>CM014274.1:53707110-53722297 GCA_004135705.1 Alloteropsis semialata | reverse complement strand
ACACCACATACCAGAAGGCCATCCAGGGCTGCTTGCAAAGCCAAATCGAACGCAATGTCGAGGCCTACATGGATGATTTCATCGTCAAAACATACGACACTGACTCCTTGATCACCGACCTCCAGGAAACCTTCAACAACCTACGCCGCTTCAGATGGAAGCTCAACCCCACGAAATGCATGTTTGGTGTACCATCAGGAAAGCTCCTGGGCTTCCTGGTTAGCCAACGTGGCATCAAGGCGAACCCAGTCAAGCTGGACACCATACGAAACCTTGAGGAGCCCAAGTGCAAGAAGGACATCATGAAGCTCACAGGAATGATGGTGGCCCTGAGCCAGTTCATCAGCAAGCTCGGCGAAAAAGGACTCCCGTTCTTCAAGATCCTCAAGAAGGCGGACAAGTTCGAATGGACCCCTGAGGCAAGCAAGGCCCTGGTCGACCTCAAGGAGTTCCTAGTTAGCCCTCCGGTACTTACGAGCCTGACCCCCGGGGAGGAACTACTACTATACATCTTGGCTACCACGCATGTAGTCAGCACGGCCCTGGTCGTCGAGCGACCAGAAGAAGGCCACCCATACAAGGTCCAGCGCCCTGTATATTTCGTCAGCGAGGTACTCAGCGAATCCAAGGCCCGGTACCCCCATTCTCAGAAGCTGCTCTACGCGCTCCTGATCACGGCCAGGAAACTACATCACTACTTCCAGGCCCATGTCATTCGCGTCATCTCCAATTTCCCGCTCGGAGCCATCCTCCACAACAGAGACGCCAATGGCCGCATAGTAAAGTGGTCCGTCGAACTCGGCGAACACACCATTAACTTCGAGCCACGGGAGGCCATCAAGTCCCAGATACTGGCCGACTTCGTAGCTGAGTGGACGAAGATACAGGCGCCGACCCCGAAAAAGCGACCAGAACACTGGAAGATGTACTTCCATGGTGCCCTCAACCTCGAAGGAGCCGGCGCAGGGGTGCTGTTGATCTCTCCAGAGGGACAGCACCTAAAGTATGTCCTTCAGATACACTACCAGGCCACCAACAATGGGGCCAAGTACGAAGCCCTCATCCACGGTCTCCTGATCGCGGTGTCACTCGGCATCAAGCGGCTGATGTGCTACGGCGACTCCAAGTTAGTCATCGAGCAAGTGAACAAGAATTGGGACACATCCAAAGAAACCATGAGTGCATACTGCGCAGAGGTGCGCAAGCTCGAGGCTCACTTTTATGGGCTCGAGCTCCAACACATCCTTCGTGAGGACAACATCGCCGCCGACGTCCTGTCCAAGTTAGGGTCCACCAGAGCCCAGGTTCCAGTTGGCGTTTTCGTCCAAGATCTACGCACACCATCCATCAAGATGCTTGAGGACGGCAGCCCCGTGCCCGATCCCGAGCCACCCCAGGGTGACCTAACAACCAATGAAGTTCTCGTGGTAGAAGCAAACTGGCGCGCCCCCTTCATGGCTTTTCTCATGGAGAACTGGTCGCCGGGCACAATGAAAGAAATAGAAAAGCTGACTCGGCGTTCAACAAACTACGTTGTTATCGGCGACGCCCTGTATAGGAAGGCAGCCTCCACAGGCATACTCATGAAGTGTGTCCTCCGTGACGAAGGCATCAGCCTCCTGCAGGACATCCACTCGGGCACATGCAGCAACCATGCAGCTACCGGCACCTTAGTCGGCAAAGCCTACAGAGCAGGGTTCTATTGGCCAACAGCCCTGTTCGATGCAAAAGAGTTGGTGCGCTGCTGTACCGGACCAATTCTTCCAAAAGCAAAAGCACCTGCCGGCTCAGGCGCTAAGAACCATTCCCACATCTAGGCCGTTTGCCATATGGGGACTCGATAATGTCGGGCCCTTCAAAACCGCTCCGGGCGGATTCAAGCATCTCTTGGTGGCGGTCCACAAGTTCACCAAGTGGATAGAATACAAGGTGGTGACGGACACCAAGTCTGCCACAGCAGCCAAGTTTATTGAAGAGTTAACCCACCGGTTCAGCATCCCAAACCGCATCGTCACGGACCTGGGGTCCGAGTTCACAGGCCATGAGCTGCCAAGGTAACTGCATTGACGTCTACTACTCTTCTTCGGCACACCCTAGGTGCAATGGCCAGGTGGAACGAGCCAACGGCATGGTACAAGAATCGCTCAAGAAAGCCATGTATGATGACCTCAACAAGCATGCCGGCCAGTGGGCCAAAGAAGTACCCCATGTCATATGGGGCCTACGAACGCAGAAGAACAGAGCAACAGGATACACTCCCTTCTTCCTGGTGTACGGCTCTGAAGCCATCCTTCCAGCCAACATCGCTCATGGTGCCCGCGCATCCAACACTACCAGGAAGGTGAAGCAGAAATAGGCCACCAGGTCGATATCGACAGCCTAGAAGAACACCGACTTGCTGCACTAGTCCGGCATGCCAGACACGAGCAGCAAGTGCGACGGTATCATGATAAAAATGTCCGGGAACGATCACTCAAAGTCGACGACTTGGCCCTGCGCCAAGTCATGTCCTCCAAAGACAAGCACAAGCTGTCGGCCCCCTGGGAGGGCCCTTTCATCGTCAAGGAAGTCGTCTCGCTAGGAACATACAGCCTCTAGTGGGCCAATGGCAACCCTGTCCTAAACGTGTGGAATATCCAGCACCTCGTAAAGTTCTATCCGTAGAAAATCGCAAAAAGCTATGTATCCCCTGTCTCATATTAATGAAAATATCTTTGCGTTGATATATGGCTCGTTGTTGTCCTCTCACCCGACATCCATGCTGATGCTCGGGGACTGGGTCCGACCCAGGCAACGTTTTATTCATCACGATCGTAGGGGGAGTACCTGCTTACTCCGACTTCCGAGTTCTTGCCCAACCCCATGTTCCCCCCGGCGACAGCCGAGCTAACCCGGCGGGTCTGAGTCCTCAACCGTGAAACCCTGAGCTCCATGCTCAACCCGCACGCCCCCTACACCTAAGTCTCCCCGCTGAGCAGTGTAGTCTGGAGTAAGCCGTCCTCTCCATGAGCAGTGGTCAGTGGGTCAAAAGGGTGCTTAAACGGCACAAGGCAGCGGCCAGTCGGGCGACGCAAAGCCCTAGTCGGCAGGGAAAAGGGGCTAGCAACACACCATAGCACATCAATGCTTCGAATTGACTCAGAACTTTATACATACAAGTGTAATATAGAGTTTACATTTACAGCTATTTTTTACAGGCCGAGCTCCTTTGCTACAGCCTCCACCAAGGGTGTACATTCGTCAACCAACTCGTCAAACTGTTCATCCGACACCCCCCTCAGAAAGGCCTTCGCCGATCGGAGCAAGGTTCAACGAAGGGAAGTACACTCAGATCAGTGCCAAGATCCGACTATCGCAGCCGACTGCGGTCTCCTGCACCAACTGGACGGCGCGGGTAGGACAGGCCCGGAGCCGTTGGGCCAGCGTCAGTGCTGTCGGGCTCGACTCGGTAGGCACCAATGAATTGGCGTTGAACTCGGCCGCCTGCCACAGCTCCAGTAGCTCAGCTCAGAGCCCTGCTAAAGAAGTCATTTAAGTATTCCGACTTGAACAAAATTACAGAAGACTCGCCAGAAGATGCTTACCATGCATGGCCCGGTCATGCTCATCCTTCAAGAGCTGATTGGCCTCCACTAGGTGCTCGGACTCGACCCTCAGGCGCAGATTGGCTGCCTTGAGTGTCTTCGCCTCCTCTTCAAGCTTCTGCTTGGCCCTGGCCAGCTTGTCCACCTTCCCCTGGAGCATGTCCTCTTTCTTCTTCGCCTCTGTAAAGAAAGCCTCATGAGTACAAGCTACTCAGACAAAGACACATGTAGGCGAAGCACAAGAACCTACCCTCTGTCGGGGATAGACCCCCGGTGGTACCCAGAAGGCGGATTGGCCCAACCAGCAGGGGACGGCCCAATCCGAGTGCTATTGGGCTGGTTTGTCAGACTGGCCCACCACTCGGAAGGCCCACCAGTCGGGCGAACCGGATGACTACGACGGCGCGCACGGCAAGGAAGCAGGCGGCGTATCACGCAAGAAGATTGGAGATCAAGATAAACTAGCCGGAATTCTAGGGAAAGATATCTGTAATCGTTATAGGATCGAATCCTTGTATTTCAGGTAGGTTATGATCTCTAGCCGACTTGTAACTCAAGGCGACCGGGCTATATAAGGTGCCTTGGGACCCCCCTCCAAAGAGGAGCATTCATTCAACCTAGGATAGAACCCAACTACGGAGATCCTTCAGGAACTTCATACACAGCAATCCATACACCCAACACAGGACGTAGGGTATTACGTCATCTCGACGGCCCGAACCTATTCAATCCTTGCGTCTTGTGTTACCATCGTCTTGTGATCCTCGATCTGTCCCTCAACAAATCAACCATGTAGGCTACCCTGTGTGGACTGCCGGGTCCATAAATCCGACAGTTGGCGCGCCAGGTAGGGGCTGATCGACGAGATCAATCTACAAGCTCAATGGCATCTACTTTCGCCGTCATCACGCCGGCATCTGCCAAGATCTCCATCGCCGAAGGGGCCATGTTCTTCTTCGGATCCATGGTCTTCACCGCTGGACCCAAGGGAGAGCTCTCCTTCAGCCGTGACGCCACCCCGGAGGAGAGCGCGCCACGACTCGAAGCTGCTCCGGACGGGGTCGTCACCATCACCAGTCCGCCACCAATGATCGCCAACAACCTGGCGATCGCGACAGTCGACGCCACCCTCCCAACTTCCGAGGGGAATCCTCCTCCGCCTTCACCGCCGACTGCTTTGTCTACTCCGTCTCCACCACGCAACACTCGCGAGACACCCACGGACCGAAGGCGGCGATGGGCCGCACGCCAGCGCGAGTTTGAAGCAGACATGGACCGAGCCATCGCCTCCATCGGCGACTGCATCGAGCTCGCCGACTCCGCCCGACAGGACATCACCTCGCCGACACGGTTCCCGCTCGGGCTCAGGAACAGCGGGCGCGTGTACCTGGAAGCACTCGGCGGTCGGCCGGGCGCCGACTACTCTCCTGACGCAAACGAGGCAGCCAACTCCATCACGATCACCCAGGTCGAATCTGCCCCGGACGTCGTGACGGCGCAACCTCCTCGTCATCAGGATGCGCCGACTCCGCCTGGAGAGGGACCATCGCCGGCTTTCCCGCAGGTCACGCGCGTCCTCCCCCCGAACAAGAGGATCGTGCCAGCCAAGCGGGAAACGTTCGTCTCCGACATATCCGCCGACGAACCAACCGTCCAAGGAGAAGATCAAGTGCACCGCGACGCCAGGGTCTTGCGCAACGAAACGAGAAGCAACAGCGCCGCAACGCACGACGAGATCGCTGAAACCCCAGGGTCACTCGCAACCTCAACGACGAATTCATCCAAGAAGTCGGCGGCGTAGGCGTATACGCCACCCCGTCAGCTAACCTCGCCGCCACTCATCACGAGCTGGCAGGGATCTCGGAAACCCCGGAGCTCAACCGGATCAAGGCCAGGCTGACCGCAGCTGCGGGCATGATCAATGCCCAAAAGGTCGCCGCCTCTTCCTCTCGCCACTCCAGGTCGGCTAGCCGACGTGAAGACCACGAGGAAGTTGACCAGCAGGACCTCCGCGAACAACTCCGCAACCGCGATCTCCGCAGGAACCTTGACGACCGCCACCGACGAAGGGATGAGGAAGAACTCCGACGGCGCGCCGACTACAACCGCGAACATGGCGCCCCGGGGTTGGACCGCAACACTCGCCTGCGCCGAGAGCTGGAGGCCAACGAGGCCGCACGTCGCCGCGAGTTCGACCGCAAGTACGGTCCTCCGCTCGAACAGCAGAGGCCGCCGCGGGCTCGCACCCCTGAGGATTTCTCCGCTGACTCGGGGCACGAAAATGCCGAAAACCTCAACGACTGCGATGGCTTCCCAGCATTTACAGCCTGAGTAAGATCCATTCGAGTGCCTGCTAACTTTAAACCTACAGGCATAGAAAGGTACGACGGGAAGGCAGACCCGACGATGTGGCTCCAGACGTACAGCATCGCCATCCGCGCAGTGAATGGCAACCACGACTCCATGTGCGCTTACTTCCCAGTCGCCATGACCAAGGTGGGGCTGAGCTGGCTTCACAGCCTCGAGCCCGACTCCATCGACTGCTGGGACACGCTGTGCCGTGAGTTCAAAAGCTACTTCCAAGGCAGCTCCATACGGCCAGGCACAGCATGGGACCTAGGGAAGGTGAAGCAGAATCGCAGCGAAAGCCTCCGCGACTACACCGACAGATACATGGAGAACAGGAACCTGGTTCCTGGCTGCTCCGAGTCCGAGATCATCCACTACTTCCTCGACGGCCTCGCCGACTCGCTAGTCTTTGAGTGTCTCTGCGAGGACCTGCCAAAGACCTCCGGCTAGTTCTTCGGGCGGGTGAACAATATGGCCAACGCTAAGGAAGCTACTCGCCTCCATTACAACAAAAGAAGCACTCGGGACGACGATCGTCCGCCTCGCCGAGAAGATCGCCCGAGGAAAGAGGATCCGCGCCGAACTCGGCCAGAACCAAGCAGAATGGGCGACCGAAAGCGCTCGGGAGATCGCACCATCGCCGCCATGGATCGTGGAGGCCCACGCCCACGGACCAACTTCAGCGCCGAGTTCGAGAAGATGCTCCAAGGGCCCTGCCCCATACATAAGCAGTCCAAGCACCGCATGATCGACTGCATGGGGCTCGCCGACGCCTACAAGAAGCAAGAAGGGAAGCTGCCGCCGCGTGACAACGATAAGGGCGACAAGGGAAAAGGGGCTCCCGCGAACCCCGGTTTTCCAAACGTCGAAAGGCTGGTGAACTTCATCCTTGGAGGACCGCCGCAAGTGGATGACAAGCGCCGAGAGAAGGTGCGCGATAGGGAGATATTCTCCTGCTACACATTCTCCAATCCAACCACTCCGCTGGTCAGAACAGCCGATCACCTTCTCCAGGGAAGACCAGTGGTTCCAAGTCTCCGATGTCGGCGAGTACCCCCTAGTACTCAGCCCGATTGTACACAACACCTGTCTCACCAAAGTACTCGTCGATGGCGGAAGTGGGCTCAACATCATCTTCGCCCAGACGCTGAGGGACATGGGCATCGGCCTCGACGCTTTGACCCCTTCCCTTCACCCAATTTACGGGTTAATCCCGGGGAAGGGTTCCAAACCACTCGGGCAGATATCTCTCCCTGTCACCTTTGGCGATCAGGACAACTTCCGAACCGAGTACCTCAACTTCCAAGTTGCCGACTTCACCACCGCCTATCACGCCATACTCGGGAGGCCGGCGCTCGCCAAATTCATGGCGATCCCCAACTACACGTACCTGCTGATGAAGATGCCGGCACCGAACGGTGTCCTCTCCGTCTGCAGCGACGTCCACACCGCCAAGGGATGCGACAAGGAGGGGCTCCACCTCTGCACCGGCATCGAACGCAGCGTACTCCAGATGGACGTCGTCAACGATGCGAGAACATTCCAAGGGGATCCCAGCTCCATCCCTGAGTCCTCCAAGAAGAGAGCTGCACCGACTACCATGAAGCCGGCCGAAGAAGTACGCGCCATCTTGCTTGGACTCGCCGACTCCTCCAAGACTGCCCTGATCGGATCAGGGCTCGACGCCAAATAGGAAAGCGCGCTCGTCGCCTTCCTCCGGAACAACGCCGACATATTTGCATGGACTCCATCAGACATGCCGGGTGTTCCGAGGGAGGTGGTCGAGCACTCCTTGAAGGTTGACGCGAACGCCAAACCAGTTCGCCAAAAGCTCCGACGCTTCGCGCAGGACCGCAAGGAGGCCATTAGGGTAGAAATTACAAGGCTGTTAGCTGCTGGGTTCATTAGAGAAGTCTTTTATCCCGACTGGCTTGCTAATCCAGTCCTTGTAAGAAAAAAGAATAATGAATGGAGAATGTGTGTTGATTACACGGATCTCAATAGGCACTGCCCTAAGGACCCCTTCGTCCTGCCCCGCATCGACCAAGTCGTCGACTCCACCGCCGGATGCGTACTCCTATGCTTCCTTGATTGCTACTCCGGCTACCACCAGATCGCCTTGAAAGAAGAAGACCAAGAAAAGACGTCCTTCATCACTCCGATCGGCGCTTACTGCTACACCAAGATGACGTTTGGCCTCCGCAATGCTGGCGCCACCTACCAGAGGGCCATAAACCTGACCCTAGGTACTCAGATCGGTCGCAACGCCGAGGCCTACGTTGACGACATCATGATTAAGACGAAGATCGAAGCCGAGTTTATCGCCGACCTCTCCGAGACGTTCAGCAACCTCCGCAGGTTCAATTGGAAGCTAAACCTGACTAAGTGCGTCTTCGGCGTACCGAAAGGGAAACTACTCGGCTTCATCGTCAGCAACAGAGGCATCCAAGCCAATCCAGAAAAAATAGACACCATCCGGAGGATGAAACCGCCGACTGGAAAGAAAGAGATCCAAAAGTTGACTGGTTGCATGGCGGCCTTGAGCAGGTTTATCTCCCGGCTGGGGGATAAGGGCTTGCCGTTCTTCAAGATCCTCAAGAAGACCGACAGGTTCGAATGGACCCAGGAGGCGCAGCAGGCTTTCACCGACCTCAAAAACTACCTCTCCAATCCGTCGATACTCGTCGCCCCGCACAACGATGAGCCACTACTCCTATACATTGCAGCCACGACTAACGTGGTCAGCACTGTGATCGTCGTGGAGAGAGAAGAGGAGGGAAAGGTGCAACGCGTGCAACGACCAGTCTACTATGTTAGCGAAGTACTTAGCGAATCCAAGGCGCGTTACCCCTAGGTGCAGAAACTACTCTACGCACTGCTGATTACGTCAAGGAAACTCCGCCATTACTTCCAGGCGCATCGCATCAAGGTGGTCACGCAATTTCCACTCGGCGAAATCCTCCATAACAGGGATGTCACCGGACGAATCATCAAATGGTCCGTCGAGCTCGCCTCCTTCGTCATAGATTTCGTCCCACGCACCGCGATCAGATCACAGATCCTCGCCGACTTCATCGCCGAATGGACCGAGAGCCAGGACGCGAAAGAGGACACTAGCGGAGAACACTGGAAGATGTACTTCGACGGCTCCCTAATGATCGATGGCGGGGGCGCAGGTGTACTTTTCATATCGCCGAAAGGGGAACTGCTCCGATATGTCCTTCAAATATGCTTCCCCGTCACCAACAACGCCGCCGAGTATGAAGCAATCCTCCACGGGCTCCACATCGCCATCTCACTCGGAATAAAGAGGCTGCTGGTTTATGGCGACTCTGCCGTCGTTATAAACCAAACTGTGAAGCAGTACACAAGCAGGAGGGAAAATTCTACGGAATAGAGTACCATTACGTCCCGCGAGAAAACAACCTTGCGGCTGACGCACTCGCCAAATTGGGATCGACCCGCGCGGAAGTACCAGGGGGGTGTTCGTGCAAGGCCTCCTTAAACCCTCTGTCAAAGAGTTGGGAGACGAACCAGAGCCAGCCCCTAAACTTTGCGAGGTAATGACCATTGACACTGAAGAAGATTGGATGGCCGAGTTCATAGATTACCTCGCCCACAACAAGGTACCCAAAGACCCCACGGAACGAAGGGTTCTGGGGTGCCGAAGCAAGAACTATGTGGTAGTCAGCAACGCCCTATACCGACGAGCTGCCACAAGCCAAGTGTTCATCAAGTGCGTGACGAAAGAAGTCGGCCTCCAGATCCTCGACGACATCCACTCGGGAGTCTGCGGAAGCCACGCCGCCGCAGGGTCACTAGTCGGAAAAGCATACCGGGCCAGGTTCTTTTGACCTACCACCGTCTCTGATGCCAAGGAACTCGTCTGCCGGTGCAAAGGATGCCAGTTTTTCGCCAAGCAGAAGCACCTCCCGGCCCAAGCTCTACGCACGATCCCGCCCTCATGGCCGTTCGCCTGTTGGGGATTGGACATGGTGGGACCATTTCGACCAGCCCCGGGAGGTTACACCCACATACTCGTCGCCATCGACAAATTCTCCAAGTGGATAGAGTACAAAGCTATAGTTGGAACTCCAACATCAAAGCAAGCCGCCGCCTTCATCGAAGAGATCACCCACCGATTCGGCGTCCCAAACAGAATCATAACCGACCTGGGAACGCAGTTCACCGCCTCTGCCTTCTGGGATTTCTGCGAGAGCAGATGCATCGACGTATACTACGCCTCGGTCGCCCACCCCAGGTGCAACGGACAAGTGGAACGAGCAAACGCCATGATACTCCAGGGCCTAAAGGCGAGGAACTTCGACCCGTTGAAGAAGTTCTCCGGACGATGGCACCAAGAGCTACCACAGGTCATTTGGGGACTCAGGACTCAGCCGAGTCGTGCCACGGGCCACACTCCCTTCTTCCTGGTCTACGGCTCGGAGGCAATCCTCCCGACCGACATCGTCTTTGGATCACCGCGCATCGACAATTACGAAGAAGGCGAAGCTGAAGCAGCTCGCGAGGTAGATCTCGACTCCGTTGAGGAACACAGAGTTAACGTGCTCATACAGCATGCGCGTTACCAACAACAACTCCGATGCTACCATGACAAGAACGTCCAGCAAAGGGACTTCAACATCGGCGACCTCGTCTTACGCCGAGTTCAATCGACAGCAGGAGTTCATAAACTCTTCGCCCCATGGGAAGGACCGTTCATAGTGACCCAGGTCATATGTCCGAATACTTTCCGACTCCAATACGAGGATGGCACCGAAGTCCCACACCCGTGGAATATAGAGCACTTACGCCGATTCTACCCGTGACAAAGCTATGTATCACCAAGTTCAATAAACATATCTCTTTTTCCTTACTTGTCCTCTTAAACAAAACTACTCGGCATTACTCCACCCCAAGTAGTTCCTAACTAAATGCTGCGTAACCGGGCCTGGAACGACGCCTAAGCCTTTCTACACATGCACGGGACATGCTCTCGACGTTATGAACTTAGGATAAGTGAAGCAAAGGGAAAAGCACATTTAAGCAAAAGAACTACTCGGGCAACCTTAAAACATAAGAAGAAATCAACAAATTTTCTCATTTTATTCGTTTCATAATATTTGTACATGCAAAAATCTACTCTACCATACTCCACAACGCAGGATACTACTCCAGCTTGAGGGCCTCGCCGACCTTCTCCGCGATCGGACGAGTCTGAGCCAATGCCTCATCTACTTGCTCGCTTGAAGTATCCGCTGCCACTCCATCACCAACTGGCGCAAGATCAATCCGCGGATAGAGCGTTCGAACACGCGCGAGAGCGTCGTTCGCGCACACAACCGCCGACTCCTTGACTAGCTCGGCAATCCAGGCTGGCGCAGCTTGCAGTCGGGCGACAAGGGCTGTCGGCTCACCCTCTTCTGGAGCAACGGCGTCCATCAGCTCCTTCGCCGCGTCGTGGATGTTCGCCAAAGCCAAGTGCGACGAAGCCAGCTCTTGCTCCAAGCCTGTTATGATTTGAGCATCATTCTGGATAGTATACATAGCTTGAAGCATCGTCATGTCCGCACCTTTTCGGAACTCCTGCTCCTTTTTCAGCTTGCCCTCCATCACCTCCTCGGACTTCTGCAGATTTGCGTTCGCAAAACGCAAGTCCTTCAGCTCCTCGAGGTGGCGGGCCCTTTCCATCTCTTTCTCTGAAAAAGCAGGGGAGCACTCGGTCAGGACAAAAAATTACATCGCAAAGCTTGACGGATTAAGAAGAAGGACACGGAAGCCAAAAGGACAACACCGTACCATGAAGACTCGAGCAATGCTGCACGATGGCATCATTCAGGCTCTTCTGGGCGGTGTCACGCTGACGCTTGACCCGTTTGAGCTTCGCCTTCAGCTCCGCCTCGTGCTCTCGCACCGACTGCACGTCACGGAGCTGCTCCAGGCGCGACTGCCGGAACGTAGCCAACCTCTACACCCGGCAGAAGAAATCAAAGAAGTCGGGAAAGGTACAATGAAGCATGACAAAAACAAAGAAAAGTATATAAGGAAACAAACCTCCACGCAGCGCCGGGACTGGTCAACTGCGAGCTGCAACTCGGCGAGCACCGCTTCCTCCTCCGCTGCGTTGGCATCAGTTGCGGGGACCGTCATAGTCCCCGTGTCATCTGACTGCTTTTGGAGGACTTCTCCTTGAGCAGCGCCATCCCTGTCCGCATGCAAGGCTGGTACCAAGGGATCCACTACAGGATTCCCAGCGCCACCACTCGGGGGAGCCGCCGTTCCTCCGGCCTCGCCCTGCGCGTCCTCGGTCCTCGGTGCCTCCACGTTCTCCTCCGGTGCAGGCCTGGCTGGCACCTGTTCTGGTTGCGGCGCCATTGACCCCTGGGCCGAGTCCGTCACACCAGGCACCACGCCTGAAGGTAGCGTGCCAACAGGTGTAGCCGGGGGAGAACTCGGCTTTTGCGGGGTAGCAGTCGGTGATCCCGTCCCGCCGGCCGCTGCACCATCAACATTGGAGGATTTGCTGAAAAAAGAAGTCGAAAGTTAAAATAGGAACCCAGAAATAATGACTTACAAGAGAAAGACAAGAGTCGAAGACTTACTGAGTACTCTTCACCACAACAACTCGGGGCCGAAAGATTTGGACCTTGGGCCGCCGCTGCGCCGTAGCCGTCGTCAGGATCGGCCTGGTCCCCAGATCAGAGACCAGCCTGGCATCCGCGGCAGCCTGGACAAAAGCTTCCGCCACCATCCGCCGCTTCTCCTCCACTGACACGCCCATGGCCCGGGCGTGCTCCTGCTCTTGGAATAAGGAGTCGGACATTGCTTCGTCCTTCTCCTCTTCCTCCCTCTCCAAGACGGCCGGAGAAGGTCGTCCCGGCTCATCAACATCGGCGTCCGAGCCGGCAACCGGCTGCTTGGCCGGCTGCGCAGCCGCCTTCTTCGCGGTCATCTTCCTCGAGCGCTTCCGCTTAGGAGGCGGCGCCGCATGCACCACCGCTTCCTGGACGGACGGCGCCTCGTCGGAGAGCGTGGCCGAGTCGTCGTCAGTCGCCTCGCCGGCCCCAGGCGCCACCGGCTTCGAGACACGCCCACTGCAAGTCCCAACCTTTGCAATTGCCACCTGCCGTTTCCTTGGGCGGGTCTCCTCCACATCTTCATCCGAAGGGCTCAGGGAGCCCTCCGTGTCACTGGCCGCCCACTCCAGGGGAGCAGGCGGGTTGACTGGACCCTCCGTCGGGGCGTCGCCTTGATCACCCGGAGCTGCTACCCCCAGGTACGCCTTCCTAGGCGAGTCCTCTGGAAGCGGAAAAGGAGAGAAATACTCGAAGACCCGATCTTGCGAGGGCCGCAAAATCAGACGGCCAACGAACGATTAGATCAAAATTAAAAATCAGTATCAAAACCAACACGACAAAGCAATCGGAATGAAGACTTACCGGTGGAGCAGGCCTCTTCAAGGGGAATGGGCGCGGTTGATGTTTCTCCGACACGTGGCCGAGGAAGAACCCGCCCACGTGCGCCTTCATCTCTTCCTTGCCCACCGTCCGGTGGGCCCCCCGGGTAGGGTCCTCCCGGCCCGAGTACTCGAAGCTCGGGTGCTTCCTCTCCTGGATCGGCTGCACCAGCCGCCGACTGAAGTTGCAGGCAACGCCGACCGCTGTCAAACCCTCGATCTTTGAGCTCCTTGATCATCCCAAGGAGCTCCTTCACTTCGGGCAAATGACAGTCCGCTGGAAGTTCGTTCCAGCAGGTCTTGATCTGAGGCCGCGCTCCGGTGTGGCAAGGGATTGTCGGTGCGTGGTTCCCGACATAGAACCACTCGGACTTCCAGCCCTTGTTGGAGGTGTTGAGGGCGATGTCGAAGTACTCGTCCTTCCGGCCTTGGCGCAGCATGAATCCGGCGCCTCCCACGACGACCATCTTCTCCTCGCTCGGCTGAGGCTTCAACCAGTAAAGATACCTCCACAAGTCGAAATGGGGAGTAATCCCCAGGTAGGCCTCGCACAGGTGGATGAAGACGGAGATCGCCATGATCGAGTAGGGGTTGAGGTGGACGGCCTCGATCCCGTAGAAGTGAAGGAGGCCCCGGAAGAAGGCCAGCCAATTAGATAACCAACCCTGCTGCATTGTCGTGATCCCCGCCGGCAAACCAAACCCCGCCTCGAAGAATGGCTTGAAAAGCACCAGTTCGCCGGAGTTCTCCGACAGGAAGGCTTCCTTGGCACTTGGGCGCCATTCCGCCACTGCTTGAGGCGGAAGGATACTCCGCTCCACCATCTCCTCCAGCATCTCAGTGGTTACCTTCCCCCGTGCCCATGCGACCGCGGGGGAGGGGATCTTGTCTGACTTGGGGAGGTCGGAGAGCTTCCTCTTCGGCGCCATGGCTTTGGGCACGGAACGCCTTGTTCGCATTCGCGTGGCTGCGCTCCTCGTGATGGCTAAATCCGCGGGGCAGATCTAGATGCGAAGAAAGACCTAACCCTAGCCTTTTATGGCGCTCACAACGCCCGAAATTACCGCAAGACGGCGCGATTAACGGAAGAGACCGCAACGGGAAAAAGAGCCGTTGAATGCCCACGCGAACCGTTACGTCCGGAACGTCAACGGTAAAAAATGACTCCATGCACTCGGGCAAGACGGAGAAGTCGGCGTGCCGCTAAGGCTCGACCAGCACTCGGACTCGGGGGCTGGCGCCGCATTAAAGACAGTGTGCCTCTTGGGCTCGATTGGCCCCGAACCACTTGGGAGTCGACACTGCAAAGCAAGTGGCGTGCCGCCAAGGCTCGACCAGCACTCGGACTCGGGGGCTGGCGCCGCGTTAAAGACAGTGTGCCTCTCGGGCTCGATTGGCCCCGAACCACTTGGGAGTCGACACTGCAAAGCAAGTGGCGTGCCTCGAAGGCTCGACCAGCACTCGGACTCGGGGGCTGGCGCCGCATTAAAGACAGTGTGCCTCTCGGGCTCGATTGGCCCCGAACCACTCGGGAGTCGACACTGCAAAGCAAGTGGCGTGCCGCCAAGGCTCGACCGGCACTCGGGCACGGGGGCTGGCACCGCATCAAATACAGCGTGCCTCTTGGGCTCGATCAGCCCCCAAAACGCTGCAAATAAGCCACGGTGGTTGAGCGAGCGTAGCCGAGCTTCAACAGCTCGGGGGCTCGCGCTGTCGGCAAAGAAAACGCAGAAGCTCCGTTCTCAAAACAAACCACGAGGAAATTCTTTCGCAAAATAAGAAGGGCCTACAAGGTACA
>CM014274.1:53656006-53703250 GCA_004135705.1 Alloteropsis semialata | reverse complement strand
AACTGATGTGATCTGCAGAAGGATCCCGACTGCCTTTGTTCTCACCAGTGAGTGCTCCCTGTCACATGGCCAATAGATGATTGTCCCCATGGTGGAAGAATTTCATCATTGATGGGTTCAGACTTTGCTCTTTTGCAGAGAACGCAGTCCTAACTCGAGTATTCTCATGTGACCTGTTGCTGCAATCCTCACTACAAAAGGAGCTTTATGCATGAATCCAGTTGAGTAGTTTTCTGTTGTTATTGTGACTACTTCATGTTCAATTAAAACTACTTTGTCATTCTTTAATATGGTGAATTGGTGATAGTAACTGCATTTGAATCCAGTTGAGTAGTTGGCCAAATCTACCGGTTACTTTACAGTAAAAGATATATCAAATTCTTGCATCTTGATTCTATAGATTGCAAATATAATGTGTTGCATCGCAGTGGTTGCACTAATATATGTATCCGATTATACTGCTTCTTCCACTATGTAAAATTGTGGTCCTTTGTTGACAGGTACTGAATCCCTTCCGACTAGGGTGTGAGCAGCAACAAAGACATGGCCTGTTGGCACTGTAGTATTAAGTGATGTGCTTATGTTCTCCCAGTGGTTTTGGTAGTAGTAGGAATGGAAGAGGCAAATGTATGGTGATTGCTTAAATTATATTGTATGTGATGAGAAGTTGTATGGATTAGAATTTATTTCATGTGATGAGATTTTTAATATATTGTGTTGACATGCATTTTGCACATGTATTGGTTTATATTTTGGGTGTGACAATGCATTAATTGGAAAAATGGCTGGTTTATATTTAAGGTGTAACAATGCATTAATTGAAAAAATGGGCTCAAACTGACCCACCTGATGGGCCTCGATGAAAAAATTAGGCCATATTGATCCACCTTTTGATGGGCTTTTTTTGGGCCATTAATTATTGTGACTAATCAAATCGTCACAAAACTACTGCCACGTCAGATTCAAATCGTCATAAAAGTGCTGACACGTCATTGCCACATCATCCTCGTAGAAGATATTATGACGTTTTAGAGGTCTTTAATGACGAAAATCTGTCGTCATAATTAGTGACGATAGAAAAACCGTCATAAAATTTATGACGAAAAAAACGGTTTCGTCATTGAAAACCTTTTATTACGGGGTATAGATGACGAACGAATTTTCGTCACGCGAGTGTCACAAATTATCAAATATGACGAAAAAATAGGTTTCTGTGACAAAAATGAAATGTTATAAAATGCCATATTTGTTGTAGTGTCATCGTGACTCAGGTCATATGTCCGGGTACTTTTCGTCTCCAATACGAGGACGGCACCGAAGTCCCACACCCGTGGAACATAGAGCATTTACGCCGATTCTACCCTTGAAAAAAGCTATGTATCATGAAGTTCAATAAAAATATATGCTTTGTTCTCCTTTGCAAAACCACTCAGGACCACCTTGTTTCCCGAGTAGTTCCTAACTAAATGCTGTGTAACCGGGCCTGGAACGACGCCTAAGCCTTCTACACGTGCACGGGATCTGCTCTCGACGTTATGAACCTGGGATAAGTGAAGCGAAGGGAAAAGCACATTTCAGCAAAAGAACCACTCGGGCAACTTTAAAACATATAACAAAATATCTAACATTCTTGTTTTACTTGTTTCTGACTACTTATATACACAAAGCCTACCCTGCATCAGCTTGCAGGGTCCTACTCAAACTTGAGAGCCTCGCCGACCCTCTCGGCAATCGGGCGGGTCAGAGCCAGCGCCTCGTCGACTTGCTCCGTCGAGGCGTCCGCCGCCACCCCATCGCCAACCGGTGCAAGGTCAATCCGCGGGTAAAGTGTCCGAACACGCGCTAGGGCGTCATTCGCACACACCACCGACTCCTTGACCAGGTCGGCGATCCGAGCTGGTGCACCCTGCAGATGAGCGACAAGGGCTGTCGGCTCACCCTCCTCCGGGGCCACGGAGTCCAGCAGATCCCTCGCCGCCTCGTTGACCTCCGTCAGGGCCAGATGCGCCGACGCCAGATCTTGCTCCAAGCCTGTTATGATTTGAGCGTTATTCTGGATAGTATACATTGCCTGGAGCATCGTCATGTCCGCACCTTTCCGGAACTCCTGCTCCGTCTTGAGCTTCCCCGCCAACACCTCCTCCGACTGCTGCAGAGTTGTGTTCGCAAAACGCAACTCCTTCAGCTCCTTGATGTGGCGATCCCTCTCCATCTCCTTCTCTGAAAAAGCAGGGAAGCACTCGGTCAGGATGAAAAGAACAAGGTGAAATCTGACTACTCAACAACTACTTGGAAAATACAAGGAGAAGGCCTTACGGTGAAGACTGAATCGATGCTCCACAATGGCGTCGTTCAGGCTCTTCTTGGCGGCGTTGCGCTGACGCCTGACCCGTTTGAGCTCCGCCTCCATCTCCGCCGCGCGCCGGAGCGCCGATGCCACATCCTGGGTCTGCCCAAGACGCGACTGCCGGAGCGTGGCCAACTTCTACAACCACTCGCCAAAGTAAAGAATTCAGACAACTCATAAAGAAGAAGAAAAGACAAATGAGACAATTGAGGAGACAAACCGCTGCACAGCGCCGAGCGTGGTCGACGGCAATCTGAAGCTCGGCAATAACCGACCCCTCCTTCTCTGCAATGGCGTCAACCCCGGGGACAGTGATAGTTCCCGAGGTGTCCGACTGCTTTTGGAGACCCTCCTCCTGGGCTTCTCATCGAGCAATGTCGCCCGCGCCTACGGCGAAGCCTGGATCACCGGGTCCACGTCAGGATCCCCAGCGCCGCCACTTGGAGTGATCGCCGTACACCTCCACCACCCTGCACGTCGTCGGCCGCCGGCGCCTCCACTATCACCTCCGGGTCACGCCCGGCTGGTACATCCTCCGTTTGCATCGCCGCTGACCCCCCGGCCGAGTTCCCCACCTCAGGCGTAGCTCCTGAGGACGACTGGCCAACAGGTCCGGCCGGAGGAGGACTCGGGCCTTGCGGGACATCGGTTGAAGGAGCCTTCCCGCTGGCCGCCTCACCATCAAGATCGGAGGCTTTGCTGAAAAAAGCACTCAGAAATTAAAACAAGAACTCAGGGATAATGATACCTACAAGAAACGCGAAGACCGACAACTTACTGAGTACTCTTCACCACCGCGACTCGGGGCCGGAAGACAGGGAGCTTGGGACGCCGTTGCGCCGAGGCCGTCATGAGGATTGGCCTGGTCCCCAAATCGGAGACCGGCCTTGCGTCCGCGGCGGCCTGCACAATTGTCTCCGCCATCCTACGCCGCCTCTCCTCCACCGAGACGCCCATGGCCCGGGCGTGCTCCTGCTCCTGGAACGCGGAGTCGGACATCGCCTCGTCCTTCTCCTCGTCCTCCACGACGGCCGGGGAAGGACGTCTCGGCTCGTCAACATCAGCGTTTGAACCTGCAGTCGGCTGCGTGTCCGGCTTCTTCGCCGTGACCTTCTTCGTGCGCCTCCGCTTCGGAGGCGGTGGCGGCGTGCCCGCCACTGCATCTCGGACGGAGGGCGCTTCATCCCACAACGTCGCCGAGTCGTCGTCAGCCGTCTCACCGTCAACGGACGCCGCCCGCTTGGAAACGCCGGCCCGGCGAGTATTCCGTTTCGCCACGGCCGCCCGGCGCTTCGGCGGACGATCCTCCACCACTTCTTCGTCCGAAGGGCTCATAGAACCCTCCGTATCGCTGGGCGCCCATACACGAGGGGGAGGAGGATCCACCGCCTCCTCTGCCGGAGTGTCGCCCTGATCAGCCAGAGGTGCATCCTCCAGCAACACCTTCCTCGGGAAGTCTTCTGGGAGCGGGACAGCGGAAAAGTACTCGAAGACCCGATCCTGTGCCAAAGAAAGCGCAAAATCAGATGGCCAACGGACGAAACCAAAAGATTACATCAAGAAGAACATTCAAAAGCACTCAGAACAGCAACTTACCGGTGGTGGAGGCCTCTTCAATGAAAAGGGGCGCGGCTGGTGCTTCTCCGACACGTGGCCGAGGAAGAACCCGCCCACGCGCGCCTTCATCTCCTCCTTGCTTACGGTGCGGTTGGCAACCCGAGTGGGATCATCCCGGCCCGAGTACTCGTAGCCCGGGTGCTTCCGCTCCTGGATTGGCTGAATCAGCCGCCTGCTAAAGTTGCAGGCGACGCCAATCGCCGTCAAGCCACCGACGTCCTTCAGCTCCTTGATCAACTCAAGGAGCTCGTCCACCTCCTGCATCTGGGAAGCATCAGGGAGCTCGTTCCAGCAGTCCCTGATCTTCGGCCGCTCTCCAGTGTGGCAGGGGATCACCGGCGCGTGGTTCCCAACGTAGAACCACTCGGCTTTCCAGCCCTTGTTGGAGGTGTTGAGGGCGATGTCGAAGTACTCGTCCTTCCGCCCTTGACGCAGCATGAACCCGGTGCCTCCCACTACCACCATCTTTTCTTCGCTTGGCTGGGGCTTCAGCCAATACAGGTATCTCCAAGGTCGAAATGGGGAGAGATCCCCAGATAGGCCTCACAGAGATGGATGAAAACAGAGATTGCCATAATGGAGTTGGGATTGAGGTTGATGGCCTCGATCCCATAGAAGTGAAGCAAACCTCGAAAAATGCCCCCGTTGGCAAGCCAAGTCCCGCCTCAAAGAATGGCTTGAACAGGACCAGCTCACCGGAGTTCTCCGACGGGAAGTCCTCCCCGGTGCTCGGCCGCCACTCCGCCACGGCTAGAGACGGGAGGATGCTCCTCTCCACCATCTCCTCCAGCATCTTCGTGGTGACTCTCCCCCGCGCCCATATGGCGCCGGAGGAGGAAGCCTTGCTTGGCTTGCGGGCACCGGTATTCTTCTTCTTCGGTGCCATGGATCTAATGGCAGGAGTCTTCGTGCGCATCAACAAGGCTACACTCCCCGTGCTGACTAAGACCGCGGAACAGATCTACGAGCAGAATGAGCTCTGGTGGCGGCGGGATGAAGAACGAAGAAAGGGGAGAATGAATCTGGGAACGGGGGGATTTCCTCTCCAGACCTAACCCTCACCCTTTATATCGCGCCTGGATGCCCGAAATTACCGCGAGATGGCGCGATTAACGGACACGGGTGAAACGGTAAAAAGAGCCGTTGGGCGTTCCGCCTTCCGTTACGCGCCGGGCGCCAACGGTAAAAAAGGAGCCCGAGCACTCGGGCAGGGCAAAGAAGTCGGCGTGCCGCCAAGGCTCGACCAGCACTCGGACTCGGGGGCTGGCGCCGCATCCAAGACAGTGCGCCTCTCGGGCTCGATTGGCCCCGAACTACTCGGGAGCCAACACTGCAAATCAAGTGGTGTGCCGCTAAGGCTCGAACAGCGCCCGCACTCGGGGGCTGGCGCCGCGATTAAGTCAGTGTGCCTCTCGGGTTCGATTGGCCCCGAACTACTCGGGAGCAAACACTGCAAATCAAGTGGTGTGCCGTTAAGGCTCGAACAGCGCTCGCACTCGGGGGCTGGCGCCGCATTCAAGTCAGCGCGCCTCTCGGGCTCGATTGGCTCCGAACCACTCGGAAGCTGACACTGCAGAGCAAAAGGCGTGCCGCTAAGGTTCGACCGGCACTCGGACTCGGGGGCTGACGCTGCGGACATGTTACAACGGTTGGAGAAGCGCGGCCAAGCCTTGACAGCTCGGGACTAGCGCTGTCGAGAAGCTTCCTCCTCGAGACTATTATGCAATGAAATCCTTTTGCAGGTTATACAATTACAATGAAGCCGGTCATACGCCGGTTACAAAGACCAAACACATCAGCCGCCAAGATGACGGCCTGGGGCACTCGTCCCTGCGCGCATAGTGCTACATCCGGAGCAAGCTTGGCCCACATGAGCTCCTCGCAAGCTCTCTTGTAGCACCACTGCAGCCGTCGACGGGACAGCACCAACAGAGGGTTGTTAGCGAATGCCTTCAGGTATCCCTCGCTCTACAAAGCATTTCACCCCACATGGCCCTCGTCACATGGGAATGCAGGGATGAACGGGACAGCACTCAGACGCTGATCAACACCTCAGAACCTTCGCAAGCACTCTTCTAGCACCGTACCCTGGAGACTCCATGAGCTTTCCCTGGTGGATGAATCCAGTAATGAGCCTTCGGCATACTGACTACAAGGGCCCTATACATACTCGCTCCTGGGTGGCAGCTCTGGCTCCCCGGTGGGTATTTATAGCCCCGAGCTGCCGAAGAACGAGAGACTTCCTCCACGATGATGGTGCATAAGCTCCACGCCACGCGTCCCTCTTTCTGCCCAAGCTGCACAGGTTACCCTTATCGCCTTTGGCTTCATTCGACCACGGGAGCGTCCTGTGAGATCACAGGAACACTGTTCCTGGCGTCGCGTATCAGAAGCGACACTTCTCCGCCTGCCTCCTCTTTGGCATATCTGACAAAGAAGGAATCCTCCAGGACTCGAATCGCTCGCCAAGCTAAGTATTAATCAGTTAACTTCGTAAATTCCGTGAGCTTTGAAATGAGTTGCTAAAGTACCCGGGGAGCACACGCCTTAATCCGTGAAACCTCGACTCTTCCGTACGCCTACGCTCCTACGCGTGCACGCGGCCCAGCTCCCTGCGCTATGGACTACGGCTATCGGGGATCAGGTGCATAAACGTAACAGGCTAACTACCCGGGGAAATTAAGAGACTTAAAAGCAGGAAGTGGGGTTCATTAATATTTATATCGCCGAGTACTTTCTCCTCTCGAATTTGTGCTTTGTTGCAGGGTATGGACGACCACTCGGCGTGTTCAGCCTTCACGCTCGGGGGCTGGCGCCGGGACGACTACTCGGCGTGCCTCAGCCCTCACGCTCGGGGGCTGGCGCCGGGGCGACTACTCGGCGTGCCTCAGCCCTCACGCTCGGGGGCTGGCGCCGGGCGACTACTCGGCGTGCCTCAGCCCTCACGCCTTACACTCGGGGGCTGGCGCCGGGACGACCACTCGGCGAGCTCAGTCCTCACGCTCGGGGGCTGGCGCCGGGATGACTACTCGGCGTGTCTCGCGGGACCCTGCCGGTCCTCACGCTCGGGGATTGGACGCCGAAATGGATGCCGGATGATTCAGTCAGATGCTCCTCGACTAACCCTTGGACCGATTCCTTCGGAATCGCTTCAAGGCTCGGGGGCTACGGCCAACGGACGCACCTCGCGGCGCATCCGTTGATTGTCGGGCAACCAAGAACAAGGCTACTAACCCTTGGACCGATTCCTATGGAATCGCTTCAAGGCTCGGGGGCTACGGCCAACGGACGCACCTCGAGGCGCATCCGTTGGCAAACGGCTCTCTTTTTCTCTCCAGTATCACGCGGTTTCGCTTCCAACTGTAGCAAGCTCGAAGCTCATCAGATGGCACGACCTCGCCGACTTGTCGCTCAACCACGTACTACTCGGGGGCTTGTCGGGGGTAGACCCCCAGGGGTACCCAGAAGGCGGATTGGCCCAACCAGCAAGGGGCGGCCCAATCCGAGTGCTATTGGGCCGGTTTGTCAGACTGGGCGGCCCACCACTCGGGAGGCCCACCAGTCGGGCGAACCGGATGACTACGACGGCGCGCGCGGCAAGGAAGCAGGCGGCGTATCCCGCAAGAAGCTTGGAGATCAAGATAAACTAGCCGGAATTATAGGGAAGGATATCTGTAATCGTTATAGGATCGCATCCTTGTATTTCGGGTAGGTTATGATCTCTAGCCGACTTGTAACTCAAGGCAGCCGGACTATATAAGGTGCCTTGAGACCCCCCTCCAGAACAACTAGAACCATACACGACGATTACAACCCACGCATTCATTCAACCTAGGACAGAACCCAACTACGAAGATCCTTCAGGAACTTCATACACAGCAATTCATACACCCAACACAGGACGTAGGGTATTACGTCATCTTGACGGCCCAAACCTGTTCAATCCTTGCGTCTTGTGTTACCATCGACTTCTGATCCTCGATCTGTCCCTCGACAAATCAACCACGCGGACTACCCTGTGTGGACTGCCGGGTCCATAAATCCGACAGTCAAGCATGTTTTGGTTGAAGGAATAATTTATTTTCGATCGATTGATGGAGTCCTGTTGAGATGCATCGGACCTGAAGAAGCCAAAGTCTTGATGGGAGAAATTCATGAAGGTGTTTGGGGCTCATCAATCGGCGTTCAAGATGAAGTGGATGATCAGGAAGAACGGATATTATTGGCCGACGATTTTGGAGGATTGCTTTGAATATTATAGAGGATGTCAGGAGTGTCAAAGATATGGAAATATTCAGAGAGCTCCAGCATCGGCCATGAACCCTGTCATCAAGCCATGGCCGTTTAGGGGTTGGGGAATTGACCTGATCGGCCAGATTTTTCCACATTCAAGCAAGGGACATAAATTCATATTAGCGGCAATAGATTATTTCACCAAATGGGTTGAAGCTATTCCTTTGAAGGAGGTGAAGTCCCAGAATATTATTGATTTCGTTAGAGAACACATTGTCTACCGGTTTGGAATTCCACAGACGATCACGACGGATCAAGGTACTATGTTTACGTCTGACGAGTTCAAAAATTTTGCTGCTGATATGGGTATCAAGCTCCTCAATTCATCGCCATACTACGCACAAGCCAACGGTCAAGCTGAAGCCTCCAATAAAAGTTTGATCAAGTTGATTGATAGGAAGATTGAGGAGTACCCGAGAAAATGGCATATTGTGCTTCCTGAAGCTCTATGGGCATATCGAATGGCTTGCCATGGATCGATCAAGGTTTCTCCGTATGAACTGGTTTATGGGCATGAAGCCGTTCTTCCATGGGAAATTCGTACTAGATCAAGGCGTATCGAGCTTCAGGATAAATTAAAGGCCGACGAGTACATGGAACTCATGAATAGTGAGTCCGATGACTTGGCTGTTCGCCGGCTGCGTGCTCTGGAGAGCATCGAATCTAACAAGCTCAGAGTTGCGAGGCATTACGACAAGAAAGTTAAAGGAAAAGAATTCAAAGAGGGTGATCTCGTGTGGAAAGTTAGTCTGCCGATTGGTTCTAAGGATCCCAGATACGGCAAGTGGTCACCGAACTGGGAGGGGCCCTATCGAGTCGTCCGATGTGTTCCTGGCAATGCTTATATTCTACGGACGCTTGAAGGAGAAACATTTCCTAAGGCATTGAACGGGAAATATTTGAAGAAGTACTACCCTAGCATTTGGGTAAATTCGTAAAGCCGATGCTGCGCGTCAGGTTTGGAAGCCGATGGAAACATCGCCTCAAGAACAAAATATGAAAGCCGATGCGACATGCATCGCCTTAAGGGCTATATGCAACAAAAGAAAAGTATATTACATCATCAAGCCGCTCGATGGCGGAGCAGGCTACCAGTGTATCAGACCGCTTGGTAGCGGGTCAGACAAGTTTGAAAAACTGTTCAGGGCTGCAAATATCTAACTATCAAGTCAAGGGCGGCCTGACGGATCTTGTCTACATCTGCGATGATCCTGGCGTCGGCTTCAGCATCCCCTTCTACAGGCTTGATTGATTTATGGATCTCTTTGGTGGCCTTGATATGAGTCTTGTAATCTTCTTCGGCCTTCGCCTTCAGAGTTAGGAGGTCATCAAGTTCTTTTGCCTTAGCCTGGATGCTTGATCGGACTTGGATGAGTTCTTGTTCTAGCGCTTGTTCCTTGGCTCGCAGATTTTCAAGTTCTAAGTTGATGGAAGCAGGGAGCGCCGATAACTCTTCGATCAGTTTTGTTGATTCTGCAGCTTGAGCTCATTTTTCATCTCTGGCCTTGATCAGGTCTTGCTGGGAGGTCCGATTCGTGGTCCGACGGCTGGCTTGCATCACTGGGAAGGAATGGCCTTCTATATAGGCCGCCGGTATCAATGCCTCCTCCAAGTCCAATGGAAGCTGACCTCGCAGAGTCTTGACGATCTGACGAATCGGCTCTGCATCCTGGACGAGATCGACGATATTTTGATGAAGGAATGCGGATATGTCAAGCAGCTTCGCCTTCACCTCGTCAGACAGCAAGCCTGGCCCGGAATTGATTTCTTCTTCTCCTGTTACCGGCCGATCAAAGTTAATTGATGTGGTCTGGCTGGATTGGGGAGTATCTTGAGCCTGTGAACAAGAAAATGGTCAGATACGATATCAAAAGAAGCCGATATGAGTGTGTCAAGCTAGGATACTTACTTGCTTCCAGGCCGATTCCTGCTCAGGTCCAGGTTGGGAGATGTCGATGTTGCCGCCTTGGATCTCTCTTTGTGCAATCTCCAAATCCGACAAGACATGCTGAATAATTTGCTAGGAGGGAGAGAATAAGAACAAGCTAGTTATTAGCTGTTAAAGAGATCGGCTGATGATTACCGTTGCATCTATAGAGTCGGTTGATCGAACCTGTTGGGGAGATGCTGGACGTTCTTCTTGAAGACCTTGGCCTGTTTGTGCTGGTTCTTCTTGAGGTAGCGGGCTTGATTGACGAGGCGAGCCAGTTATGGTCCTCTCAGATGAAGGCGAATGAACCGATTGTGCCTGGACGGGGCTTGATTGCATTTGGATTGGGCTTGATGATCTCTGTGGGTCCGATCCTGAAGCCTCCTTAGCCGATGAGCTTGAAAGCATTGTCGGGCTTGGCTGATGCGAAGATTGTCCGACGATCTGGGTCTGCAAAAGGATGATTAATTTCGATTAAGAGAGTAATGGAGTTTGATGAATATTAAACTTACCAGAGCAATTTTCTGGCGCTTGAGAGTTTTGGAGGACGTCGGCTTCTTCCTTTTCCCGCTGTCACTGAGAACTGACAGGAGCTTGCCGATGGTGGGGGAATCGTAGCCGATCCACGGATCTGGCGAGATGTTGCTGTAGACGACTTGCTTCCCGGATCGAGTCACCGATGGAGGAGAGCGATCGACATCCTGACAAAAAGAGAGATTGTTTGATAAATAATGCAAAGGAAAGAAGCAAATTCGCGGATATTACCTCTGGTTTACCCTTGAAGGTGGGGTGCAGCTTCCGGACATAAGTCTTGCAGGCGATGCAGAATAGATGTTGACGCCATTCGGCCCACCATGTATTGAAAGTCCGATGAGCTACAAGGCCGATTGCAAAAGTATCCAAATTTGTTTGGTAAGGGGAGGCTCGAGATTGAGGAGACGATCCCACTCAATACTTGTATCAATCTTTCCCCTTGGATAGATTTGATCGGCCAGGACCAAGTGAGGGGGAAGTTGGCCGATGCCAAACTGACGGGCGGCCAGATTTGGATGATAGTACTCATAGGTCGATTGCCCTTGCTTGCTCAGGCTAAGGCCGATTGGGAGGAATTGGGCATTGATACAAGTCCGGAAGATGGCGAGAGCTTCTGAATCTGCCTCCACAATCATGCCGAGCTTGAATTTATAGGGCAGCTCGTATTCGTCAGCATCCTCATACAAGAACTAGAGCGCCTTGTCATCGGCAATGCCTCTGTAGAGGAGTGCGAGGTACTTAGACGATTCTTTGGCCGACAACTTATCGACGGGGAAACCCATGGCAGCTTCACCAAATGAAGTGCATCGGCGCAAGGTGACCTCTTCTGATTCAGGTCTGCTCTCTGGGAACTTATGTCTCCGGATATTTACTTTGAGGACCTTGCTCAAATGTAGCATCAACCACATCTGGATGAACCACCATGGCCCGCCGAGATTGGTAATAGGCGATCCGGTCCTCAGGCGTCGGGCAACTTGATAAAGCAGGTTGTACACTGACCCCAAGAGATATTGGCCGAGGTTGATGGTATTATTACCCGCCAACAACTCGGCCAAGTGCTGATAATTTGCCGTCGGACCGAGTGTAGTGCCGCAGAAGAAGAATCTATCCAGCCACATATTCAGGAAGGCTGCGTGTTCACGGTCGGTGACAGGTCCGGTCCGATGATTGCTATTCATATATCCTGTCCAGCCACCAGAATTCTTGGTCTTGAAGTGATGAGTGAGTTTGATATCGAGCCTAAGGGGGCACTTATTGCTGGTGACATTGAGGCCAAGGAGCATGACCACGTCGAGCAGTGTTGGGGTCATCGGACCATGACCGAAGAGGAAGGCGTTCAGTGCATCGGACCAGAAGTGTGATGCGGCGATCAGGAGGTTCTCGTTCTTGATGATGGATCCGATGCTGAGGCCGATGCATTGAGCAATGTCTAATTTGTCCCAGATTGCAGACTTGGAGGCCGATACTCTCAGATACCAGTCCTTCCATCCGGGGAGAACTGTCGGCCACGAGCGGAAAGCATTCTTCCAGTCGTCGATATCAAATCCCGAGGTCTTGAATGGAATTCGGAGAGTTTCCAGATTGATAAACTCAGTGGGATCTGGATCTCCCATTGGACCAAGGAAACAAAGCCCTCGGACATCATTTGCAGGGATTAGGGTTTGGGCACGAATGGCCTAAAAGGTAAAAAAAATGCGAAATGAAAACGAGTTTGAAAAGCCGAATCTCAGAATACGAAAATGAGTTCGGATTCAGTAAAATACCTCCGGGATTGGATGGCGCGCTTCTCCTACTGATGATCCTGCAGGCGCCGAGGAAGAGCCTGAGGCGAAGAGAGTCGGTGAAGAAGGGGCTGAGGAGCTCGCTGCTGCCGCCATTGTCGAGGTCGTGGCCGCCGCCATTGTCGAGGTCATGGCTGCTGCCATGGTGGAGAGCGCTGCCGCTGATGAACTTTAGCCGGAGCGGAGGCGGAAATAGATGCGGATGTAGAAGACTGAAGGGCACCCATGGAGGATGATTCGGCCATTTGAGCGGATTTTAGTTTGGGCTTGAATGAATGCGAATGGTCGCTCGGGAGATAGAAGGAAGAAGATGAGCAGTGCGGGTGCTTGGCGAAGAAGGAGGAGTGAACAGTGTGGCCGCCGCGCGGGGGTTTTTATAAGGAGAAAACGGCTGTGGCCCGAGAATCGAGGAACCGCACAGTGCAAGGATGGGAAGTTTCGGCACGAAAATCGGTGAAGGAGTTATGATGACAGATACGAATTTTGGAATAAAAGATATTTTATCCCAAAATTGGAGGGCATGTGTTGACACCAGATTTTGCACCGGATGTGCTGAGTTAGATGATGACGTGGTGAGGCTGGTACTGCGCAGTGGCCCCGTTGAATGGACAAATAGATGGTGCCAGAGAAGGAAGCCAATGCGGGAAAGGGGTCCGATGACGAATGAAGAAAGGCGCATTGGCTAAAAAGGAAGCGCAGTAGGAGCAGGGGCTATTTCCTTTTTGAAGGCTTATTTAGAGTCCCATTCTATCTTAGAATAGTTTACTTTATCTGCAAGTTAGTCAAGTCCGATCAGGACTCTTCATAACCAGGGTATAAATATAAACCCTCGTCCATTGTAAATTATTATTCACACAATCAATACAACCCGGCTTCACGCCAAAACCCTAGGAGTAGAGTAGATCTCGACGAACTCATTGGTGAACGGGCTGCATCAGTTCTCGATCTCCGGCTTACCAGTAAGATTGTCAACTTATCGAATTAGTATAAGCTTTGAATTGAGGCGCATCGCCCTTTCTCGTTTATGCTGTTCAACCGATTTATCTTTGGATTGTCAAGATTGGCTTAGATTCCCTGCGTCGGAGCTAGATTTCTCTTGATTATTCAGTGATTTATCGTTTATCGAGTTGTTCTTTTAGTTTTCGGGTTTGATCTAGATTCCCTGCGTCGGAGCTAGATTTCTCTTGATTATTAGAAGGCAGCTTATGTGGTTGTTTGAAGTTGCTAGATTGATTTAGATCTGCGCCATGTGAATTAATCTGATTCTTCAACAGCTATGAGCATTGGTTTTAGTCCGATTTGAGCAATACTTATCTTACAACATCGTTCTAGGTCCGATTCATCTTTACAGCTTAATCTGGTTGTTCTTTGAGTGTCGAGTTTGATTTAGATTCCCTGCGTCGGAGCTAGATTTCTCTTGATTATTCAAAGACATCTTTGAATATTGGAACGATCTTGTTACCGTTTTATTGCTTATTTGCTTTAATCTGATTAATACCCGTGCGAGCATCTTATTTAGTTGTTATGTTGGTGAGTCAAGTTTGATCGTTTAGCTATCTGGTCCGATCATAGCTGGAGTATGTGCGCTGCATCCGTCTGTGAAACCGTGTCGAAACAGTTCTGGTTTGATTGGTTAGCTAGATGGTCCGATGAGATGAATCATACTGTCANGAACTGTCGGCCACGAGCGGAAAGCATTCTTCCAGTCATCGATATCAAATCCCGAGGTCTTGAATGGAATTCGGAGAGTTTCCAGATTGATAAACTCGGTGGGATCCGGATCTCCCATTGGACCAAGGAAATAAAGCCCTCAGACATCGTTTGCGGGGATTAGGGTTTGGGCACGAATGGCCTAAAAGGTAAAAAAATATGAAATAAAAACGAGTTTGAAAAGCCGAATCTCAGAATACGAAAATGAGTTCGGATTCAGTAAAATACCTCCGGGATTGGATGGCGCGCTTCTCCTACTGATGATCCTGCAGGCGCCGAGGAAGAGCCTGAGGCGAAGAGAGTCGGTGAAGAAGGGGCTGAGGAGCTCGCTGCTGCCGCCATTGTCGAGGTCGTGGCCGCCGCCATTGTCGAGGTCATGGCTGCTGCCATGGTGGAGAGCGCTGCCGCTGATGAACTTGCCGGAGCGGAGGCGGAAATAGATGCGGATGTAGAAGACTGAAGGGCACCCATGGAGGATGATTCGGCCATTTGAGCGGATTTTAGTTTGGGCTTGAATGAATGCGAATGGTCGCTCGGGAGATAGAAGGAAGAAGATGAGCAGTGCGGGTGCTTGGCGAAGAAGGAGGAGTGAACAGTGTGGCCGCCGGCGGGGGTTTTTATAAGGAGAAAACGGCTGTGGCCCGAGAATCGAGGAACCGCACAGTGCAAGGATGGGAAGTTTCGGCACGAAAATCGGTGAAGGAGTTATGATGACAGATACGAATTTTGGAATAAAAGATATTTTATCCCAAAAATTAGGGGGCATGTGTTGACACCAGATTTTCGCACCGGATGTGCTGAGTCAGATGGTGACGTGGTGAGGCTGGTACTGCGCAGTGGGCCCGTTGAATGGACAAATAGATGGTGCCAGAGAAGGAAGCCAATGCGGGAAAGGGGTCTGATGACGAATGAAGAAAGGCGCATTGGCTAAAAAGGAAGCGCAGTAGGAGCAGGGGCTATTTCCTTTTTGAAGGCTTATTTAGAGTCCCATTCTATCTTAGAATAGTTTACTTTATCTGCAAGTTAGTCAAGTCCGATCAGGACTCTTCATAACCAGGGTATAAATATAAACCCTCGTCCATTGTAAATTATTATTCACACAATCAATACAACCCGGCTTCACGCCAAAACCCTAGGAGTAGAGTAGATCTCGACGAACTCATTGGTGAACGGGCTGCATCAGTTCTCGATCTCCGGCTTACCAGTAAGATTGTCAACTTATCGAATTAGTATAAGCTTTGAATTGAGGCGCATCGCCCTTTCTCGTTTATGCTGTTCAACCGATTTATCTTTGGATTGTCAAGATTGGCTTAGATTCCCTGCGTCGGAGCTAGATTTCTCTTGATTATTCAGTGATTTATCGTTTATCGAGTTGTTCTTTTAGTTTTCGGGTTTGATCTAGATTCCCTGCGTCGGAGCTAGATTTCTCTTGATTATTAGAAGGTAGCTTATGTGGTTGTTTGAAGTTGCTAGATTGATTTAGATCTGCGCCATGTGAATTAATTTGATTCTTCAACAGCTATGAGCATTGGTTTTAGTCCGATTTGAGCAATACTTATCTTACAACATCGTTCTAGGTCCGATTTATCTTTACAGCTTAATCTGGTTGTTCTTTGAGTGTCGAGTTTGATTTAGATTCCCTGCGTCGGAGCTAGATTTCTCTTGATTATTCAAAGACAGCTTTGAATATTGGAATGATCTTGTTACCGTTTTATTGCTTATTTGCTTTAATCTGATTAATTACCCGTGCGAGCATCTTATTTAGTTGTTATGTTGGTGAGTCAAGTTTGATCGTTTAGCTATCTGGTCCGATCATAGCTGGAGTATGTGCGCTGCATCCGTCTGTGAAACCGTGTCGAAACAGTTCTGGTTTGATTGGTTAGCTAGATGGTCCGATGAGATGAATCATACTGTCAACTAGGCAAGGTGGACGACGCATCGGCTCTACTTTGGTTATTTAAATATCTTGCTCAAAGGTATAGCCGATCCGTTAATTTTGCATCTAAATTAGCTGTAAGAATGCTATCTTGTATTAGATCTGTTAGAAGTAGCAGTTGAGCAGTTAAGATAGGTGAACAGCGTATCGGCCATGTTTTATGCTCTATTTTATTATTTAAAAGGCTGATCTGTTACATTAATCAAGGTCCGATCCTGATTGGTCCGATCCTGAGGTCCGATTCGATGGTATGATTGAGGTCCGATTATATTGGTCCGATTGACGTCATCTATGAAGTCCGATTTTGAGGTCCGATTGGCATCGGCCGATGCAAGTCCGATTGGGTCGTGGCTAAATCCAACGTGCATCTGTCGTCTGGAATAGAGCCGGCACAATCAAAGAGTAATTTAACTGTTTATTCCCTTGTCAATTACAGGTCAAATTGACTGGCACGCCGCGAACCTGGACAAAGTGCAGGACCAGCACTGGAGTGAAGCAGATCTCCCTGGCCTTGTTGTGTTGCTCGCTGAGGATACAATCGCCGATTTTCCGCGTCAACATCTCCTTCATACAATATCGAAGCGAGGTGTTCTTTGATGCATTGGAAAGGGGACGACGACACCGTTGTTTTGGTTTTGGTCCTAGCTCCAGAACATTGTGAATTGTGTGACCACGACAAGGTGCTGAGCCATCTTTTTGGGCCATGTCGGGCCTGTGTATCGTGTCGGGCCTTAAGCCCAAGTTATGGGTGCCCCCTGATCGCCCCTAAAACCTAGATCGCTCTTTTAGGGTATAAAACTCAGTAGCCGCCGCTTCTTTAGACTTGGGTTTTGTTTAGTCAAGTTTTTGAAGTTAAAACTGTGATAGATTCATTATAACTGTGACGACAACTTCGTTTACAGTGATCCAGTGGCCCTTGTTCTTGATCTCCTCGTCTGTGGCGATTAGTTCTTTCGAACCGAGTTCTTGAACCCCTCTCATATTCGCTTTATACATATCTGCAATTTCAGATTACGTGTTTATCATTCTCTTACTTGTGTTCTTCGATTCGCTTGCAGGGAAAGACTTCTCGGCGAGGTCAATCAAGTTGTGCTTGGTTGATAACCAAAGGAGCAATGGTGTAACGGTTGCAGGGTTCGAATCGTGTCTCATTTGAAGACGGATCGCCAACATCGAATTCTCCACCAATCGAATTTATCCATTACCTCTTGCAAGATCAGCCAGTGCCTCATCACATATTTTGAGAAGCTCCACAAAAAACGTGGAAGTTAGTCCCATATTCGAGTTTTTCGTAAAGTTACAAAGGAGTTGATGATGTTTGGCTTAAGTTAGTGGAACAAAAGTGCAAAACATGGAGTGGATAAGAGCATCTCCAACAGTCTCCCATTTCTTAATCCAACTACCATATTGAGAGAGTTATTGAAAAAATAGTGCTCTAGCAAATCCGCTTAGGGCCTGTTTAGTTTAGAGTTGTAAGTTTGCGAAAGAAAGTTTCCAATTCTAAATTGAAGATTAGGAGGACTAAACATGATCTAATTATAAAACTAAATACACGGATGGATGGGAAATCGCGAGACGAATCTATTAAGCCTAATTAATCCGTCATTAGAGATTGTTTACTGTAGCACGATGTTGTCTAATCATGGCCAAATTAGACTCATTAGATTCGTCTCGCAAAGTTACCGGGGGGTTATGGAATGGGTTTTGTCATTAACACACGTTTAATACTCCATGCATGTAAGATTCCCTTTGATGAATAGTGAAGTTTCAAAGTTTCAAAAGTTTCGGTGGAACTAAATAGGCCCTTAATCTTTCTTTTCTAAAAAATTATTAGGACAAACCAATAATCCACCTCAACTCTCCCAAATAGAGAGAGTTGTGACTCCCCCAATACAATAGTTAAATTTAGACAAAGTTGTTGGAAAACTGCAAAAGTACGTGGACGAAATTTTGCACCCGGACGGCCGGACCTGGCAAAGGAAAAGAGACCTTTCAAACGAACCCTGGCTCCACAAAGCTGCCTGGCTGCGTGCTTGCCTCGCCTTCCCTTTTCCTCGGAGGAAGAGGAGCATCAAATCCAAGGTCGAGGCGAAGGAAGGCCCAAACGAAACCACAAAAGTGTTTCGAAATTCCCCTTTATAGCAAGTTGGCGGCTCGTGCTCTTGCTTGCCCGAGGATCCTCATCCGCTTCTGCCGGTTCTGCCCCCGTCGCCGTCTGGGCCACCTCGGGAGGAGGCGGCGAGATCTGCCGGCGCCGAGGTTAGACGAGCCCATTCCTCACCCCGATCTCATGTCGATTTGGGCAGAGTCCGAGCGTTTCCGTTTTTGACGGCTTGGTGTTCCATTTGTTGTTAGGGTTTTCTTCCGGGATGGCGTCGTCGGGGAAGATGGAGGGGCCATCGGCACCGGCGTTGCGCCGGGACCCCTACGAGGTGCTCAGTGTGCCCAGGGACTCCTCCGACCAGGAGATCAAGTCCGCCTACCGCAAGCTCGCACTCAAGTCAGTTGCCCCTTCTCTTCCATGCTCTTCTCTATCCTGCTATGCTGTTTTGATTTATGCCACGGGAGAGGAAAAAAAAATGCCACTCCATTAGTTTAGCAGAATGCGTTATCTGGGTTTGTTTGCACCTTGCAGCTGCGGAAGTCAGGTAGCTTGTTTATGCAAATACTAGGGGTATACTAGATATGTAATATGTGCGTATGCTTCACTTTATACTAGATTCTTGGTACCCGGAAACAGACTATTGATCTTGAAGCCCTGAGTGATGAATGAATGGATTAGCTCCAATTTGGTAACTGTCAAATAGGCGAGTCAATATGTCGGCTATAATGTTGGGAATTCTATTATCTTTTATTTCTAAATTCTTTTCATCCAGCTGTTAGCAATGTTAAGATGAAGATAAATCACTCTGGAAACAATACTCATTTGAGGTGCACTCAAATGATGACAGTGTAGTTTCTCTGTTCGTGATGAGAAAGCAATGGAAAACATAATAATGACAATCTTTTGAAGCCAATGCAAAGAACTTTCTTCAAGCTTCAGATGTATATGTTTCATAGCATTTGGCAAAGCATTCTTGTTGTGTTGAATAGGTTCTATATTATTCAAAAGATCACCCTTTTAATAGTTTTTGTTTATTTTAGTTGAAAACTGCTGTGTTGCTTTGAGGAAACAAGAACTCCTCTGTCTTCATAGGGGGTGTTTAAATCCGGTGAATTGGTGAAAAGTGGTGAAAAGTTTTGACACTGAGAAGCGTGTCCTGTGAGAGGGGGCACGGTTGTCAGTGTGAAAAACTTTTAGTGACTTTTGGTGACTTTGAGAATTTAAACACCCCCATAAATGAATACTCCTGAAAAATCGTGCACTAGTTTTAAGCTATGTTTTCTTAAATCATTTTAGAATCTACAAAGGAGAAAGAATTTAAGAGAAAAGCCATACCACTATGCACAGTTCAATTAAAATCAGTGTAGATGTCTTGTTTCCACTGAAGGTCCTAAACCTTAGTAACAGCTGCACTTTTGGTATTCAAGCCATTTTGACATTACATGGTAGTGCCCTTGTAACAGATGTTTTTTTTATTAAACTATGGATTCATATATGCCTACTCATTTACATTACAGAAAATAGAAGTCATCCTACAAACTACAGTGACTAGAAAAAACTACTAGTAGCAGGAGGAAACGAACTTCTATTTTCAGATGACCTTAGAAACTGACTCAGCACTAAATCCATGCAACCAAATCTTCAAGAACATTTCTTCTATGTTGTGGTTGCTCCCACCCCATGTTTGGCTCCACTGCTCCAGTGAATACTAATTGGATATTGGGATGGACTGGACACAAGTGGCTAACGACCTTTTAAACCTATTAATTACTTGATGTTCTGCATTGGCTATGTTACTGCCTTTTGTGGCTAAATGATTATTCCTTTAGTTATGAAGTATTTTTATGGTACCTCAAAATATCAGATATTGCCATCCCATTATTCATCTTACTAAAAAAAATATTTCTGCTATTTGTGTAGTGTTTTTTATGCCTGCATCTACAGTGTTGATGAATTACTGTAGAATGATCATAATAAGTTTTACCATTGTTGACAGGTACCACCCTGACAAGAATGCAAGCAACCCAGAAGCGTCAGAACTATTCAAAGAAGTTGCATATTCTTATAGCATCTTGTCAGATCCTGAGAAAAGGAGGCAATATGATACTGCTGGTTTTGAGGTGCTGTTTTATCTTTGTTGAGTCTACTGTGCCATATTACAAATGTTTTGTATTCTCTCCAATGCTTCTGCATTTTATCACATTTTCAGATCTGTCTGGTCAGAATTGCTAGATGCTAAACCCATTATTTTTCCTGTTGTTTTAGCCCAAGTGTGTCAATATGATTAAACATTTACTTAACAATTATTATTTCATTTGTTAGATATACCCAGCATCTTAGGATTCTGGAACTTTTTAACCATTTTTTTTATATATATTTTGAGTTTCAGCCATGTTTTGATAGGAGAAAAATTCTTTTGTATAAAACTATGGCCCTGTTTGTTTCCGCTTATCTGAGTAGCTTATCTGGTAAGCCGCTGTGTGGAGAATCCGTTGTCTGTGTAAGTTGGGTGTTTGTCAATCCTGATTATTTTGAGCCGGTTGTGTGTCTTGAGTACTAAAATGACCTAAATGGCCTTGAGGCTTGTATTGGTTCTCTGGTGAAGCAGCTCCTCCGATGACATTTTGTATATATGAAAAAATAATAAATAGAAAATAATAGATGAACAAGAAACAAATATAGGAGTTATGTTTCCATGCTGATGGCTCCTACGTTTGTGGTCACTTACAAGGCCACTTACAAGTGGGACCAATTTAAGGTTAAACAAAAAACTGTTCACTCCTTTCGTCCTTATCCTCTTCTTTGCTCTTCGTTCTCATCCTGTCATCCATGCATCCAGTGAAGACAGGCACCATCCTCTCTCACAGGTGCGCACGGATCCCAGTGCTCCAACACTGAATCAGAAACTGCTCCAGCCCTCATCCACCAAACAGATTACTCCAGCTCAAGGGAAGCATCTATCTGACGAGCAGCAGCACTAGCAAATAGCAACATATGTGCTGCGGTCTGTGGGGACAGAGGCAGCACGCCAATGCCAGGAGCCGGTTGATGTAGACGTGCACCGATATTCCGATCGGGATGATAAATTCGATTGGTGGAGACTCGAGGTTGGCGATCCGGGCTTCTAATCAATCACGATTCGAACCCCTGCAACCGTTACACCGCTGCTCTGTTGGTTATCAACCAAGCACAACTCGATTGACCTCGCCAAGAAGGCTTTCCCTGCAAGCGAATTGAAGAACACAAGCAAGAAGATATAAACACGCAATCTGAAATTGCAGATGAATATGAAGCAAATATCAAGGTTCAAGTTCTGATCACAAAAAGGACTAATCGACACAGTGGTGTAGAACAAGAACGCGGGCCTGATTCACAACAAAAGGACTTGTCGTCACAGCGGTGATGAAGAATTTGTTCCTCAGTTGAAAACTAGACCTAAACAAAACCTGAGTCTCTAATGCGGTGGCTACTGAGTTTATACCCTAAAAGGGGCGAGCTAGGGTTGGGGGCGACGGGAGGGGTGGGGTGGAAAGGGGGGAAGGGTGGGGGAGGGGGGCACAACTTGGGCTTAAGGCCCAACATGATACAAAGGCCTGACACGGCCCAAACAGGTGACGCAGCAACTTGTTGTGGTCACACAGAATGATCCACGACGTTTCTGGAGCTAGGACCAGAACCAAAAGAAGTGTCTCATCGTTAGGATTCCAACACATCCAAAATGCCTTATTTGGACGCCGTATGAGGGAGAGATCGCCGTTTTGGTGCAGGGCTGTCGGCTGAAACCGAACCGAGCTCGCGGTCTAAGTTGGCGACGACTTGTAGCTTGGTGATGAGGCTGGCCTATGTGCGTCCAGCGTGGTGATGTCCTCATCACCGGTGCTCCTCCCGGCGATGTGCCGCTGCTGCTGTTTCAAGGAGAAAGACGAGACAAGCGTAGGCGGGCGGCTGCAGGGGCAACAGGTGCGGGCAAGGAAGAGGAGTGCCAAGGGATTTTCTCTCTGCTTGACAGATAAGCACCCTCGAACCTGCGTACCAGAAAATCAGCCCCTCAGTTGTTTTGCTGCTTCTGTCATAAGCGGATTTTCTAGCAAGGGCGGCTGCAGGGGCAACAGGTGCGGGCAAGGAAGAGGAGTGCCAGGGGATTTTCTCTCTGCTTGACAGATAAGCACCCTCGAACCTGCGTACCAGAAAATCGGCCCCTCAGTTGTTTTGCTGCTTCTGTCATTAGCGGATTTTCTAGCAATCGAGATTTAAGTGCCGTGTTTGGGCGGCATTATCGATTATTTCCACCAATAAGCCGATTATAATCGAAAACAAACAGGGCCTATGACCTTTTTGCAGGTTCAATGATTCTCTGTGTAACTGAATTAGTTGTACTAAAATTATGAGGCTGTCTTTTTATATGACAAAGCCTAGCAGATGTCGCATCTGTTGTCATATATAGCTGATAGTGCTGTTAGTGGGCTAGTCCGGTGACGAAAGCCCTGCTGCTATTTTCTAGTCTTGTAGATCTCACTGATGGGAGTGTTCCACAATTACACGAGACTACATAACCAAACCACAACTAGGCCAGTCGAGAAGTTTTGAGGTATTATAATGGACTGGGATAAAAAAGCCCATGGGTATATGGGTTTGGGATGGGTACTATACCCCCAGACCCATGCCCGCAAGCCCAACGGGTCTAGTTTTTGCTCATTAACAAACCCATGAGTAGAGAAATTGACCCAGGCCCGTGCTCTAAAGAGGTAAAACCCCATTGGTTTTGTATAACACATTGCCATCTCTTGATAAGATTAAATACCTTGCTTAGAAGGTAAGTAAGCTTCTATATAAAAAGAGGAGATGTATCAATCAAGGGCAAGCAAGAATTCAGGAGATCCTCAAGTAAGCCTCTACATAAAAAGAGAATCAATCAAGGGCTAGATAGAATTATCAGGATCCTCATCTGCACCAGGCCTTGAGTTTGGGTGGAATGGGCACTCCATCATCAGCATGCCTGATCTAAGTTTTTGGTTTAGCGTCGGTTCATCCTTGCACTCTCATGTCCAACGTTCTGGACCGTGGCATTTGAGGAGTACTGGGTTACTTGAATATAATGTCTTGTCTTAAATATGACCTTGTTCCCACGGCTCCCAAATCCGGACAGTGACATTTGGGAGTACTGGTTTTCTTGAATACAACATGCTTTATCTTAAATATAGCCTTTGTACTATATTTTTATTTAGTGGGCTAATCTTTGATTCAGAGGTGTCTTACCTTAGCAACAATGGAGAATTGGTACTAAAGCAGCCATTACCATTTACCTGACCAAATACCATTTCAGGATAAATTGTACCAAGTTGCTGAATTTTTTTGAACTAGTAATTCAGGCCATAAACAATGTGTAATTAAGTTGAAATTATGTCATCTTGATGTAGCACTCTTGTTATTTCTTTTATCAGGCATTAGAAAATGAAGGAATGGATATGGAGATCGATTTGTCCAATCTTGGAACTGTCAACACAATGTTTGCAGCACTTTTTAGGTAACTGTAGAATCAGTTAGAATTATCCTAGAAGTAATTAAAGATCCTATTTTTACTTTTCTAATAAATTTTACCACTTATAGCAAGCTTGGTGTTCCTATCAAGACCACAATATCTCCCACTGTGCTTGAAGAGGCTATGAATGGCACAGTTACAGTGAGACCACTCCCTGTTGGAACATCAGCTACCGGAAAGGTGTGAATACTACCACTTGTGATAATATTTATAATGTGATTTGCTATCTTATATCTTGTTTATTTATAGGTTGATAAGCAATGTGCTCATTTTTTTGGTGTAACGATAACTGAAGAACAAGCTCATTCTGGAATAGTTGTCAGAGTCACTTCACCTGCACAAAGTAAATTTAAGGTATGGGGTTGATTTTTCTTTATAAAATTCATTTGCTCTGGAAACTAGAGCGTTTCTGTGTTGCATTCTTTTGTGTCTCCTTCAATTTTCTTCTTTGTTTAATGTATACAGCTTCTTTACTTCGAGCAAGAAGTTAATGGAGGTTATGGACTTGCTTTGCAGGTAATTTCTAATTGTGCTACTGTGTTGTTTGTATACTTTGTTAGATTGGTATTATTTTTCAGTAGAATGGCAAATTGGCAACTGCCATATATTATGTCGGTTTAATTCTCATTATATGGATTTATGACTTCCCTGAATGAATGTTCTAATTGCACAGTGATCTAACTCTAGCTTCTGGTGAAAAAAATCTTGAATATAGCTTTTAGGGAACTTGCAATTGTTATCATCATTATCCTTACCTAAGCGAGTTTTAATATGTTTAGATGCATTCAAGAAAATGCTATGCAACCTGTCATCTTCAAGCCACCTAAACTAATCCTATAATTAAATTACTGCCAGACACATCATCTGTATTCCTGTAGATATGTTTTAATCTGTTATGCCAACTTTCTGAATTCTAGCTGGTACAGTGTTATGGTACCTGTTTCGTTCTTTAGACACATTTAATCCTTAATTCAGTATACACAGGGAATTAAGCTTAAGAACTGTTATGGACACCTTCTTTGGGCAGAAGTTTCAGCGCGGGAAGAAGGTTCCTGCGTCCACTAGTGGCTAGTTTGTTTTGGTTAAGTTTTGGTTTCAGTTTAGATAAGGTTTGTTAGCTACAATTCAGGAATTAGTTGAGCCTGAGGCTATTTGTATCCGGCCTTGTGGCCTTAGTCGGGGCAGGAAGAAAAGATCATCACTAATCTCAGAGCCTCCCAAGGGGAGGGCGAGTTGGTTGTGATCCTCTGCCGCCTAATCCTATCTTAATAAAGTAGCCCATATCAACTCTGGTATCAGCTAGGTCTTCCTGCGCCACAACCCCCCCATCCCTTCCCTTCCGCCGCGCCGCTAAACCCACTGCTCCACCGCCGCCATGGGTGACACTCCCGTCACCGAAGCCGTCTTGGAGAAGATCATGGATGAAGCCATGGAGAAGGTCTTCGCCAAGATCAACGACCTCAGCAAGAAGGTGGACACCGAGGTCGGCAGTGTCCGCCAGGAGACAGCTTGTCTCAACACCTCCAACAACGTCCAGACGCAAGTCCTGGAGAAGAAGGGCCGCTTCGACTTCTCGTCGTCCTCCAGCGGTGGCGTCGACGGTGGGCGCGGCGCGCCTCCCGCGCCAGGGCCCAAGTTCCGCTACCCCAAGTACGATGGCACCGAGGATCCCCTCGACTGGCTGCACAAGGGGGAGTAATTCTTCCGTGCCCATGAGACTCCGGAAGATATGAAGGTATGGACGGCGTCCTTCTACTTGCGCGGCCCCGCAAGTCAGTGGTACTACCGCCTGGAGAAGAACCGCGGCGGCGCACCAACCTGGCCGGAGTTCACGGAGGCCGTGAACAAACGCTTCGGGCCACCGACACGGTGCAACACCCTGGGCGAGTTGACACAGCTCCGGCGCACAGGGTCCGTGGACGAGTACCAGGAGGACTTCCTCAAGCTCCTAGCGCGCTGCACCGACGTGAGCAAGCGCTAACAGATCGACATCTTCACCGCCGGTCTGCTCCAACCCATGAGCATCGACGTTGAGATGCAGAAGCCGGAGTCCCTTGAGGACGCCATGTCACTGGCCCGGTCGTACGAGCGCCGCGACCAGATCGTCACTGAGGCCACGTGGCCGGCCGCCCGGCCGTCGTGCCCGTCCTCCCGCAGCAGCACGACGCCACCAGCGGGGTTCAAGACCCCTACCCTGGTCGCGACGGCCTCTTCCGCGGCAACGCCCGGCGCACCGGTCAAGGGCGCCCCATCCTCCGGCATGCGCTTCACGCGCCTCACCTCGGAGGAAATGGCGCAGCGTTGCGCCGACGACCTGTGCTTCAATTGCCCGAGAAATTCTCACGGGAGCTCATAAAGCAGTGCACGATGAAGGGCGTCTACTTCCTCGAGCTCGCCGACGCCGATTCCACGGAAGACGACGCATCGGAGGACATGAAGATTTCCCTGAACGCGATCACCGGCGTTGCGTCGGCCTCCACCATCCAGCTCGCGACGGTCGTCCACACCGTCTCCCTCGCCGCACTGGTGGACTCGGGCTCCACGCACTCCTTCATCCACGAAGACGCCGCGCGCCGCATGGGGCTGGTGTCTGTGCCACGCCCAGGCCTCACCGTCGGCGTGGCCAACGGCGATCGCGTCCCCTCGTCAGGAGTTTGCAAGGTGGTTCCCGTCCACATCGACCGGGAGCAGTTCTTCATCGACCTGTACGTGCTGCCGCTGGGAGGCTACGACTTGGTCTTGGGGTGCGAGTGGCTCAAAACCCTGGGGCCAATCCTGTGGGACTTCAGCAGGCTGACCATGGTGTTCTGGCACATGAATCACCGGGTCAAGTGGTTCGGGATCAACGCCAAGCCGACGCTGCGCCTGTCCCTCGCCGACGCCCGCGACGTTCTCCAGCTGCTGCAAGAGTTCGCCGATCTGTTCGCACTGCCAACCGGTCTGCCGCCGCCGCGGGCGTTCGACCATCGCATCCACCTGCTGCCCAACACTGCGCCGGTGGTGGTCCGGCCCTACCGCTACCCACAGCTCCTCAAGGACGAGATTGAGTCCCAGTGCAAGGCGATGCTGGAGCAGGGCATCATCCGCGCGAGCATGTCGGCGTTCTCCTCCCCGGTTCTGCTTGTGCGCAAGCATGACGCCACATGGCGCTTCTGCGTCGACTACCGCGCCCTCAACGCGGCCACGGTGCGCGACATGTTTCCCATCCCGGTGGTCGACGAGCTTCTGGATGAGCTCAAGGGCGCCCGATTCTTCACCAAGCTTGACCTGCGCAGTGGCTACCACCAGGTCCGGATGTTCCCCGACGACGTGCACAAGACGGCGTTCCGTACCCACGAGGGCCACTTCGAGTTCCTGGTCATGCCGTTCGGATTGACGAACGCGCCGTCCACCTTCCAGGCCCTCATGAACGACGTTCTGAAGCCCTTCCTGCGCCGCTTCGTCCTCGTCTTCTTCGACGACATCCTCATCTACAGCAGATCGTGGACCGAGCATGTGCAGCACATCCGGGCGGTCCTGACGGCCCTGCGTGCCCACGGCCTGGTTTTGAAGCAGTCCAAGTGCATCTTCGGTGAGCAGAGCGTCCAGTACTTGGGCCACATCATCGCCAACGACGTCGTCGCCATGGACTCTGAGAAGATCGCCGCCGTTCATGCGTGGCCGCAGTCGCGATCTCCCAAGGCGCTCCGGGGATTTCTGGGCCTCACCGGCTATTATCGGAAGTTCATCAGCAACTACGGCCTGATCGCGGCACCGCTCACAGCGCTGTTGAAGAAGGAGGCGTTCCACTAGACGCAAGCAGCCACAGACGCGTTCGAGGCGCTCAAGCTTGCCCTGACCTATGGCCCGTTGCTCCAGCTCCCCAACTTCGACGCACCCTTCCTCATGGATTGCGACGCGTCCGGGACCGGGTTCGGCGCCGTTCTCCACCAGGGCAACGGCCCGATCGCCTTCTTCAGCAAGACGGTCGCGCCCCAGCACGTGAAGCTGGCGGCCTATGAACGTGAGCTCATCGGCTTGGTGCACGCGGTGCGCCATTGGCGGCAATACTTGTGGACACGACCGTTCATCGTGCGCACGGACCACTACAGCCTGAAGCATCTCCTGGACTAGCGCCTCTCAACCATACCACAGCATACTTGGGTGAGCAAGCTCTTTGGTTACAGATTTCAGGTAGAGTACAAGCCGGGCAAGCAAAACGCGGCAGCGGATGCCTTGTCACGCCGTGATGAAAGCGAGCCCTACGCCCAGGCGCATGCTCTGTCTCGCCCGGAGTTTGCCCTGTTCGAGGATTTCCGCAAGGAGTCCGAGTCCTTGTCGGACGTGGTGACCAAGAAGGAGATCGAGGAGGGCACGGCAGGCGCGGCATGGACCCTGGTCGACGGGTTTGTGCTGCACAGCGGCCGTATCTTCGTTCCGGCGACGTCGACGCTCTGGCCACAGCTGTTGGCGACAGCACAAGGGGCGGGCCACGAGGGCGCGCAGAAGACACTCCATCGCCTCCGCGTCTCGTTCTACAAACCACATGCGACGAAGCTGGTTCGTGAGTATGTCAAGGGCTGCTCTGTATGCCAGCGCAACAAGACGGAGCACCTTCACCCGGCGGGCCTCCTCCAGCCGCTCGATGTTCCGTCATCCATCTGGAGTGACATCTCGATGGATTTCGTCGAAGGATTTCCACGCGTGGCGGGAAAGTCTGTCGTCCTGACAGTCGTCGATCGTTTCTCCAAGATGGCGCACTTCATCCCCTTGGGCCACCTGTACACGGCGCTGACGGTGGCACAAGCCTTCTTCGACAACATCGTCAAGCTCCATGGTCTGCCCTGCTCCATCGTGAGCGACCGTGACCCTGTCTTCACCAGCAAGCTTTGGACGGAGCTCTTCACCTTGGCCGGAGTCAAGCTGCGCCTCAGCTCGGTGTTCCGTCCTCAGACGGATGGGCAATCCGAGGTGGCCAACAGAGTGCTGGGTGTCTATTTGCACTGCCTCGCCGGAGATCGTCCGCGTAGCTGGCTCCTGCTGGCTGCCGTGGGCAGAGTTCTGCTTCAACACGTCCTTCCAATCCACGCTACAGACCACGCCGTTCAAGGTGGTGTTCGGCCGTGACCCTCCAACTATGTTGTCCTACCAGCCAGGGGTCGCTCGGAGCAGCGCGACGAGTTCTTGGCGGAAATCAGAGAACGCCTCCTTCAGGCACAGGACTACATGAAGACATCCTATGACAGGGAGCACCGTGATGTGGAGCTGGAGGTGGGCGACTGGGCGTGGCTCCACCTCCACCAACGTTCAGCGTCAGCCATCACCACCAGCCCCAACACCAAGTTTGCGCCCAAGTTCTACGGTCCATTCCAGGTGATGGAGCGGGTGGGTTCTGTCGCATACAGGCTACGGCTCCCACCCAAGGCACGGATTCATTATGTGTTTCATGTGGTCTTTCTCAAGAAGCATCAGGGCGACGCACCAACGTCCATTGTCGCGCTCCCACTGGTGGTACATGGCCAGGCCGTCCCAGTCCCCAGGAAGATCCTTTGTGCGCGCCCTGCCAAAGAATCCTGGGAGTTGCTGGTGCAATGGGCAGATCGCAGTGCTGCTGATGCAACCTGGGAAGCACTGCCCGAGTTCAAAGAGAAGTACCCAGATTTATGGACACCTTCTTTGGGCAGAAGTTTCAGCGCAGGAAGAAGGTTCCTGCATCCACTAGTGGCTAGTTTGTTTTGGTTAAGTTTTGGTTTCAGTTTAGATAAGGTTTGTTAGCTACAATTCAGGAATTAGTTGAGCCTGAGGCTATTTGTATCCGGCCTTGTGGCCTTAGTCGGGGCAGGAAGAAAAGATCATCACTAATCTCAGAGCCTCCCAAGGGGAGGGCGAGTTGGTTGTGATCCTCTGCCGCCTAATCCTATCTTAATAAAGTAGCCCATATGAAGAACAAAAATCAACATTTTCTCACTTGAAAGGAAACTGATTTACTGTTTAGTGGACTTTATTTTTACTTCGCTTATATGTCTTCATTCATAGACTGGCCATATGGATTACTTGTTTCACCTTTGTTTTATGATTTCAGGTTCTTTTTTATTTCAATGTATATCGTACTCCCTCCAGTTTTAAAAATATGACGTTAGGACAACTTAAGAACTAATCAAGTTGTCCTAGCCTACATTGTTTCTACAGGAAGTGACAATAAAGAAATGTGTTTTCTAGTGCTGCTAATTATGCATCGGTATTTCTCTAAGATCATGGTAGTCATATAGTATGACTGGATAATGAATAAACTGACATTTGCTCAATTGGTTTCCTATTTTGTTTTCTGTGTATGCTCATGCTACATTTCAGATAAGAATTTAGAGATGACATACATTCAGAGGTCTATTTTAATATTATCTTCAGTTTCTCCTTTGGCTTTCAGGAAGATAGTCAGAAGACTGGCAAGGTGACATCTGCAGGCATGTATTTCTTACATTTCCAGGTGTACCGTATGGATTCAACAGTGAATGCGGTATGTAATTCTATTGTCTGTTGTTAGTTATATGTATTGTAACTGATTTTGATAATTTGTTTCATACAACTGCAGTTGGCAATGGCCAAGGATCCTGAGGCTGCCTTCTTTAAAAGATTGGAAGGTCTCCAACCATGTGAAGTGTCGGCTCTCAAACCTGGAACTCATATATTTGCTGTATATGGTCTGCATTCTTGCTGTCTCCCTTTGAATTGTGATGTAGTTCCTTTGCACTGAGCCATCCTAATTGCTTTGTGCAGGTGATAATTTTTTCAAGCCAGCAAACTATATGATTGAAGCAATGTGCGCAAAGAGTTATGAAGACACAACAGAGCGGCTCAAGGACATAGAATCCAAAATTCTAGCAAAGAGAAATGATCTGCGTCAATTTGAAACTGAGTACAGAAAAGTAAGTACCTAAGTTTTTGTTCTGTTATCAATAGTATATTTGTGTGTGTTTCTCCATTTGACTCATATGCCTTACAGGCCTTGGCACGATTTCAAGAAGTAACAAACAGATACACGCAAGAGAGAGAAGCGGTATGCAACCACCACACANCCTCCCCCTCCTCCTCCTCCTCCTCCTCACTCCTGTACATATGCTATATCTCAAAATGGCATAGACATCGTGATACAATGATTCTTGTAGGTCTTATACTATTTAACTCTGATAAAACTTATGAAGCTTATTGTTCTGTATGATGAATGGTGAGAATAGGTTCATTGGCATGTGTCATTGCATTATATTACTCTTATTATAGCCAGCTATTTCAAAAGCGCATTCTATAATGAGGTGTATAGCCTGGTTGTTTTCAACAATCATGTGTGCTAATTTTGAGATTTGGATGTGTGCAAGAAAACTGTGATTGCATTATCTGCACTTTTGTCATTATCATTGTTGTGTTCAAATTCGGCCACTTATTCCCATGAGTTATAATGAGGTTTGCAGGTCAATCATGCATCGCACATGACTGAATAGGACGGCATGTATTTCTAAATATTAGTTATCGGTAGTTAATTTGTAAAATCTCATTAGATGTGTGTTTACTCATGAAATCGTATTAATTTAGTAATACCTTGGATAGGGGTATGCCTTGACCAGGGCTGTCTGACTGCCATTTATTATGAGCATTTGCCAGGAGTGTCAAATTATGCTCTTTCTGGTCTTGAATCTGAAGATTTTTTTTAAAAATGTTGCTAAAGTGTTGCACTATCTGCAGGTTGATGATATGTTGCGAGAGAGGGATAATATACATTGCTCATTCACAACTGAACGAACTTTGGGAAACCCTGTTGGTGCTGGTAGTGGCAGCAGTAGGTATACAATGGAACATAATAGCGCCCCCGAGAGCCCTGAGAATGGTAGCGTAGATGGCAGAGAGAAATCTGGCAAAAAGAAGTGGTTTAATCTAAACCTTAATAGATCTGACAAGAAAGCTTGAACAGTCTTCTGCTGGAAACGGAATGTGTTTAAATTTGTTGTACATTTCAGAAAACCTATTATTTTCATGCCTTAAGAGCTGTTTTGTTACCAATTCTTTCGGAGTTATGTAGCATATAGGAGTTTTGGGTACAGCATTTTAATGTTACGTATTCTCATATTTAAATTTCTCTATTCTCTTTCTCCGGCTTATCTTATCTCTTACAAAGTTGCATTGGTGTCGGACGTCCGAATCTGTTTATCCGCCTGCAAGTAACTGGTAGTAACCTCTTTGAGCATGTATTTAATGCTACACCTTTATACTAATGTAAGGTCGAGTCGGGCCCGACTCGACCTCCCGCAACCGACCCCGGTCTTCCCGCGACATTTTTTTTTAATTATTTCAGAACCGCCGTGCGCAGGTTCGTGGGCTCACAAAATTGCAGTTTTCTTTTGCGGTTACTCTTCTTCCGTGCTCCTCTCTTTTTTCGCCGTTCTGCTTTCTTCTTCCCCCTAGCGTCGTGTATCTAGTTCGTGCGATCGAGTGATTGTCGCCGGTTTTCTTCTCTCATTTCAGCGGATTGTCTCCTGATATTGGAGCATTGGGGTTCCTCTGTTTTATTCTGCAAGTTCAATTGGTTCGTAAAGTGAACCAGCGCATTGGGGTTTTCTTTGGCGGAGCATTTGGTGATTCAAGCGGCGCGGCGCTCTTTCCAAGGTCTCGTTGTGCTTCAAATTCGGTTGTTTATCTTTGCCTCGAGGTATGTATCGATTCCCCTCTTCTCCCACCGTGGCAACAGTACATTATTTTTTTCCCCTGAATCGAGACCTAGGGTTTTGTATGGTTGCTGTTCTTGTTTTTCATTGCGGTGTTGTAGTCTTTTCTGGTTAAATTAATTCGATTTAGTAGATCCCAATGTGATTGTTTAGTTCCTTAACACCCAATTAGCATGTTCAGTTCATACTGAATGTTGCAGTTGTTTATTTCAATGCTTTGGTAGCCGTTGTTGAACATTTGTTCAATTTGTTGGTGGCGGTTCTAGCTTTTTTGAGCTCTGGTAGCTGTTGTGCAACAATTGTTCAATTGGTTGATGTTGCAATTGTGTTTACTGTTAGTGTGCAAATGTGTTTGCTTTTGGTTGCAATTGTATTTTTTTGAGCTCTGGTAGCTGTTGTGCAACAATTGTTCAATTGATTAGTGTTGCAATTGTGTTTACTGTTAGTGTGCAAATGTGTTTGCTTTTGGTTGCAATTGTATTTTTTTGAGCCCTGGTAGCTGTTGTGCAACAATTGTTCAATTGGTTGGTGTTGCAATTGTTTACTGTTAGTGTGCAAATGTGTTTGCTTTTGGTTGCAATTGTATTTTTTTAGCTGTGGTAGCTGTTGTGCAACAATTGTTCAATGGGTTGGTGTTGCAATTGTGTTTGCTGGTTGCAATTGTTTATTTTAAGGTTAATTTTTTTTATTTTATTTTCAGTTACATAATGGATAGCGATCAAGTTGAGCGAACTGGTGAAGATGCATCCTGTAGGAGGAACCCTAGGCGTAATGCTGGTTCGAAAAGGCAAGGTACAGATCAAGCAAGTGGACCTAGCAAGAGGGGTCGATCTAAACGCAGTCCATCTTCCAGCCGAGGTCTTGTTGAGGTAAAATTGGTTTTGTTCATTTGTTGGTGCAAACAAATTCTTTAGTTAATATCTGGTTTTTACAAAGATAGTTATTAAATCGTTAGCACCTGTTTTAATTATCATTATTTTCTATTGTAGACTTCTTCACGTGCTGTTGTTGTGTCCACTTTTGTTGATGATAAGAAGAGTGGAAATTATTCTATCCGTTGCTCTCCTAATTCATTTAGAAGATTCCTTCCTGCTGTTAATGCTGCTATGAGGGCAAGGATTCAGTCTATGGGTTTTGGTGGACTCTTGGATCTGAAGGCAGAAAAACTTGACAGGGAGTTGGTTATCTGGCTTATGGATAGGTTCAATGAAACAATGACTTTTGAAATTGGAGGTGGAAAGCAGATCCGTGTCACCGAGCATGCTGTTTGGTGCATGTTCCGTCTTCCGAATCGTGGCGGTAACCCCCATTTTTCAATGACAGCGATGGACAAAATGCACGACAACTGGCCGCACAAGAAATATTAGGTGATTCTAGTTCTAAGATGTCAGCTAAAACCTTGGGTGCAAAGATTTTATCTGGGACACTTGATCTGGATAATTGTATCAGGTGTTTCTTCATGGTTGCCATTTGCACCATTTTGTTCTCCAACTCAGATTCCTACATCAGAAATCTTGATGCGGTGTACACACAGTCACTTGCTGATATTCCCAGTATTAATTGGTGCAAGGCTGTGGTTGATTCACGTTGTTTAGCTGCAATGTGTTATCATTCTGCTAAGAGGAGCAATGAGAAGCCTCCTATATCTGGCTGTACTATTTTTCTTAGTGTGAGTTTTTGCTGAAGTTTTGTAAATTTATTTTTTTGAGTTATTTGCAATGTGTCTAATGTTTTTCTTCCTTCAAAATATTGTAGTTGTTGTACGTTGACTTCCTCCAGCATGGCTATGATACTTCTCCTTCGATGCTGCCTCGATGTGCCTACCTTGAGCAGAAGATCGTTGACATGATCATTGGAGCTGATCGCAGATGAGATGTAGCTGGAAGCTTTGGTCATTTGACGGTATTTGATGCTAGACCTGACCTTTTCTTTAATTTTCTTTATATATTAGTTTTCTAATTTTGTAATGCGACATGCATGTTTAGTAGTTTGCTTATAATTCATTGTTTTGTTTTTTTAGTTGAAGCCTATCGAGACAACATGCTATGTTGAGGTGCCGCTGCAAGCCAGTCCCTCTAATGTGCAGTTTCATACAAATGCTTAGAAGCTCAGATGGTAGTCAATAAGTTTGGTGAAGATACTGCACAGGTGCAAGAGTTTCTTACAAAGGGTCAAAATTTAATGGCCAGTGCTCAGCAGGAGTGCATTACAAGTTTGAGGAACCTGTTAACACAGGTTTATGAAGAGATGCAGAAGTCCAGTAATGACCAAGTTCCTGCAGAGGACGCTCCTGCGGGCTTTGTTCCTGCAGAGGATGCAGCGTATGATGGCACTAGTGATGTTGAGAGACAGCAGCCTTTTCATGAAGAGGAAACTGCAGAGGATGCAGTGCATGTTGCCACTGGTGATGCTGAGAGAGATCAGCATCTTCATGAAGAGGAAACTGCAGAGGATTCAGTGCATGATGGCACTGGTGATGTTGAGAGAGAGCAGCCTCTTCATGAAGAGGAATCTGCAATAGTTGAGAAAGACCAGTCTGCTCATGAAGAGGAACAAGCTGAAAAAGAGGAGTCTGTTCGTAATGAGGAAGCTGCAAAAGTTGTGAAAGAGGAGGCTGCTGATGAAGAGGAGAGGGAACAAGCTGAAAAAGAGGTGTTTGTTCATGATGAGGAGATTGCTTATATTCAGTATCCACAGTGTGATAAACAAAATTTTGTTGCGCCTAGTCCTTTGGATGCGATAACGCCTGGTCAGGATCATGCTGATGATACTTTTTTAAAGGACATGGCTTCTGGTGGAATGGGTTTTGGTGGAGTTAGTAGCAATGCTCTAACAGATGATCAAGACGAGTTCATTAAAAGAATGTTTGCATCTTCTAGTCCTTCTCAGTCATCTTCTCCAGATGAAGATGATTCTCCTGCTTTGTCAGGCATAAAAGATGGTGATGATGATAATGAGAAGGCAGTTATTTCAAGTAAGTGTTGCAATGTAATTTTTTGTCTTTATCTGTCTTTATTTTATATCTCTTGCTAATATTTTATATCTTTTTCAGCACCTCCCCATCTGAGGTCTTGTTCAGGGAATTTAGAATCCGTATGTAACATGATTTTCCAGAGCAGTTCAACTGTTGGTGTGCAACATGGCTATGAGGCTTTTTCCATGCCTTGTGGTCCTTTGAACAAGGAGGTAGTTAATCCTATTGAGTCAGTTTCAGCTTCAGCTTCTGCTTATGCTTCAGCTATAGATTCAGCCATGAATGATGATGAAAATGATCGATTGAAGGCTCAAGCTGTAATGCAAAGAGCTGAGAGCTACAGGTGTAGGCTAAAAGGTAAAAGCACTGCTGCTAAACCTGCTGGAGGAAAGAAGGAAGCAAAGAAACTTACACAGGCTCAAGCAAAAAAGATAAGGGATAGGCACATAAAAAATCTGAAGACAGTTGAAAAGGAGGCTGATAGCACTATTGCCTATCTGAAAGCTCAGATCCCACAGGACGACATCTCATTTGAAGCTGAATCCGATATAGTTTTGAACAGCTTGAGTCCTCCAATTCGCTTATCTCAAGAGAAATTTTCTAAAAGTTGTGGAGAATTTTCTGATTTTTTAGATAGTATATTCAGAAAGCTGATCAGCTCATTGGTTAGCACGCCCAGTCAATACATATCGCCTTTTGATATAGAGAATTGTCATTCGAATGTTCCAATTGCCAAAGCGTTTGCTTTGAGTGATAAAATTGCAAATGACAGCAATCTCCATGAGTAAGCTTAGTCATTTTGTTCTTGCTTTTTTATTCCATTCAGAATTCTGTTTACATTGTATATCTAATTATTTTTGTTCATTCAACAGGAAGTCACTTGTGGAGTTCAGTGTATTCCATTCTCTAAGTGGCTTTGATTTGTTAAATTCATTTGCTGATGGGAAGAAAGCAAAAAGAGTTGTTCTAGAGCTTGGTATTCTTTGCCTGCGCCATGATGATATTGTTTATAGACCGAAATCTCTTGGCTATAGGATTTTTATTTCTCCTGATTTTTGGGTTAGTTACTCCATTCCTACTCATGTATTCTCTACATTATTTTCAATTTTAGTAATTTTTCCTCCTATTCTTTAGTGGGAACTTGTCAAAATTAAGGACCCTTACGCAGAAGATAATGCCGAGACTGAGAAGTTCGCTGTTGCAGTTTCGTTTTTGAAGCGTGATGTTGCGCTTTATGACATAAGCAAGTCGAAACTGGTTAGTAAATTGCATCTTGCAGAATTTGTTCTATGATCTGGATACATCACTTACTCCATCTGTTATTTAGATTTTTATTCCTGTTCTCGATCATGGGCATTACTTCGTGTACTGTGTTAATCTGATACACAAGCGGATTGATATCATGGACTCGAACGACTATGCGGTGAAAGACACTGATAGAGTTTGGCATCATCAAGAAATTGTGGATAGGTTGCACATTGTTGATGAATGTTTTTATGTTGCGTCAAATGAAAAGCTACCTCATTTCAGTGAGTGGGAGACCCATTATGTCGAAGATCTTCCAAAACAGGGTCGAGAGGGAGACTGTATGTTTTTCCTCTTCAAATATCTTGAGTTGTACAATGGACATAGGATATCTGAACCCATGAATTCGGTGAGTTTTATCTATATTGCTTGTTTGTTTCACAATTGTTTTCTTATCTGTTTATAACTCTTTTTTTGTGTTTTTTGGTTTACAGTTCTTAGGTCCTGTCTATCGGTGCGAGTATCTTCATTACATCTTGTTCCATCCCATTAATCAAGCTGACGTACCTAAAGAACTTTATGTGTTTAGAATAGGCGGACGTCGAAATGATTTCGGCGTTGAGTGATGTTTACTTGGTTTGATGGGAAAATATTTGTCTGATCTCTTTTCCAAATTGGAGTTTGTCAACTGTTATGCAGTATATATATGTACATATACCTACTTTTTTTATTATGTGTAGTTTTTTAAATTATGTGTTGAAGACATGGTGTTTTTCAAATCATGCAGCAACTGCAACTGCAATTTTTAATGAAACATTATGCAATTGCCACTGCTTTTTGCAAGTTCATTTGCAACTGCAATTGAAACTGCATCCATCCTGCAATTACAATTGTGTGTGTGCAACATTTAATGAAATGGTATGCAATTGCAACTGTGTATGTAACATCCACGCGTATTGTGACATTGAAGTTACAGACTAGTTTTCTTGTAACTGCATTTGCTAATTTACTTGAAAAAATTCTAAAACGAAAGATTTGACAGATATATATGAAGAAGCAGAGTTGTGTAGATGTTAATAGACGAAACATGACAATATCCATTGTGAGTACCAGCTGACCTTGTTGATTAATAAAAGATTACAGATACATAAAACATTATCTATGAAGATAATGCTAGCCTAGTGGAGATGATAATATAGGAAACATTACAATATAGTTTAATGTACATATGAGGAGTGACCCCAACCTGAGGACTAGTTGCCTTGGCTGAGGAATAAAAGAGTACAAACACATAAAACGTTATCTATTAAGATAACGCTAGCCGAGTTTCTGATGGGAGTCTGGTGGATGCAAGAGATTCACTGGGATGGCATCTCACGAAAACCCTCCTAGCGTACTTACCCAATCCAGGAACTTCAGGCTACTAGACCTTTCCCTGCACCTCTATAAATTGAAACTTTCAAAGGTGCTGGGAAGATCCTGGTCTAGAGAAGCCGACATTTGTGGAGAGGATGCACAACATGTCATCACCATTGTCCTCTTCTTTGCTCACCCCAGCATAGGGTGGCCAGCCATCTATCTCTGGTGCCATGTATGGCACCGTTGATAAGACTAATAGAATCGAAGAGGAAGGGATTGGTGTCATCCACCCACACTTGAAGGCTACCTCCACTTCACGAAAACCCTCCTGGCGCCAAGAATCATCTTGTTTGAGCGCACGTCGAAGTCTTGCCCGAGGAGGCTTGATTTTGGCAAAATTATAGTGAGTCATAAGTGGCTGTTTGGATGTTAGGACCTAATGGCCAAAGTTGTCATCTTTAGCACTACTTTAGCACTAGCACCGTGCTAGCCGATGCTAAAGTTTAGCCAATATACAAGAACTTTCTCTAGGTGTGAAGTGTAATGGCTAGTTCTAAATTTTTCAGAGATGTGTTGCGGCTTCGTTACAACATTGATGCCGGTAGCCTCTATTTATAGTGGTAACATCTTCACGGGGAAGGCTGAAAATAGAAATCTCATAAGGGCGTCCTGCACCAGTACATGCCAGTCTATGTTCGCTTTCTCGAAAACAAATGTTTTGCAGAAGCTAGTGGCACCAGTACTCTCGTGATGAAGCAGTATTTGCAAGTCTAGTTTCAAGTTTTTCTATTGTATTTGCAAGTGTTATCGTGGTGTAGTTGCAACTTTAGTTGCAGGTGTTTTCAAAGTGTAGTTGCAATTGTTTTGACAGTGTAGTTGCAAGTGTGTTCATAGTGTATTTGCAAGTGTTTTCTCAGTGTACTTGCATTTATTTTTTTACAGTGTAGTTGCAAGAAACTAAATTTTTTCTCAACTCATTTGCAATAGGAGATTTTAAAAATTTGGATTACAAAAAAAATACTGCCAACTGAAATTGATATTATCATTCCACAAAAAGTAGTGTTCTTGTCCATATTTAGTTGATTCTTTTGCAACTATATCAAACACGAGAAAATGTTGCGTTTCTGGCATTCTGAATAAACAAGTTCGATATAAATTTTAGCCAAGACATAAGAATTTTCTCTAGGTGTGAAGTGTAATGGCTAGTTCTAAATTTTTCAGAGATGTGTTGCGGCTTCGTTACCACATTGATGCCGGTAGCCTCTATTTATAGTGGCAACATCTAAACGGGAAAGACTGAAAATAGAAATCTCGTGAGTGAGAACAAGTACTGAGGTGATAAGGGCGTCCTGCACCAGTGCATGCCAGTCTATGTTCGCTTTCTCGAAAACAAATGTTTTGCAGAAGCTAATGGCGCACCAGTACTCTCGTGATGAAGCAATATTTGCAAGTGTAGTTTCTAGTTTTTTCTATTGTATTTGCAAGTGTTATTGTGGTGTAGTTGCAACTGTTTTCACAGTGTAGTTGCAAGTGTTTTCAAAGTGTAGTTGCAATTGTTTTGACAGTGTAGTTGCAAGTGTCTTCACAGTGTATTTTCAAGTGTTTTCTCAGTGTACTTGCATTTCTTTTTTACAGTGTAGTTGCAAGAAACTAAATTTTTTCTCAACTCATTTGCAATAGGACATTTTAAAAATTTGGATTACAACAAAATACTGCCAACTGAAACTGATATTATCATTCCACAAAAAGTAGTGTTCTTGTCCGTACTTAGTCGATTCTTTTGCAACTATATCAAGCATGAGAAAATTTTGCGTTTGTTGCATTCTGAATAAACAAGTTCGATATAAATAAGTAAATACATCAGATTAATGGCACCACTAGTCTCGTGGTGAAGCAGTACTTGCAAGTGTAGTTGCAAGTATTCTTACAGTGTAGTTGCAACTCTTGTGTAGCGTATTTGCAATTGTTATCACATTGTAGTTGCAATTGTTTTCACAGTGTACTTGCAAGTGTTTTCACATTGTACTTGCAATTCTTTTTACAGTGTAGTTGCAACAAAGTAAATATTTTCTTATTTCATTGCAATAGGACATTTTAGAAATTTGTATTGCTAAAAAATACTGCTTACTGAAAATGGTATTATCATTCCACAAAAGTTGTGTTCTTCTCCATACTTATTCCATTGCAACTACATCAAACATAAGAAGTTGTTGCATCAAACATTCTGAATAGACAAGTTCCATAGAAATAAGTAAACACATCAGCTTATCTATCATCTCCAGATGATCTCTTATAGTTGTAGCGTCCAATCTGCAGCCTATGTTTGAGAGCTTGAGGAAGCTCCTCCGCCTTTTCATGTATCTGTCAAATTTGAAAGGGTGTAAGATATTATAGGACACAAATGTCAACTCTGCATGTTCAGATATTATGAAAAATGAAATATGATTAGGTAAACCAGCATCCTTGGAACTGAGAATCACGCGTTTGCTTTCGTCATCGCTTGCATCACTGTATGTCATTACTACTTTCATTTTGTCAAACAGGAGATACTTGTCCTTCGATAAAAGAGAATCATGTTTACTATATATAGATTCATATATACACAATGCTAATTGTGTTCAATCATTTAAATTTTATATGTATGGTAATTAACTTTTGTTCTAGTCTCAATAAGATGTATAATGAATGGAATCTCATAGTTCTTTTCGTTATGAAGCTAATGTCAAGCTGTATCTAAAACTTTGTGTTTGTGTGTTATGAATCATTCCAGAAATATATAATATATTTTATACGCGATATATGTTTTTTGCGTATGGATATGACACATCAAATTGGAGGTGGAAAACAGATCAGTGTCTACTAATTTGGCAGAAAATAAAGCATAAAATGGTTATGATATGTACAGTAGACTGTCTTAGTAAATTCTGAATATGTTTGCTTGATTCAATGTTAATGCTAACAGATGTTTGTTGTATCTGACTTACATCACAGTCACTGTCGGCCGATGCTGACTTTTCTGGTGCCTTTCCTTTGTCACTTGGCGCTGCCACTACTTCAGATCTTGCTTCCTCTTTTGGCGAAGGAGATGGCGGCGAAATGGGAAGCGGTTTCCCACATATGATGCAGGCTGGCGCCGGCGATGCCACATCAATTGTGGCCTCTAATGATGATGCTGATGCCACAGGGAGGATGCCGATCGACGGTGGCACCTCAGGGGAGCGACGCTTGAATTGTCCGGCGTCGTCCCGTGGCTGCCTCCTTGATATGTGGTTGCTCTGATTGGACCTAGCCATCTTCTTTCTGCAGAAAAAACAAAAGGAAGTGGAAGATGGAAGCCGCCGGCAATGAGTGGAGCAGAAAACCTCAGCGGCGGTTCAGTGGAAGAAAACCCTAGAGCTTGTGACACTACTACAAAAACAAACTGTAAGAACGCCTCCTTTTTGCAACAGGGGCGGTTCGGGGGCGGACCGTTCTTACAGCGACGGAACAGCCCCAGGAGCTGACCAGCCGCCCCTACAGAATTAACAGTAGGGGCGGCTGGAGTTACGAACCGCCCTTACTGTTGTACAGATTAGTAGGGGCGGTTCGTGTCTGAGCCGCCCCTACTGAAAATATAGTAAGGGCGGCTGGAATATAAGCCGCCCCTACTGTTATAGCTGTAGGGGCGGCTCAATCAGAAACCGCCCCTAATGTGGTCTGTACCACACAGCCCCCTTCTTCCTCCTCGGGTTCACTCACTCCAACTCGCAAAAAAAGGTTGGGAGGCCTTGGGCTCCTCCCAAAAATTGCTCTACTAAGGGGGGAGGTTTTGAGCTCAAATACTTTGGTGGAGAGCTTGTAGAAGGTAAGAAAATGCTATTCCATGCCTTTAATTATTAAAGTTTTAATGGTTGGTTAGTGAGTAATTGTTGTTTGTTCTCTCTCTCATTTATGGTGTTTGAGCTATGAAATTAGCAAACTAAGGCCCTAATTTTGGAGGTACTAGGGTAGATTTGTTAGTGGATCGGATTACACCCTTCTATTAGTCTACATTGCATGATTTTAGTGGACTAGAAAAGCTAGTTGTAGCTAGGGTTCATGGTTGCTTAGGATGAACACGTGTATTTTTTCTTTTTAATTCGTGGCGCAAATTTGTAACTAGTTTATCTCTCTCCTCGAAACTCCAACTGCTATGATTTTTGTTGCGTAAATTTTGTAAAATCATTATCTATTAGTGCATCCATACTAATTGCTTTAAATTCTTTATATATTAATGACTCTTTATTTGTATCTATTTAGGGTTTGCCATTTGTAAGTATTTAGTTATCCGATTAATGGTTTCTTTAATGTACTTTCTTTTAATTGTTGTCCTGAAGGATATGGAGCACAGGAATTCTTGGATGTATGGCGAGTTAAGGTGGAAGCAAAGTTACCGTGACGAGGTGGATAAATTCATTGAAGCCGCTGAGAAGCATGCAGAGACGTTGACAGAAAATAATGATATAATAGTATGTCCGTGTTTTGATTGCAAGAACATACTAGCATGGAGAGACGTAGAGGTCATCAGAGAACATTTGGTTACGCGAGGATTTGTTAAGGACTACACAGTCTGGATTCATCATGGTGAAAATAAAGTTTATGATGATGACATGGAAAATCTGATAGGAGACGACCCCGACACCCAAAAGCTCCTCTCCCAGTATTCAGAACAGCTTGAAGTAAGAATGAACCGCGGATGTCACAATGAATTTGAAGGTGATGATGATTGGGATAGTAACGGCACAGGTGGTGATGACGGTTGCACTGGTAAGGACACAGGTGGTAATGTTGACGTTGGAGCACGTGTCGGGGATGAAGATGATGGTGATTATTTGGAGGAAATGCTTCGGGCCATTGGACCAGAAATAATTCAAAAGAGCGTGAATGGTCTTGAAAACCTAGAGAGGGTAACAAAAGCATCGAAGGAGACTGTCTATGGTGTTGCGAATGGTTGTCCGACACACTGGACATTGCTACGTTTTGTGCTTGAACTACTCATCCTCAAGGCTAAATACGGTTGGTCGGACTGCAGTTTCAATGATCTGCTGGGCCTCCTGTCATGGTTGCTACCAAAGCCAAACTCAGTTCCTGCCAACACCTACCAGGCAAAGAAGGTTGTAAGTCCGTTGACAATGAGTGTTGAAAAAATCCATGTATGCCCGAACCACTGTATCCTCTTTCGCGGCGACATATTCAAGGATCTAGATAAATGTCCTAGGTGCGGGGCCAGTCGGTACAAGAACAACGATCAGTACTTAGGGAATGAAGCCTCCATAGGGAACAAGAGGAAGAAGGGTGGAAAAAAGGTGGTACAACATTCTCAGGTGCAAGAGGACAGTCCATTAGGCATTGATTCAAAGAAGAGAAAAATTCCCGCCTTGGTAATGTGGCACCTACCAGTGAAGGACCGCTTGAGGCGTATCTTCCTAAACCCCAAAGAAGCCCAACTCATGACATGGTGGGATGATACGCGCCAGATAGATGATGATAGGATTGCACACCTGGCCGATGGTACTCAGTGGCAAAGCTTTGATAAGAAGCACAGAGAATTCAGCGAGGACCCAAGGAATGTACGGTTTGGATTGAGCACTGATGGAATGAATCCCTTCAATGAGAGGACGAGTGACCATAGCACTTGGCCTGTGCTCTTGACCATGTACAACATCCCAACGTACCTGTGTCAGAAGAGGAAGTACCTCTTTCTTACTTGTCTCATTTCAGGTCCTAAACAACCGGGCATTGACATAGACGTGTTTATTGAGCCTGTGATGCAAGAAATGGCAGAATTCTGGAAGGGGGTGCCGATGTATGATGCCTTCCGAAACGAGGACTTTATATGTCGAGCCATAATCATTGTTACTACCAATGATTATCCCGCGTTGTTTGCCTTGAACGGACAGATCAAAGGGAAGACTGCATGCATAATCTGCTTGGACGTTACTTCATATGTGTATCTGGATGCATCGAAAAAGATAGTTTATATGAGGCACCGACGCTTCTTACAGCAAACTCACAAGTACCGCAGCGTAAGGTTCAAACATTATTACGACAACACTCTAGAGACTGAACCCCCTCCAGAGAGACGCAGGAATGGAGAATATGTATACAAAATGGTGAAAAACATAAAAATCGTCTATGGAAAGAAGAATCCAGATGGGACGATCAGAGATAGAAGTAAACCTCCTATCGAAGGCGTACCTTTTAAGAAACAATCCATCTTCTTTCAGTACTTGTCTTATTGGCCGGACTTGGAGGTTTCCCATGCCATTGATGATATGCACTTGAAGAAGAATGTCTTCGAGAGTCTCGCGGCTACATTCATGGACCCAAGACAAAGGATGGTCTGAAATCACGGAAAGACATGGTGCAGCTAAAAGTGAAGCCCGAGCTTCACCCGGTAAAAGGGGCAGATGGAAAATGCACTCTGCCCGCGGCTTGCTTCAACTTCACCGTAGAAGAGAGGAGGGCTATATGCAATTACCTAAGGGGGGTCAAAGTCCCTACTGGGTTTTTGGCAAACGTCAAGAAGCTAGTGTCCATGAAGGACCTGTCAATAACACACTTGAAGGCCCACGATTGTCATGTAATGTTGACAGTGTTCCTACCTATTGTTATCAGGGCTATAAAGCCAGAATTCTTGAAAATGGCTATCACCCGTATGTGCTACTTCTTTTCAAAGATCTCACAGAAGGTGATTAGCAAGAAAGAGCTGAAGTCACTACATGATTTCGTGGTGGAGACCCAAAACCAGCTAGAGATGTGTATGCCTCCCGCGTTCTTTGATATCATGCCACATCTCATGATTCATATGGTTCATCAGATAGAGGCACTGGGACCTTGCTACTTGTATGAAATGTGGTCCTACGAGCGGTTCATGTCTGTCCTAAGTCGATACGTGCATAATCGATATTACCCAGAGGGCTCCATGATAGAGGGGTACACTACTGAAGAAGTCGTAGAGTGCTGTCAAGAGTATCTAAAAGTACAGAGAGCGATTGGTAAGCCTGAGTCTCGTCACAAGGGTAGGTTGGCTGGGAAAGGCACCAGGGGCAAAAAAGTGTTCATTGACGAAGATTACAATGAAGTGAGTCGGGCGCATTACAGTGTCTTAGCGACTACAGAAGTGATGCGATGGTACATTGATGAACACATGGCTATCATAGAGGAGGAGAGAAATGGCCGCTCAAATGAGTGGGTCATGAAACAACACAAGCAACGATTGACTGCATGGTTGAAGGACCAAAACATACCGACTGGACCAACCAAAGATGATATTACCGTCCATAGGTTAGCACTTGGGCCATCGAGACAAGTGACATCTTGGCAAGCTTACGAAATCAATGGGTACACATTCTATACCCATGCAAAGGATAAGACAAGTGTGAACCAAAACAGCGGGGTTCGAACTGAAGCAATAAACCAAAAGGGGCGAACAATCAATTACTTTGGCATCATTGAAGATATATGGGAACTTGACTATGGAGCGGATATACAAGTGGCCCTGTTTCGTTGCCGCTGGATCAAACAACACGAACTGAATGAGATCGGGTGGACGATGGTTGACCTCGAAAATGTAGGCTACCGAGATGACCCTTGGGTGGTCGCTTCAGATGTGGCACAAGTTTTCTATTTACCTGACCCAGTGTCTAACCTTCCACCAAAGAAGAGGACAAAGCACGTGGTTGTCTCTGGAAAACAGCACATTATCGGAGTTGATGGCGTGGATGATCCTGATGAGTATAATCACTATGCTGAAATGCAGCTATACACAGACTTTACGAAGAAGATCGAAGATGTGGAAAAGAAGCTGCCCAAAGACATATTGCCATGGGAAAGGAAAGGGGTCAAGGGGAGAGTTGTTAGGGATGAATAGCTAGTTGTTGAACGTGATGTGTTCGAGAGACTACCTTTATGTATGTGAGACTATACCTTATGTATGTGTCAAACTTCATTTATGTATGTGATTTTATTTATGTGTGAGACTTCATTTATGTATGTGATTTCATTTATGTATGTGATTCCATTAAAGGCTCCATATACCCTTGTGAAGCAAGTGCACTCCAACTTTGTTGAAATGGCTTGAGATTTTTGTGGCAGTCATTTATAGCCAAAATATGATCCCACACCAGCCTCCACATTTTCCAAGGGTAACAGGCCTCCAAGACTTCACTTGATCAAAGACTAAACCCAAGCTCAAGCTAGATGCACACTAAGTGGATGAACTAGCTCAAACTCTCACAAGATCTTCACTATTTGCTCAAGTGGCTCCTTGCAACTCTCAAGGGGTGTATCAGGTGGTAAGAGGTCCAAAGAGCAGCCATGGAATCGACCAAGGGGTTATATATAGGCTAGACACAAAGAACTAGCCGTTACTCAACAACTCCCCTGAAAACCGTGAGCGGCGTATGATACGCCATGCACAAAAGTGACTCGGCGTATAATATGGCGTCCACTTTTCCAACGGTCGAAACACTTTTATGAACGGCGTATGATCCGCCGGTACACAAAGTACACACGGCGTATCATACGGCGTTCATAAACTCCAACGGTCATATGCCACATGTTAACTGCTGACTCAGCCGAAACATATACGCCGCCACCGGCGTATAATGCGTCGATCGCTTTCCTCGAAACCCTCTTGACATGCTCACTGAGTAACTCGTACGCCGATACTACGCCGTGAGCGGCGTATAGTACGGCGTCCTTGGTACACTTGAACATCTTCCTGCCGTAGTACGTCGTATGATCCGCCCCGTGTACACACAGTACTGGCGTATCATACGCCGTAGCCTTCCTTCGTGTTCCTTCACGCGCCGTAGCCTTCATGCATTGTACGCCGTTGGCGGCGTATCATACGCCGTGCGCTGAATGTTGAAAACTCGTCCAATTCAAGTCCTTTGAGTTTTGGCTTGGCTTCAAACTTGATCTAGGATATATTTGGGATGTTTTGGGCTAGGTTTTGGTATGTGTGCATCTAACTCAAGCATAAGCCTAGTTTTGATCAAGCTACTAACTTAAAAACCCCCCTTAATAGTACGGTCTATCTAGAAAACTAGAAAACCTAACTAAACAAGCATTACTTAAGCAAACCACTCACAAGGTATATAGACATGTCAAAACACAAGCACGCTCAAGATCCAAATAACATGTCCATACACAGAAAACAC
>CM014274.1:53625449-53655006 GCA_004135705.1 Alloteropsis semialata | reverse complement strand
CGCGATTTGATAAGAATTGGGCACTTCTGAGCCAAATATTTAAATGATGTTTTTTTTGCCTACTTTTATAGCAATATCTTTTTTTTCTAGGTATTGCTTTTTTATTACAGATATATATATATACCTTTGGTGAGTCGAAAGCGTGTAGGAGACCTCCTGGTGTATCTAAAATACCCTTTGTTTCTTCTGTTAGTACAAATCGCAAAATGTCACCGACAAGAGAAGGTGCAACCCCAAGCCCTGAGCACGGGAAAACCTTTGAAGAGGGAGAACCACATGTCATGAGTCAGGAAGAGTTAGCCAAAGATATAGAAGGGTTGCTTAGTCAGAATTTGTTCGAAGATGAAGTAGAAGAGGGAAGACCAGGAGAAAAAGATGGTGATGACGACGACGACGAAGATGATGATGATGATGACGATGACGATGATGATGATGGGGGATATGTATCTCCCGATGATCCTCACCCATTTTTACCGAGGCATAGGCCAACGGAAGATGAGCTGGACAAGGATTTCGACCCTAATGACGAGGTAGAGACTAAGCCTTATGTAAGGAATGTTTGGTAACACTTTTATCGTGTTACAATAACTAACACTTTGGCCTCTTGTGTATATAGGCCACTCCTGAAACTCCTCGTCCGAAAAGACAATGCCGACGTCCGCGACGTCTTGACGGAGAAGACACACCACAGGAACAAAGAGCAGAGGCAGCCGCCACAGAGTTGGACGTTGCCGCCTCTGCACCACAACCTCAGGCCACAAACTCGGAGCCAAAGCCAAAGAAGAAAAGGGGGGGTTAGAAAACCAAACCAATATCCTGAGCACAAGATATATGTGATAACAGAGGTGGGGCCACAAGGGGACATCCGTCAGCCAACTGAAGTAAGATCAAAATTTCGTAATGCAGTAGGCGCCCTTGTAAGAGATAAGGTGAATCCAGTTGTTAAATCATGGAAAACAGTATCAAAGGACACCAAAGTAAACCTGTGGGAGAAGTTAAAGAAAAATTTCATCTTTCCAGCCGATAACCAGGCAGCAGCGGAACGTGAAGCGTACAAGATGATGGGGAGGCATTCCGACGATGGAAGTCGGATCTCAACACGAACTATATCCAAAAGGGCCTCACTCCCTTCCACAAATATGGAAATATAACCATTGGTCAATGGGAGGACCTTGTGGCTCAAAAGACCTCAGATGAAGCAAAGCGCACCAGTGCCCTTAACACCGAGATAGCGAAGAGGAACCAACACCGCCCTCGTCTAGGCCCCGGTGGCTACTTTGCCAAGGAAGGGGTTTTCCAGAAGATGGATGAACAGGCCACCGCAGTCGGGCTTAAGGTGGAAAAATTGAATAAACGGTCAAGGAATTGGGTATTTGCAAGGAGTACCGAAAAGTCCGGTGCCAGCCTTAAGTTTGATAACCCCGAGACCGAACAGGTAGTATCATCGATGTTGAAATACGCTGAAGACAAGGAGCAGGGCTCATTCAAACCGTCCAGAGAGAGGGACGAGCTTAGCCTAGCCTTGGGAACCACCGAGCACACAGGCCGCACCAGGGGGCTAGGAAAAAGGACAAGCTGGAAGTATGGGTTCGAAGAGGACAGACCAATGTACAAGAAACATGGTAGGGACCGAGCGTCCGATCTTGAAAAGACAGTGAAGGCTCTGGTAGCTAAGGCTCTCGAGGAGCAAATACTGTCTACGGAGCCGCGGAGGATAGTGGAGCCGCCAGGGCAACTTGCAGTAGTCGGGAGCCCTCCGGAGGTCCCTAGCAGCCAAGGTTCCACTTCAGGAACAACCCCGGTCGATCGCATACGAGAACCAACTACCTGCAACTTGTTGGTTGTGATGGGAAGAACCGGGAGCTATACGCCAGAGGTCGCAAAGGGTGTGGCACATCCTCCTGGTGGCTTATGGCACAATCAAAAGGTCCATCAAGACTACACTAGGGTCGAGGTGCATAGCGTGGATCCCAAGTATGTGGATTACATGATAGACTACCCAACTCCCGAGGGAGTGAACCAACTTGGAGATACAGTGGGGCAGTTCATCCTCTGGCACAAAAGGGACATCGTGTTGACTGGTTATTCACCACCTCCGCCAGATCAACGTCTGGCCTCAGTTCTTGAACTTCAGGAAGGAGAAGTGTCACTGACCCGAGGCGGCAATGTGCTTGAGGAAGGAGAGATGCCACACTCTTCTCCGCATGTGGCTGATGAGGCACAAACTTCTTCGCCTCGCAAGGAGCCAATGCCTTGTGAAGAAGAAGTGCCTCCGAAAGAACTGCCTTGTGATGGCCAAGTGCCTCGTGATGACCAAGTGCCTCCGGGGCGACTACCTCCAGAGGAACTGCCTCGTGATGACCAAGTGCCTTCGGGGGAACTGCCTCATGATGAACAAGGGCGTACAGGAGAAGTTGTTGCAGAAGAGGATATTTGGGAGGAGACAGAGCTTAGAAAAAAGTATCCAGTCAAAATAAGGCCATGCTATAGGGATGTTAAAGGCGCCAAGTCGACGACTCTGTGGTACTCCCATGAACAGTTCAGGCCTGAGAACCAAGTCAAAGAAGTACCAGCAGTGGTTGGGACGAGTAATCGCCGACCGGCAAAGAAGTATCCAAATGTTGACAATGTCTAATGGACAAAGAAAGTCCCCAAAGAATATCAAAGAGGCTGCTCCTTCCTACCAAACGCTATCATTCAAGACCTACCACTTGGAATGAAAAAGTTCCATGATTGGTACTTGCATGCTACAGTGCATAAAGGGATCGATTTCATATCAGCAACCTATCCTCCCGGTACATTCAGAGGCTTCGCGGGGACTATTGGTTGTGGCTTCAACGACATCCAGACAATGTATCACCTTGGATCTATGGACGCGAATCTAGTTGACATGTGGTGCCTGTAAGCCCTTTTCCCTCTTCATATTGTATGATTGCAATATTTCGATATTGTTGCAACTAATGCAAGCCGTGATTCGCAGGTACCAAGCTCACCTTGCAAAACAACTTCCAAGTGTGAAAGTTGGGTACATAGATCCTCAAGTAATATCACAGTCCCTGTTTATATATCCCAAGGGATGGGCACTGGATGGCAAAGAGTTAGCAGATGGAAAGACCACTCAGGAAAAAGAGAAAATCCGGCAGAAGGCACTCAGGGAGGCGGCCATTGGTATTGTGGCGACCATAGCCATGTGTTTCAAAAATCTCCAACATAACAAAACAATATGGCTACCATACCACTTTGGGTAAGTTCAATTATATACATAGTTTTTTTTATAATACATATTATATGGAAATGAACTAATCGGTTTCCTATGATTGAATTCATGCAGTAACCATTGGATTGCTATAGCCGTTGATCTCAGTCACAGCATGGCGTGGGTCTGTGACTCAGCCGACTTCGACGTGGCGACATACAAAGACTTCATAGCGATTCTTAAGATGTATATCATACTATCCTATTATATATTTATACATAACCTTCTAACCTCCACCTTTTGATACTAACAAGCTGCTTTTGCGAAATCGTTTCGAACAGGGCGTTCAGGCACTACGTTAAGGAACATAAAGGGATACACCATCCAGAGAGGAAGGATGTCCTTTGTGTCAAAACAAAAGTTTGTGTAAGTATGACCTACTATAATACTGCATTACGAAGTTGCTGTTATATGAATTTGCTAATAACACTTGTATATGTGATACACACAGTGTCCCAAGCAGAGGCCCGGAAGCGTACATTGTGGATATTATGTGTGTAGTCTGATTAGTAACACCAATATCTACCGAAGACACCCAACCGATGTAAATGCTCGGCCCTCTATCTAAATGCACTCTCTCTCTCTAAATTTGCTCACAAACTTCATATGCTCACTATCTTTTTATATATATATATATGCTCATTTTGTAGTTTCCAGAAGAGGCAGGTACAGGTAGGCATAGGGACCCTGTTGAAGATGACAAGCTCTTGGAAATCGTCGGCGATCTTTGTAATTTCATATTGGATGAAATTATAAGCAGCAGAGGCGCATTCCATGACCATGCATCCGAGTTGGCGAGTAATCCAAAGTTTCAACATCTTCGTGAGTGGGAAAGGCTAGGCTTGGGAAGGTGAACTTTGAGGAATTGTGAATTATTGAACTTGTGACTTTGTGTAATATTGAACTTTGAGAACTTGTGATTATATGTATGTGAATGATCATATGAATTATTGGACTTTGAATTATATATATGTATGTGAATTATTGGACTTTGAGTTATGTGAATTATTAGGCTGTGGATTATATATATTCTGTGGATTATATTATATATTTCTGATTTACTTTTTTTTGGCTGGAAACTAAGATTAGGGGCGGCTAAATAACCAGCCGCCCCTACAGATAACATAGCAGGGGCGGCTATGTCTCCAGCCGCCCTTAATGTTTATGAGCAGCAAGGGCGGCTGGAAATGCGACCGCCCTTAATGTTTATCAGCAGTAAATTTATCAGTAAGGGCGGCTGGTTTCCAGCCGCCCTTATAGTTCTTACCACTTTAAGAACGGTTGATTAAGGGCGGCTCGTAAAACCGCCCCTACAGAGGCTTACGAGCCGCCCCTACTGAAACTTTCTGTAGTAGTGTGAGACGTTTTGGGGAAGAAGAGTACCTGTTGACTAGAGTGCTATTGCAAATGGTTGCATCTATGGTTGCATTTGCAATTGCAAATTGTTTGTTCGCCCATTTGCAAACTGTTGTAAAGTGAAATTTTGTTTCATGAAAATAAAAGTGAAACATTTGTTGCAATTGCAAGTTCATTTTTAAAAAATTTGTTGCAGCTATAGTGGCAATTTATATGATTGCAACATTTGTTGTTATTCAAAATACATTTGCAAGGGGCTATATAACAATTTACAACATTTCGAACTGTTTTAAAAAATTAGTTGCAACTGTTAGTTTACCTTTCAACAATTTTAAATTTATTCGAACATTTGTTGCAGGTGTATTTTCAAATTTGAACATTTGTTTTACCTTTTATTTAAATGTTAAATTCCATCCTATGTTAAATTATTTAATGGAACATTTGTTGTTCTTCAAATAAATATTTGGAAGTGGCTATTTTGAACTGGTTTGGAACATATGTTTGAACTGTTCCTTTAAATAATTTTGAATTTATTCGAACATTTGTTGCAGTTGTATTTTAAAATTTGAACATTTGTTGTAATTTTTTTATGCTAAGTTTAATTTTATGATAATAAAATAGAAACATTTTTTATATTTGAATTTTTTAATGATTTTTAAAAATCTCTTAGAACATTTATTGTATCTACAATTGCAAATGCTTGTATGTTCCATTTGCAAACTGTGAAACACGTTTCTCGCAAATTACTACTTCCACATATTTCAACTTTTGTTTGACCTTGTTTTTTAAGTGAATATTCAACTGCTACTTTACCTTCTAAACAATTTTGAATTATTCGAATATTTGTTGCAGATGTACTTGCAAATTTGAACATTTGCTGTAATTGCAACTTTATTTAACCCATTTTTTAAAAAAGTTGCAGATACGATTTATATTATTGCAACATTTTTTCATCTTCAAATATATTTGGAAGGGTTTTTTCGAATTGTTTTGCAACATTTGTTTGAACTATTTCTTTAAACAATTTTCAATTCTTTCGAAAATTTGTTGCAGTTGTATTTGAAAATTTGAACATTTGTTGTAGTTTTTTATGATAATGAAACAGAAACATTTTTTGTATTTGCAACTTTTTACCGATTTTTGAAAATCTCTTAGAACATTTGTTGTATCTACAATTGCAAATGCTTTTGCAAACTGTGAAACACGTTGCTCGCAAATTACTACTTGCATATATTTGAACTTTTGTTTGACCTTGTTTTTCAAGTGAATATTCAACTGCAGATACAATTTATATTATTGCAACATTTGTTCATCTTCAAATATATATTTGGAAGGGGTTTTTTGAATTGTTTTAGAACATTTGTTTGTACTGTTCCTTTAAAGAGTTTTGATTTTATTCGAACATTTGTTGCACTTGTATTTGCCAATTTGAACATTTGTATTTGTATTTTTTAATTTATTTTTAAAAATCTCTTAAAACATTTGTTGTATCTATAATTGCATATGCTTGTATGTTCCAATTGCAAACTGTCAAAGACGTCGCTCGTAAATTACAAATTCCATATATTTCTACTTTTGTTTGACCTTATTCTTTTAAACAATTTTTAACTTATTCGAACCTTTGTTGCAGATGTACTTGCAAATTTGAACATTTGTTGTAACTGCAACTTTATTTTGCCCATTTTTAAAAAAGTTATTGCAGCTTCACATACAATTTATATTATTGCAACAAATGTTCTTCTTTAAATACATATTTGGAAGTTCAAATTGTTTTCGAACATTTGTTTGAACTGTTCCTTTAAATAGTTTTGATTTCATTCGAACATTTGTTGCATTTGTATTTGCAAATTTGAACATTTGTTGTATTTTTTTATGATAATAAAACATAAACATTTTTTGTATTTGCAATTTTTTTTACTGATTTTTAAAAATCTCTTAAAACATTCGTTGTATCTACATATGCTTGTATGTTCCATTTGCAAACTATGAAACACGTCGCTTGCAAATTACTAATTCCATATATTTCAACTTTTGTTTGACCTTGTCCTTCTAAACAATTTTGAATTTATTCAAACATTTGTTGCAGATGTACTTGCAAATTTGAACATTTGTTGTAATTGCAACTTTATTTTGCCCTTTTTAAAAAATTATTGTAGCTGCAGATACAATTTATATTATTTTAATAAATGTTCTTCCTTAAATATATATTTGGAAGTTCAAACTGTTTTTGAACATTTGTTTGAACTGTTTCTTTAAATAGTTTTGATTTTATTCGAACATTTGTTGCACTTGTATTTGCAAATTTGAACATTTGTTGTATTTTTTGATAATAAAACTGAAACATTTTTTGTATTTGCATTTTTTACTTATTTTTAAAAATCTCTTAAAACATTTGTTGTATCTACATTTGCTTGTATGTTCCATTTGCAAACTGTGAAATACGTCGCTCGCAAATTACTAATTCCATATATTTCAACTTTTGTTTGACCTTGTCCTTCTAAACAATTTTGAATTTATTCGAACATTTGTTGCGGATGTACTTGCAAATTTGAACATTTGTTGTAATTGCAACTTTATTTTGCCCATTTTTTAAAAAATTTAGTGTAGCTGCAGATACAATTTATATTATTGCAACAAATGTTCTTCCTTAAGTATATATTTGGAAGTTCGAACTGTTTTTGAACATTTGTTTGAACTATTTTTTAAATAGTTTCAATTTTATTCGAACATTTGTTGCACTTGTACTTGCAAATTTGAACATTTGTTTCAGATTTTTTAAAAATGCTAAATTGTATTTGCATAAACATAAACATCTTTTCTATTACCATTTTTGACTGATTTTTAAAAATCTCATGGAATGTTGTATCTACAATTGCAAGTGCTTGTATTTTCCATTTGCAGACTGTGAAACACGTGGCTTGCAAATTAATAATTGCATATGTTTCAAATTTTGTTTGACCTTCTTTCTCAGGTGAATTTCAACTTCTACTTTACCTTTTAAACAATTTTGAATTTATTCAAACATTTGTTGCAAATGTACTTGCAAATTTGAACATTTGTTGCCTCTACAGTTGCAATTTATTGGAACATTTGTTGCGACTGTATTAGCAATTGATTTTTTCTTCCATTTGCAACTGCCACACACGTTGCAGTTGTAAACTCGTAATATAATAACTGCATGTCTTATCGTCTTCTTTCTTTATGTGACAGCAATACGCTAGCAATATATTCTTTCGCAGTCCCTTACCTATTTCTTTTCATCTGTTCCCTACAATAGAGATCCTTTTCCTCTGTCCAATCCAAGAAACAGCAACCATGGGGAAGTCCGTTCCATGGGAAAATCTCCCATGCATTTCGATCGTCGGCGACAAGCTTGATGATCCTGAAGAGTTTGTTCGTTTGAGATTTGTGTGTACTGAGTGGAGAAGGAACACTTCAAAAAAGCACCATCCATACTTCTCGCCTTGGATCATCAAAGGAGACTCCATCGTTGAGAATGGTCTTGTCCATTTATGCTGCACAAAGAGGAACAAGATTCACAGGTTCGAAATTCCATCCTTTTTTGGCAAGCAAACGACAATAGTTGGCTCTGGATGTGGGTACATGATAGCTTTTGATTCTTCTCACAGAACACAAGGAATTCTGGTCAATCCATTCTCCAAACACACTGTCACTCTGCCACGAATTCCAATGATTTTCAAAAACATCTGGAAGCAAGGTTTCGTTGTCAATCACACATGTGATTGGAAAGAGGAAATATTCATCATAATTTATGATTGGTCTTCGATCAATAGATTTCAAGGTGGTTATGCTTGCATATTGCGCATTGGAGATGATTCCTGGTGCACTATATGTGGAGGAAATTTCTAGACTAGAATGCCATTAATTAGGAACCAACTCATCAATATTGGCGCAAAAGCACTACAGGAAGAAGCTAATCAAGAGGAACAGAATATTGTAGAACTCAATTGGCTTGATCATAATCCAATTGAGGCACACAACTATGTCATTAAGCATGAGGATCAAGTTTATATCATAGCACAAAACCATGTCGATGAGTTCATTGAGGAGCCAGGTCAGCCATTACAGCCAATTGTTCATTTCTCTATAAGAAAGGAATTTGAAGATGAGCCAGTTCCTATTCAGTGGGATAACGTAAAGTGGATTCATGACAAGGTGATTTTCATAGGTCTGCATCGTTGCATGTGCAATGTTTTCAGTGCAGACAAAGTCATTGGACATTTTGATAGGAATTGTATTTATTTCATGTACTACTATCACGGGCATCATGGTTTCGAAAGATATCTTCTGTGCAAGTGGAATTTTGAGAACAACGTTGCAAGCATCGACAAGGACATTGATGGAAATTGGGGCATGTCCGGTGGTACTTGGATAGATCCAATATTACACCCTTAGAGTGTGTGTTTACATATGTTCACTACTGTTGAGGCCATAATACCCGGGTGCCCGATCATGAGGATTGCCGACTACCGACTCAGACCGAAGAAGACTCCGAACAAGACACGACGACCAGATCGCAGAAGGAAAGCCCGATGATAGTTAAGTCCTACTAGGTTTAGGTTTGTTTTGTCTTGTAAGGCATGTTTCCTAGGATATAAATAGTAGGGGGTCCTGTATGTAGAGGGTATCCCCAATCTTAGCCAATCCACCCGAGAGTATTTGTTACATCATTGTAATCTGTACTCACTGAGATAATACAAGCAAACAAACGGATGTAGGGTTATTACTCGATCTTGAGGGCCCGAACTAGTATAAAATCCTGAGTCTCTTTGTTCATCTACCATGATCAATCTTCGCACGAAGCGGGGTGCTTGCCGGACAAATATCTGTCGAGCACAACCTCGACAGAGGCGCGCCAGGTAGAGGCCCTTGCGTGAAGAAAGATCATGCCGATCATCAACGGAGTCTGGTTCGCCGACGCGTCGAGTTCATCGATCCCCTACATGCCCAGTTCTGTCAAGTCGGAGGCCATCGGATGTTCTACTCCCGCTTTCGATCTCTATGCTCCAAGCCATCTAGTGCCTGCACGGGAGATCCGATTTGGGGATCTCGTGTTCGAGCACCAAGGCGATTATGAGCTCAAGCTGACAGGGATCCATGATCCCGATCTCACATGCGCCGATCAGAAAGTTTTCGCCACTTTCATGGATCCGACTCCTGAAGACATTGCTGATCGCACTGCACAGTTGGATCTCGACTACAGTGGATCAAGCAATGGGTCGGAACAGCCTGAAGACCGACGCATCCACGTGCTTACTGGGAGCGAGGCAAGTGCTGTCGCCGAGTCGTCCAGCTCGCGCAAACCACAAGGACCTCCACATCTCAGCGAGGCACCAACGCTTCAGACGGCTAAGTCCCGTACTTTGATAGCTCCATCTACGTTGACACCCCGGAATCTCAACAATGACTTCTGGGTGGTCGAGCAGGACAACTTGCAGATCCGAACCCTCTTGGAGATAATGGAAGCAATGGCCGAGGGGACTCCGATGGCCACCATTGCCAAGAAGGCTCGGGAAGCGGCAGACCAGGCCAAGGAACGACTAGAGGCCGCCGCTGCCACACCACCAGCTCCGTCCAACAGGCGCGGCGAACCCCAGCCGGTTCGCTCCCGATCTGTTAACGGACGTCCTCGATATCGCCCACAGGAGGGGCGTGACATGAGGCCGCAGCTCGAACACAATCGCAGGAATCGCAATTCTCGGGAAACTCTCGACTGCAACCGAGATTACCGAGCACGTGAGGGCTACTACCAGTCCCATCCAGATTCACCGCCACGTGACTCCCGAACAGGCACTGGGGGGTGCCTCGCGTACTCCCCCGGCCTGCGCAAGGTCAGGTGGCCGGATAAGTTCCGTCCTACCAACATCGAGAAGTATGATGGAACCAACCCCCGCGAGTGGATCCAGATCAATTCCACGATCATCGACACCACCAGGGGAGACGACTACATCAAGGCCAACTACTTGCCGACTGCCCTGCAGGGATCAGCCCGAACGTGGCTCATGAACCTGCCCGAGGCCAGTATCAAGTCATGGCCCATCTTCGGGAGACGTTTGAAGCCAACTTCCAAGGCACCTACAAATGCCCCGGACATGAAGGAGATCTGCTCAACTGTGTGCAGAAGCCCGGAGAGTCCCTCCGAGACTACATCCGCCGATTCAGCGACACCCGTAACACCATCCCAGACATGGTGGATGATTGGGTGATTGTAGCCTTTAATCAGGGCTGCAGAGACGAGCGGACGGCGGAGGAACTTGCAAAGAAGAACCCGAAGACGGTGGCCGAACTCTATGGGATCTTCGAAGAGACTGCTAAGATGGCGGACGCCCGAGCTCGCGTCCAAGGGAAGCCCGAACAGAGCAAGCCACCCGGGGAAGGTGTTGGCATTTCTTAGCATCACCACTACTGGAGTGATGGCACTAGAGATGCCTTAATATAAATCTTAGCGTTACACAAGTTCTGCAAGCGCACAGAAGTACATTGTAGCATTTCACCCGGGAGTATTCCAGAGTATTGTATTTATTTCCTCAGGGAAAGCGTTTGGCAAAGTAATATATTATCCAATGTATCAACTATATCATAATCAATATACCAGAGCTAGGACAGGGGATAGAATGATATGAAAGATTGGGTAGGTTGACACACAGAAGGTTTCACTGCTCAGTATGTAAGTCTAGTTAATATGAAGGTCCTAAGAGAGAACTAGGGATTCTATGTACTTCTCACAAATGGGTTACATTCCTACAAGTATATACTGTACAAGCTTAATAAGGGATACATGATAGAGGACAAATCGAGGAGTCGTGGGATCCCCTCATCCAAGGGTACTGTCATGATGTTTATCACTACGGCCTGCAAACGCCCAAACCCGAACGGCGAGGATTACAAGGGACGGACAGGGCTGTCACCACCTGCCGCCTACCTCTGAATACGTGGAGTAGGGTATCCCCAACGGTATTCCATAACCCAAACACCACGTTTGTAATATGAAATACATCTTTACCAATTGTACGGAAAGGTAAAGAACAATCATAGAGATTCATTGGGCCATTGCCATAACATGCATCCGCTATACTAAGGTGTAAGACATACAACTCATATGATGAACACACAAGACTAGAAGTCATGTAACATAAGCAAGATAGTGTTTTCATTAAGGCTCTAAGTCTTACAAATAAGCAAAGGATACAAGATAACTGAGCTCTAGGCTTACCAAGACTCCTTCGGAAACCCGTAGAAGCTCAACTCCTAGAACTACTTCTGTACTAACTAAGACTATAACTTGTAGCAATTGGAGCTCTTCCTTCTGGTGTGTGTTGTACAGGAGGCGTTGGCACCTATTTATAGCACTTGGAGGCGGTTTAGGGTCGGTACAAGGCGGTTGAGGGCAAGTGGGCCCACCCCCGAGTCGGCCGATCCCTTGACGTCGCCCGACCATCGGATTCACCGACTGTAGTTGTGCACGGTGCAGATGTGGTCCTGGAGTCGGTGTGGATGCGCACGAGAAGGGGGGACGGCAACGGCCATAGGACGGAGTCGGCCGACCTGGCCAGATCGGCCGACCTGGTCCAGGCACGGTTTGCCACGGTCTTCTTCTGGGTCGCTGGAATGTGGACCCTTGTACTCGTGGAAGATGGGTATGGATCCTCGGAGTAACTGTTGGTTCTCATGTGGGCCCATCAATCCATGTGCACCTCCTTATCCTTCTTGTCATCCCTTGGATGTAACCGTCATTGATTCAACGTTCTAGATGACAGGAACTTGTGCTTCTTCTGCATGGCCAAAGTTGGGCTTGGATGGTCATTAGGCCAGGTCGGCCGACCTGGTGGGGTCGGGCGACCTGGGCCTGGTCCTGTTTTACTTCATCTTTTGGCCTATATCTCCTGCAAACAAATATTCTCCATGTACAAGTGGCCTATATATCCTGCAAACAAATATTCTCCATGTACAAGTGGAACTACGTTATTTGAAATAAAATTCTACTGATTATTGCTAGTTTATTTTATTTAATCATGTTGGCATTACAAAATAATCATGACTTAACAAGCGCCAACAAACTCCCCCAAGCTAAGATCTTTGCTCGTCCCTGAGCAAAGCTTGGAGAGTTNTGATTCAACGTTCTAGATGACAGGAACTTGTGCTTCTTCTGCATGGCCAAAGTTGGGCTTGGATGGTCATTAGGCTAGGTCGGCCGACCTGGTGGGGTCGGGCGACCTGGGCCTGGTCCTGTTTTACTTCATCTTTTGGCCCATATCTCCTGCAAACAAATATTCTCCATGTACAAGTGGAACTACGTTATTTGAAATAAAATTCTACTGATTATTGCTAGTTTATTTTATTTAATCATGTTGGCGTTACAAAATAATCATGACTTAACAAGCGCCAACAAACTCCCCCAAGCTAAGATCTTTGCTCGTCCCTGAGCAAAGCTTGGAGAGTTAGGAACTTAGGATCAGATTTTTGCTTTCTTCCCAAAAGATATTTTCAACAAGAAAGTAATTCATGACTTGATTAAGTTGGCAAAGATCAAATCATCCTTTTTACCTTATCACTCATGGGGCCTTTTAGCTTTTTCTTCCTCTTGAGCGGTTGGAAAATAGAACAACTTAGCAAGAACGCACCCCACATCTTAGATCCACCTTTTCTCCGGAGGTTTTTTGAAGAAACTTTTGTCAAAGAAAACAAGGCTCCTCAAGTGACTCTCTCAAGTCTCTCATAAGTGTATTGATCCTCTCCAACACTCCTCTCAATTTTCTCTTAATAACAAGTGGAGCTCATGAACGGAAAACTTTTATTTCACACATGCATTGCTTCTTTTGTTGAGTCAAATCCAGGATCAACGAAGAATTAAATCATACACTCAAATCGAAGTGTGCAAGTGTGGATATGTGGTAGTGGAAAATAAACTCCTTTAAGAAATCTCTCTCCTTTAGGAAATTTTGCTATAAAGCTTGGCTCCCTATTTTTCTCCCCTTTTTTTCATGGACTACACATGTGTCCATTTCTCTTTTCTCTCTCTTTTTTTTCATGGACTAGACTTATGTCCATATCTTTTATTCTCATTTTTCTTTTATAGGGAGCCTAAGCCTTATGACTAAAAATGTTTTTGGAGAGAAATCTCTTTGTTCTGGAGTACTTTATTCTAGTGAACAATTGCCCGGAATGTTGTGCGTACTCCCAGAGTAGAAATATCACACATATGGTGGCGTGTACGTGACTCCGATTTTAAGAGCATGAAATAAATCTTACAAAGATCACAATGAACTTGACAAAACTCAAAGCAATTGCACATGCTTTTTGTAAGTGGTTGGAATAAGAGGCTGTGGTAGGATTTCACTCTTCACTGAGGAGCCTAGAATTTTGTCCTTTTTGAAACAAATCCTCCAAGATCAAGTTTCACTTTGATAGGTAAAGCAATTCTAGCTTATTATATCATAGCTCCCAACAACCTAGAATCGAATTCAGCATTCGCTACCCACAAGTTTTAAGTTTCCAAGGAAATCATTAATTTAAGCCAACAAATTCAAGACACAAATGACTGCCTTATTTGTATAAAAGGGGAAGATCATAGCAAATGTTCATCACTTCCAAACAAAGCTTCATTTTTTTCATTCATTTCCATTTTCATCATCATTTTTTTTCATTTTTCTCATTTTTTTTAACATAAGCAAAAGGAAAACAAAAAGAATGGTTTAGACAACTTACCTGTACGGGGGTCCTCCCCCAAGCTGGACTTTTCACTGCTGGCGGTAATGAGGGTCGTTCGGGTCGAAACCTTGGGACCGAAGGTAGGCAGTTAGGTTCTGGTTGCCCGCCTGGATGCTGTTCTGGAGGGTGTTGAAGTTCTGTGCTGACTGGTCCCACCAAGCTTGCGACTGCTGCACATGATGGGTTAATGTATCATCAATACGGTGAGTGGTTACCTCTAGGGTTCCCATGCGATTGGATAACCCATCCATGCTGCTGCGCAAGTCTCTTGCCGAAAATGATCATCGGGCGTCGAATGGAGGAGGGCCGCCACTTGAGCTGGACGACTGATAATAGCGCGGGTCTTGGGGGTTCCATTGTGCGTGCGGCGCTTCTTGCCATCCCGAACCTCCTGCCATGTATGGTGGAGGCGGCTGCGGCTGCTCCCAGTTCGATCCTTCAGGTATGTACGGCGGAGTTGGAGGCTCCCATGTTGATTGTGCCTGCGGCACTCCGGCTTCTCCCCGTCGGGACATGCTTCTTGTCACCCTCCCTGTCACGCTTTGCCTGCCTTCCTGTTGCAACTCCAACAACAATGTTTTGCATCTGTACAACCAGTATTCCGGTGCTGGCAACGGAATTCTGGTTGTACTATTATTATAGACCATAATAAGCTTTTGGTCTATGGCATGTGTAACAAGATGACTCTGGATAAAATGGGACTCATCCAGAGTTGGGCGAGGCTGCGGAAGGAACTCGACTCGGTAACTATCCAACAGGCCCATTGACTCGAAAATGCGGGTAACCAAAGATGTACATTCAATGGGACCTTGCCTCTTATAAACACCCATCCATTGATCAATCATGAAAACCACAGGTGAAACTTTTATCTTTTTAACCATTGCATATAATAACTTCAATTCATCAATGCGAACAATTCGTAGATCATTCCGAGGAAACAAAGTCATAGCAATCCAACGGTGCATGAAACGGAGAGTGGGATTATGGATGTGACTTGTTCTAGGGGGAGTGCCATCTGTGATACCCGAGATATCCCGCCAAAAGGATTCTCTAACAAAAAGCCTCAACACTTTATCAACTTTCAAACTACAACGCTTGCTAAAACCCAAATGGATACTAAGCTGTTTCCAAGAAAGGAAATACTCTTCTCTTAAAAAGCGAAAAGTAATCCCTTCCTCAGATTTTCTCAAAGTGGTAAGGAATTGGATTGTTAACAAACGACAACCATCCTCATTAATGCGCGCAAAATCTGACCAACCTACCGCATTCCAAACGGTTTCAAAGTCAGTGGCCATACCTGATTTCTCCATGAGTTCACTTGTGAACACACGTGTGTGATCAAAAGTGCGACCCAGAAGAATGTGATATGCCTCCAGTTCGAGACCCCCTTCGATGTCGAGTTGATCGTCGGAGATGAACGCCAGGCGAGGATCGTCTTCGTTGTGGTTGCTGCTGGAGCTGTCCCCGTTCCCATCTCCATTGCCACCGCTGCCACCGCCGCCTGCAGATGTGGCGCCAGCACCGGTGTAGTAGTACTGATCTTCAGAAATCTCCATGGAGTGCTGGCTGCTTATCCTTTCCTCGGAACCACCGGCTGATTCCATAATCTCCGTACTGGAGGAAATCAGCTCAGTGCTTCCGGAATGGCGGCTCCGCCTTGAGCTTGATCCCTTTATCTTCTTTGCTCTCTTCACCACTCCTCGGACGAAGTTCATGATTTCTGCACAGAGAACAACAGGCAACAAAAAAAACGACACTTGGAAGACAAAAGGATTAGCATCAGCAAGTTAGCCGTCCAAGAATTAGTCGTTCTTGCGGGGCGTGGTTGCCTCCACAAAAGTCGTTCTTGTGGGATTTGACACACCACAAACAAGCGTTCTTGTGGGGTTTTGGTTACCTCCACAACACGTTCAAGAATTTCAGCATGAAAATAACGGCACCGTTATGCAGGAATGAAGTCCATTTTTAATTGGGTTTTCAAATTTTTATTGATTTTTTCTTTTTTTTTCAAACTTAGGAGCTAAACACCTAAGAATCTAACAGAGGGAGAGGAGAAACTCCAAGGGCGAAACGCAGCTCGGGTTGGGGCGAAGTGAGCAAGCTTCTGGCCATGGCTCTTTATAGCCGGAGTTCACCACCGATCGGCCGACCAGGTGGGGTCGGCCGACCCTCCCGCAGTGGCAAAACGGCCAGAACTTGATCACGATCGCGCTGGATACCTGGTGGCTAAAGAACCGTTTGAAAACTTTGCAAAAGACGAGGGCGTGAGTCGGGCGACATGAGCTGGTCGGCCGACCAGATTTGGGCACTCCTGAATGCTACCCTTGGAATTTATGATCTATGCCTATGGTAGTGTATCATGGGAATTGAGTGCTCTGCAAAGGCCAAAGGTAGGAGTCGGCCGACGTGTCTTGGTCGGCCGATCAGTGCTCAACTTGGTTCAGGCCTAGCCTTTGTAGAGTGGTGCGTGGTTCAGTGGTGTGATGATTTCTGGGTGTATGGGTAGTGGCGGCCAGGTATCCGAGGAGAAATGAAGTGAATGGCTCCAAAGTTTTAAGTTTTACATGCATAATTTTGTGGAAAAAAATAAACATGCTTTGAGAGATCGAAATGCATTATGAAATAAACATGGGGTACATACCGATGTACCTACCGGCGAGGACTCGTTGTTTTTCGTCCGTCGAGTGCAGACGTCTCCAAGAAATGATTTAACCTGATGATCTGGCCTCTGCATTTGAAGATGATGCGGAAGCTTTGCAACGCCAATCCTATTCTATTTTCTTCACACAAGATGTTGATGATGTTATTGTCTTCAGAGCCCTAACACTTTGTGTGAATTCCTTGGGCAGGGGCAGGAGTGGCTCGCTGTTGGTGACTGGTGGTTTTTGTGGCTTCCATCCATAAATCACCTTGATTTCGGGTCCGTCATACTTTTTGTTTAGTTCTTTCTTGTTTCCTGCATGGTTAGCCAAAATCTCCCTACTGGTCTCTTGTACCACTGCAGCTAACTTGGCTGACTGGGCCTCTAGAATTTTGCTTAAGCGCAGTTGGTTTTTCACGGCTACTGACAAGGCATGGAATCTAGAGCTTAGATCATTCACCTTTCTCTTAGCAGGTATAGTGTATACGCTTCCTCCTTGCTGGGATGGGCCCCAGTTATGTGCTAGGAATAAATCCCTGCACTGCTGCCAAGACTCCATCTTTGCCTGGTGGTTGTAGTACCACTGCAATGCTCTACCTGTTAATGAGAATGGAAATAACCATTGCTTTGCCCTTCCTGCTAGTTGACTGCATATTGCTGAGAAATGTTGGAGATGTTCTGCTGCATCTGTTATGGCCTTTCCGTTAAATGGCTTGGCTTGCACCATGGTGAAGTACGTTGAGTCGATCATGAGAGTTTCAGTTGCCATCTTGGTGCAAAAGTACTTCGAATTCAACCGACAGAATTTGGGGGATCAATTGGGTGCTCTCTTCTAGGTGGAAGAGTTCTTCGGTGAATCGATGATGTACCTTCTGTTTCACACAGAGAGAAACAGAACAAGGGTAAACCTGTCTAGAGATGGTAATTAATTGTGACATAGGTAAATACAGAGGTTAACATATTCTTTGTCCAATGCTTTCCCCGGCAACGGCGCCAGAAATGCTTGTTGGCATTTCTTAGCATCACCACTACTGGAGTGATGGCACTAGAGATGCCTTAATATAAATCTTAGCGTTACACAAGTTCTGCAAGCGCACAGAAGTACATTGTAGCATTTCACCCGGGAGTATTCCAGAGTATCGTATTTATTTCCTCAGGGAAAGCGTTTGGCAAAGTAATATATTATCCAATGTATCAACTATATCATAATCAATATACCAGAGCTAGGACAGGGGATAGAATGATATGAAAGATTGGGTAGGTTGACACACAGAAGGTTTCACTGCTCAGTATGTAAGTCTAGTTAATATGAAGGTCCTAAGAGAGAACTAGGGATTCTATGTACTTCTCACAAATGGGTTACATTCCTACAAGTATATACTGTACAAGCTTAATAAGGGATACATGATAGAGGACAAATCGAGGAGTCGTGGGATCCCCTCATCCAAGGGTACTGTCACGATGTTTATCACTACGGCTTGCAAACGCCCAAACCCGAACGGCGAGGATTACAAGGGACGGACAGGGCTGTCACCACCTGCCGCCTACCTCTGAATACATGGAGTAGGGTATCCCCAATGGTATTCCATAACCCAAACACCATGTTTGTAATATGAAATACATCTTTACCAATTGTACGGAAAGGTAAAGAACAATCATAGAGATTCATTGGGCCATTGCCATAACATGCATCCGCTATACTAAGGTGTAAGACATACAACTCATATGATGAACACACAAGACTAGAAGTCAAGTAACATAAGCAAGATAGTATTTCCATTAAGGCTCTAAGTCTTACAAATAAGCAAAAGATACAAGATAACTGAGCTCTAGGCTTACCAAGACTCCTTCGGAAACCCGTAGAAGCTCAACTCCTAGAACTACTTCTGTACTAACTAAGACTATAACTTGTAGCAATTGGAGCTCTTCCTTCTGGTGTGTGTTGTACAGGAGGCGTTGGCACCTATTTATTGCACTTGGAGGCGGTTTAGGGTCGGTAAAAGGCGGTTGAGGGCAAGTGGGCCCACCCCCGATTCGGCCGATCCCTTGACGTCGCCCGACCATCGGATTCACCGACTGTAGTTGTGCACGGTGCAGATGTGGTCCTGGAGTCGGTGTGGATGCGCACGAGAAGGGGGGACGGCAACGGCCATAGGACGGAGTCGGCCGACCTGGCCAGATCAGGCCGACCTGGTCCAGGCACGGTTTGCCACGGTCTTCTTCTGGGTCGCTGGAATGTGGACCCTTGTACTCGTGGAAGATGGGTATGGATCCTCGGAGTAACTGTTGGTTCTCATGTGGGCCCATCAATCCATGTGCACCTCCTTATCCTTCTTGTCATCCCTTGGATGTAACCGTCATTGATTCAACGTTCTAGATGACAGGAACTTGTGCTTCTTCTGCATGGCCAAAGTTGGGCTTGGATGGTCATTAGGCCAGGTAGGCCGACCTGGTGGGGTCGGGCGACCTGGGCCTGGTCCTGTTTTACTTCATCTTTTGGCCCATATCTCCTGCAAACAAATATTCTCCATGTACAAGTGGAACTACGTTATTTGAAATAAAATTCTACTGATTATTGCTAGTTTATTTTATTTAATCATGTTGGCATTACAAAATAATCATGACTTAACAAGCACCAACAGAAGGCAAGAAGAAAGACAAGCATAAGAACAAAAAGCACAAGACCGAGGGCGAAGAAGTCATGGCCGTGGACAACAAGCCCTCATACCGGCGTCAGATCTCCCGATGTACTGCCCTATCCACCAATCGACAAAGCATCACTTTGTGGACTGCACGGTGTACAAAAAGCAGAAGCAGGAAGAAGAGAGCCAGCAATAGGGGGACCACTTGACAAGGCCACTCAAAACCCTCGGCAAGCAAACTATTCGGGATGGGAGCTGCTTTGTTTTCTAGATGCCTATTCGGGGTATCACCAAATCAGCATGTGCATTGACGATGAGGAGAAAACTGCATATTGTTATATAAAGATGCCTTTTGGTCTAAAAAATGCGGGTTGCACTTATCAAAAATGTGTTCACATTGTTCTCGAAGGCCAGATCAGCCGTAATGTGGAAGCATACATAGATGATATCGTTGTTAAAAGTAAGTTAAGGGGCGATTTGATCTCCGATTTAACCAAAACATTCGACAACTTGCACAAAAACAGGATGATGCTCAACCCCGCCAAATGCACCTTTGGTGTGTCATCAGGTAAGCTCCTCGGTTATCTTGTTTCACAGCGAGGTATAGAGGCAAATCCACACAAGATCAAGGCAGTGGACGACATGGAGTCTCCACGCAGCCGCCACGAGGTCCAGAAGCTAGCAGGAATGATGGCGTCCTTGAGTCGATTCGTGTCCAAGTCAGGCGAATGAGGTATGCCGTTTTACAAATTGTTACGTAAAACTGATCGCTTTGAATGGTCGACAGAGGCAGAAGAGGCGTTCCAGGCGTTCAAACAATACCTGAAAAATGCCCGTGTTGGTCCCACCTCAACCCAAAGAAGAGATGTTGTTATACATAGCAGCAACACCAACAGTTGTTAGCACTGTTCTGGTGGTCGAGAGACCTACAGAAAAGTCAACAACACAACACCCCGTTTACTTCGTAAGCGAGGTGTTGCATGATGCAAAAACAAGGTACACTCGGATTCAGAAATTACTATATGCTCTGCTAATGACTTCCAGGAAACTCAAGCATTATTTTTTGAGCCGCAAGATCAAGGTCGTGTCAACCTATCCCCTAGGCACCATTTTACATAATTGAGATGCTGTGGGAAGGATCGCACAATGGTCTGTGGAACTGGGGGCTTACGACGTTGAATTCATACCCAGAACTGCCATCAAGTCACAGGCTCTGCCAGATTTCATCACAGAGTGGACTAATCCCAAACCTGAAGAGAGTGCCCAAAATCTAGAACATTGGACAATGTTCTATGATGGAGCATTTTGTAGAGCCGGCGCGGGGGCTAGGGTGGTCCTGATTTCTCCTCACAATTATATCATCAGGTATGCATTACAAATCAATTTTGTTGATCTTTTAACAGGACTTCGCATAGCTGCATCTCTAGGTGTTAAGAGGCTGCTCGTGAAAGGGGATTCCGAGTTAGCTGCCAAACAGGTCACGAAAGAGTACAGTGTGCGAAGCGACATCACGGCCAAATACTTGGAAGCATACAAGAGGATAGAAAGCAAATTTGATGGACTTGAAGTGCGACACGTCAAAAGGGAGTACAATAGCGATGTAGATAAACTGGCAAAAGCAGCTGCCGAACGCACACAGCTTCCAGGTAACGTGTTACTTGAGGTTCTTACTAAACCATCTGTGTCGGTATCTTTACCGAACCAAAAATTGCGCCTGCCAAAGGCACAGTTGCTACAACCAACAAATCCGTCAAGGAGTCTATGTTGGTCGATACGGCTCGAGCCACCGCACTAGTTGGAAACGAGGAGAACTGGATGGACCCAATCCAGGCGTACCTCACAAACCAAGCTATACCGGACGATGATGCGACATTGGAGAAAATCCATCGTAAAGCCAAGAATTATCAATTGATTGACGGACGACTATACAAAATAGCACACAATGGATTGCTCCTCAAATGCATCACACGGGCCGAGGGCATTAGTTTGCTCCACGATATTCATGGAGGAATCTGTGGATCTCACGCTTCTCCCCGATATCTAGCAGGGAAAGCATTCCGACAGAGCTTCTACTGGCCTACAGCTCTTCAAGACGCAAGTGAGTTAGTTAAGAAGTGCGAGGCATGCCAATTCTTTGCATGGAAATAGACTAAACCTGCGCAAGCCTTAAACACTATTCTCTTGTCATGGCCCTTTGCCACATGGGGAATAGACATCCTCGGTCCTTTTCCAAGGGTCATCGGGGGGTTACAGATTTTTGTTCGTCGGCATCGACACATTCGGAGTCTCGAACAGGATAATCTCCGATAATGGAACACAGTTCAAAAGTAAAAAGTTCTCTGATTTCTGCTACGATCACGGGATCAAACATGATCGGTCATCGGTAAATCACCCAAAAACAAACGGGCAAGTAGAGCATGCCAACGGCATTGTGCTCCAAGGCATCAAGAAGAGGATCTTTAACAGATTGCAAGCTTACGACAAGCGATGGATTCATGAAGTCCCTACAGTATTATGGTCGATGAAGACCACCATGAACCGTGCAACAGGTGAAACACCGTTCTTCTTGGTGTATGAAGCCGAGGCAATTCTGCCATCCGATATATGATTGCAAGCCCCACACGTGGCAATGTTTTCAGAATCTGAAGAGCCTGATAGATGCACCAATGAGCTGCTCCTCCTAGAGGAGGCTCGCGATGCAGCCGCCTTTAGAGTGGCCTAGTATCAACAAAAATTGCGACAATACTATGATGCTAATGTACGCAACAGAAGCCTCTGCATTGGTGACATGGTGCTCAAATTGGACCAACGCACCAAAGACAAGACTAGGTTGTCCTCTCCATGGCAAGGACCTTACATTGTAGTAGACATTGCAATCTAGGAGCCTACAGGATCGCGGAGATAGATGGAGACGTACTGCCAAACACGTGGAACATGGATCAACTACGTAGATTTTATGGTTAAACCAAGGTAATCAAGCAAGTTCAAGCCTATCCAGTAGTTTGGCAGGAATAGTCATCATCCGCGTCACGTCATACACCAACAAAAACAAAAAGATAAGTTCTACACACTTTACTCACCCTCGCAACTACGCTCGGGGGCTGGGTGTTATTTTTCTATTCTGTTTCTACTCTTTGTTACCATACTGCATATACTAACAAAGAGCCGAGGACTACTACGCTGAAAGTTTTTACAGATCTATCCTACGCATCCCAAGCGCAATGCTCGGGGACTCCCCAAATGATTGGGAAATTCTTGTGGTTAGTACTTCTAGACTCTTTTCCAGCATGTTCGCATGCTACAAAAGAGCCCAGGGGCTACTATGGTACTATTACCTCACAAGAATTGGGCTTTTTAATCAAGAAAGCTAGACTGCGCTAAAATACCAAACACCATGACTACAAGGAATTACACAGTTCAGAAGACCACTCGCGTCTCAGCAACTAAACAATTCCAAAATAGCTTATGGTAACGGGACTTTTGGTTATGGTAAAGCTATCAGTTAAAAACTTCCACAAAAGGGCCGATCAACTCTATGACTTAAGCAAAAAGATGCAAGCATATGTTTCACGACACAAAAGTCACAGACTAAAACCATCAAGTTTTTGCCCTATTACAGGATCCCATCATAGAGTTCAAGACGAGTCTTCCGAGTCACTCAAATGGAGGCCAAGTTTCTTAACAAAGGGTCCCACCAATGGGGCAAGATCATCGAACAGTACCTGAGCGTCCTCGGCTGAGCACTTGAAGCCTTGAGAGAGCAATGCAGCGTCAAGATCTGGAACATGGCTCTTCAAGGCTCCAACGGTGTGCGTTGCAGCAACGCACGCACCTTCCATGAGCCTGCCTTCTATGGATGAGCTGCGTTTCTCTGAAGCTTCGAGGCGCGTGGTGAGATCAGCAAGCTCCTTGTCCCGGGCAGCCAGCTGGCCTTCCAGATCCGAGCTCTTCTTCTCGAGCACCTCAATGCTTTTGGAGTTAGCTACAGGATCAAACGCAGTGTTAAACGACAGTGTGCGGGACAAGGACTGAAGACAGACATGATTACACAAGTCAAGTACCTTCTTTCTCGGACTGGAGAACGGCAACTTGGGCCTCCAGTCTGGTCATCGATGCTTCCGCAGTAGAGGCACGAGCGTCCAACGAACGCCACTGCTCCTCAGCTGCAGAGAGCGAAATCATGATCGGGCCCAAGGGCATCGGGACAGGTCTTGTAACCTCTACAGTTTTCTCCGCACCATCGGGCTGGGCAGCCGTATCAGGCTCGGGAGTTTTCTCTTTCTCCGATGGCTTGGTGGGAGGGGAAGCTGCGGGTTTGGAGGGCCTACATCTCCCGAACAAAGCAAACAGTCAAAAGAAACTTCTCTCTGTGAGAAGCGATCAAGCGAAAACCAAACAAGTCGAGGCCTTTACTCGGATGTCGGGAGAGTGACTTTAAACTTCTTCAGGGCAACAGGGTGAGGCTTTGATGGTGGTGGGGTAGGGCAAGTTTCCTGATGAGAAATCTCCCAAACACACTTAAGTTTGGTTATGCGATCAAAAGCTGCAAATAAACGCCCGAATACGATCATGCTTGGTAGCTGGTCCTCAGGACGAGGCGGATCGCGACCGACGGGCACTTCTGTGGAGTCAGGCACACCGAGAGATCCCGATCTCGGAGTCATCCTCTACGCGCTGGCTCCGTGAGAGCGCTTGCGGGTTCGAGGAATGACGACCTTGGTGCTGCTCGGGTTCTTTTTGTCCTTGGCGGGCGACTTCTCAGGCAGTTAGCGGTCGGGATCCCGGTACCTTGATCAGCTGCTGGCTTTGCCTCCTCCTCAACATTGATAGCTCCGCTTTGAACAGGAGCATCAATGGCAGGAGGGGCTTGTTCAGGAAAAAGAAATCATGACAAATGAACATTAATCATGAAGGAATATTTTTTGAGAACAAGTTTACCTCTGGAGGAGTATAGTCGGCACTATAGGGAGCTGGGACGCCTGTCCAATTCGGGATCTCAGCATTCAGCATCTTCTTTAGGCGAGCAGCCACCTCAAGGTCTGGGACAACTGTTGGTTAAGAGTCATGATGTCTCAAATGACCGAACAAACTCAGAAAATGTTACCGAACAGAAGAGAAAAAAGGGCTTACCATCTGGCTTCATTCTGTTAGGGTCATTGTCGCCCATCAAAGACCAGGCGTAGCGATCATGAGTCATGAAGGGGATAAATCTCCATCGAATGAAAACCTCCGCCACATGAATCACTGTCAGACCTGCTTCACGGAGCGACAGGAGCCGATCGATATGCTTCTGCATGTTAGGGGTAACTCTCGGCAGGGCTTTGGTTTCCTCTTTGAGATAAGGCATCAAATGCTTCTCTTTTGCTACTGAGGCTTGGGGAAGGGTGATGTAAAACCAATGGCATTGATAACCTTTCCAGGAATCTTTCACTAGAAAGGGGATATAAATTTCCCGATCTCTTAAGGAAAACCCAATTGACCCGATCATGAGTTGTTCTTTGTAAAACGTAGGAGCGTAAAAATATCTCCACAGGTTAAGCGAGGCTTGGTTCCTAACCAGGCTTCACACAGAAAGGCAAAGACGCTAAGCATGGTTATAGCGCCTGGCTTGATGTGCATGAGCTCTATTTGGTAGAACTCGCAGACGCTGTGGAAGAAATCTGACGGATAGACCCCGAACCTGCAATGGAAGAACTCAAGGAACGCCACCAGTTCAAGAGTGTCGGGTTTGAGTAAAACTGACCTTTCGCATGACGGCGAGGAAAGGTGGTAGTGTTCAAAAGCAGTCCAAGATTCTTCAGTTCCCGCAGCTGTTTCACCATGGAGGTGGACTTGTCCCAGTACTTATCGGTGGTGCAGATTGTGGATCCACTGCGCAGCTCCCGTCCGGAGGCGGTGGCGCTGCTCTGTTCCACCGACGATTCACCCCCGGATGATGACTGGTGAGAAGAGACCATGGTGGTAAGAGAGCGGCTGGATTGATTGGAGGAGCGAGAGGATGAGAGGCAGAAAGCAAATGCGGAATGGCGAGCGGTTGCAGATGCGAGTAACGAAGACGAAAGCCTAAATGGAGACCAGGCGGCTGCACCTGGGGGCTTTATGGTTTCAAGAGGGAGCACATATCCCGAGAAAACTAGCCTCGATTCGCGCAATCCGCAGTCACTGTTAGGTCAAAGGATTCTTTCCTTTCTCTGCGGCGGGTGTCGTTTTGAAAATTGTGCAGGTCAAATTCAATGCATTTGGGATTGCTAGCTTACTGAGGAAGCTAACAATTTTAAATGACTGAATATATAATGCGTTCAGAGGAAATAGCCCGATCACATATGACTGGGAACAAATTTCCCGAACGTGTTGAAACAGTTGGTTTATTTAGAGAGAGGTATTGTTCGGGGGATTTTATTCTTTGAACAAACAATCTCACAAACTAATCAACACAAAAAGTTCTGAACACAGGAATGGGACTATTATTGCATCTCCCAAGTGAAATTGCTTCTTAATCAAAAAGGAGTACATTCCATAGGGGATCGATAACCATCCTGAAACTCAAAATTCAAAATAACAATCCTGGCTATGACTGACGTCGTCGGCCAGGATCAGGGCGGTGCGGCACCAGGCGATGGAGCCTCCTCCGCGTCCTCCTCCTTGGAGTCACTGACGAGGTCCACGAGCGCGCAGTCTCCTGGAATCCCGATCAGCTCGCGGTTTAGGGAGATGAAGAGGTGCCGGGCGAGTTCCTCGTCGCCGCTGGTGTCAACCGGAGCCGAAGACGAAGATGCACCTGTGTGCGAGGACTCCGGCCTCAGTCGAGCTCCACTGCCTCCTTGCTCCGGCTCATCATCGGAGGAGATGGAGATGGGAGACGCCGGGGCTGGAGATGGCGACGCAGGTCTTTTCCCGCGCGGCGATGCTTGACGAAGCAGCCTCGGGAGCTGAAAACGCCATCACCGGAGCTTCTTCTTGCGGCTCGGCCTTGATTCCTTCATCCCCATATCAGGAAAGAGCTAGGAAGGGAGCCTAGGGAGGAGCAGGGGGGTGGCGTAGCTGCCGGCGGATTTTTCGGCGCGTCGGACGGTGGTTCGGCGGAGCTGCGAGGAGAGTCTCCGAAAAAGAGGCGAGGCAACTTGAATTTACGGCTGAGTCTTTTCTTTCCCGTGGTATGGGGAGGAGGATGGCTTAGTGGGGAAGGTTCAAATGCAGATCTATCCAAGGGATTCGATATTTAGAGACCCAGGGGCGACGCTTCGTGCGTGGATTGAGGAACCGGAACAGTGCCGTGATTTACGTCGCGTGTACTGCTAGAGTTTTGGGAAACGTGCATAGTGGATTTCAAATGCACGGGCAGGCTTCATCAACCCTTGGCGTTTCAGTTTCCAAGATGGAATATTCCTTATTCGCTATGATTATGGCTAATATTTTTCTCTGACCTTATCATTCAGATGCAGATTTCTGCATTTAGAGTTCAGGATTTTTTTCCAACTCTCACATGAAAGTGATTGTCAAGATATTTGCATATCCTAAAAATCACCCGAAGAGTTAAAAGACCCAAAGGCTATTCAAGGGACAACCTTTTCTGATAAAGATAAGCTCGGGGGCTACTGTTGAGGCCATAATAGCCGGGTGCCCGATCACGAGGATTGCCGACTACCGACTCCGACCGAAGAAGACTCCGAACAAGACATGACGACCAGATCGCAGAAGGGAAGCCCGATGATAGTTAGAGTCCTACTAGGTTTAGGTTTGTTTTGTCTTGTAAGGCAAGTTTCCCTGGATACAAATAGTAGGGGGTCCTGTATGTAGACGATATCCCCAATCTTAGCCAATCCACCCGAGAGTATTTGTTACATCATTGTAATCTGTACTCACCAAGATAATACAAGCAAACAACTGGACATAGGGTTATTACTCGATCTCGAGGGCCCGAACCAGTATAAAATCCCGAGCCTCTTTGTTCATCTACCGTGATCAATCTTCGCATGAAGCGGGGTGCTTGCCAGACAAATATCTGCCGAGCACAACCTCGACAGAGGCACGCCAGGTAGGGGCCCTTGCGTGAAGAAAGATCATGCCGATCATCAACGGAGTCTGGTTCGCCGACACGTTGAGTTCATCGATCCCTTACATGCCCAGTTCCATCAAGTCGGAGGCCATCGGGAGTTCTGCTCCCGCTTTCGATCTCTACGCTCCAAGCCATCTAGTGCCTGCATGGGAGATCCGATTTGGGGATCTCGTGTTCGAGCACCAAGGCGATTATGAGCTCAAGCTGACAGGGATCCATGATCCCGATCTCACATGCGCCGGTCCAGAAGTTTTTGCCACTTTCACGGATCCGACTCCCGAAGATATTGCCGATCGCACTGCACAGTTGGATCTCGACTACAGTGGATCAAGCAATGGGTCGGAACAACTTGAAGACCGACGCATCCACTTGCTTTCTGGGAATGAGGCAAGTGCTGCCGCCGAGTCGTCCAGCTCGCGCAGACCACAAGGACCTCCGCATCCCAACGAGGCACCAACGCTTCAGACGGCTAAGTCCCGTACTCTGATAGCTCCATCTACGTTGACTCCCTGGAATCTCAACAATGACTTCTGGGCGGTCGAGCAGGACAACTTGCAGATCCGAACCCTCTTGGAGACAATGGAAGCAATGGCCGAGGGGACTCCGATGGCCACCATTGCCAAGAAGGCTCGAGAAGCGGCAGACAAAGCCAAGGAATGACTAGAGGCCGCCGCTGCCGTACCACCAAGCTCCGTCCAACAGGCGCGGCGACCCTAGCCGATTCGCTCCCGATCTGTTAACGAACATCCTCGATATCGCCCACAGGAGGGGCGTGACATGAGGCCGCAGCTCGAACTTAATCGCAGGAATCGTGATGCTCGTGAAACTCTCAACTACAACCGAGATTACCGAGCACGTGAGGGCTACTACCGGTCCCATCCAGATTCACCGCCACGTGACTCCCGAGCAGGCACTGGGGGGTGCCTCGCGTACTCCCCCGTCCTGCGCAAGGTCAGGTAGCCGGATAAGTTCCGTCCTACCAACATCGAGAAGTATGATGGAACAACCAACCCCTGCGAGTGAATCCAGATCTATTCTATGATTATCGATGCCACCGGGGGAGACGACTACGTCAAGGCCAACTACTTGCCGACTGCCCTGCAGGGATCAGCCCGAACGTGGCTCATGAACCTGCCCGAGGCCAGTATCAAGTCATGGGCCCATCTTCAGGAGACGTTTGAAGCCAACTTCCAAGGCACCTACAAATGGCCCGGACATGAAGGAGATTTGCTCAACTGTGTGCAGAAGCCCGGAGAGTCCCTCCGGGACTACATCCGCCGATTCAGCGACACACCCGTAACACCATCCCAGACATGGTGGATGATCAGGTGATTGTAGCCTTTAATCAAGGCTGCAGAGACGAGCGGACGGTGGAGGAACTTGCCAAGAAGAACCTGAAGACGGTGGCCGAACTCTATGGGACCCTCGAAGAGACTGCCAAGATGACGGACGCCCAAGCTCGAGTCCAAGGGAAGCCTGAACAGAGCAAGCCACCTGGGGAAGGAAAGAAGAAAGACAAGCATAAGAACAAAAAGCATAAGATCGAGGGCAAATAAGTCATGGCCGTGGACAACAAACCCCCATACCGGCATCAGGGGAAACCCGTAGATCTCTTGATGTACTGCCCTATCCACCGATCGACAAAGCATCACTTTATGGACTGCACGGTGTACAAAAAGCAGAAGCAGGAAGAGGAGAGCCAGCAACAGGGGTTCATCTTATTGTTGTATGGTCAAAGCAATAGAATGTGTTGTTGCAATTAAAACTGCAACAGATGTGTTGAGTTTAACCGGTGCTCACAACTGCATTTTGCCTTGGCTTTAGCCAAAAGTGCAGTTGCAACCATTTTTTTTTATAATCAAATCAAACATTTGTTT
>CM014274.1:53609652-53622964 GCA_004135705.1 Alloteropsis semialata | reverse complement strand
AACAATATGATGCCTATGATGTTTAGTATTCCTCACCTGTTAGTATCACGAATGGTTGATGTCCATTCATACATTTCTTGAATGTGGTGAATAGCCATTTGAATGATGCTGTGGTTTCATCACGTAGGAGTGCTTGAGCAAAAGTCACATTCTTCAACATGTGACTTGAGCCAACAAATAATACTAGAGGCATATTCTTTCTATTGGTTTTATGAGTTGTATCAAATGTAATAACATCTCCAAAGTCCTCGCACTCAGCTCTTTGACTTGCATGGCTCCAAAAGATGCTTCGCAGTATATTAGTTTCTGGTTCTACATCGACGTCCCAGTAGAAAGCTTCATTTTGAGCCTTGCATTCCCTGAAGAAGGAAAGCAACTTTCTAATGTCATCCTCCCTCTCCTCATGCATATGTTTGTTTTCCTGCATATTTTTTAGCCATATCACATAATTGAACAAGAATTGGAATATTGTTTTCAGAAAATAAATGACAGATGAGAAATCACATACAAATTCTTGACGTCTTTTTCCGTAAATGGCCATTTCTGTCTACCGCCATTCATCTCTGACATAATGTTCATCGCTGCTTGATGAGGCACATTATTCCGTGTCATTAATCCAAACAGGTCCTTGAGGCCTCCATCCCTGTTCTTATGCGCGTGCATGAATCTTATCATTCTTGCCGACGGAGAGAGCTGATGATTATGTACCACAGATACATGGTCATAGTACCATATTTTTCTCTTTGTATGTAGCTTCACCTCGACAAATGTAGGGCACCCAACTCTCATTGAAGTTTTCTGTGTTTGTTTTGCAGAAGTAGTTTCTTCATTCTCTTTTAAATTCCCTTGCTTGCTGCACACCTAGTGCCTTGTCTACACTGATGTTCTTGCTATCCTTAAACTAAACCCAGCCATTCTTGTGTAATCTAAATAGAATTCATGTGCATCTTCTATAGTATCAAACTCTTGACGTACCCTTGGCACAAATATATCAAGTATGTCTGCTGTCTGTTCACAATATTTACTCTAAATGAGTGACAAATTGATGATGATAACAAGAGCGCAAATAATTCTATTCGTTGCTCTCGTAGTTCATTTATAAGGTTCAACAGCTAACAGTTTTGCAAATAATTCTAAAGTAAACAAGTTTGCAAACTAACAGTAAACATAATTGCAATAGGAAATAACCAGGGAACTACATCCAATCGAAGAACAAATGTTTCACAATAGCTAACACACAATTCAAGGAAACAATTGCATCCAAACAGCAAATTATATTGAAAATATATACTACCATAGGCATCTCATCAGATTAATTAACTAGTTTTCCCATCGATATGCGAATATAAATCAACATAATGTCTTAGTAGCTAGTTTTCAGGGCATGGTGCTTAACGAATCAAATCAATGCGTCATTGTTTCATATCGGGTAAACAACCGGACGAGCCACGGGTGTGACCAATGCTCCTGGAGGCACCGTAGCTGGAGGTGTTAGATTAGATGTGTGATGGAGCAGATCCTCTTCATGAGCATTCGTGTTCCCCACAGCAACTGGAGTGTTGATGCTTGTTGGTGCTCTCGCATTTGCCGATAAAGCTCGATCTAACGATCCTGACGACGCTGGTGGAGAATCCGTCGTGGAGCTCATGAAGCTGATCGCCAATTGATCTCCACGTTGCTCAGATTGTGATGATGTTTGCGTCATTAATGATGACGCATCCATAGATCCTTACTGCTTCTTTCTCAATTTCTCGAATCCGATCCCAATTGAAACGGTGGCGTCGGCGGCGGAGGGGAAGGTGGAGGCGGAGGCGGAGGCGGAGACGGAGAGCTGGTGTCGTTGGCGTCAAGATGGAATAGTTCTGGCTGTGTACTGCTTTCTCTATATTTTCAAAATTGTATCTTAACGGAACTCTGGATATTCTATATTTACTTTTATATAAATTGTTGCTCATTGTCGTTTCGTCCCTATGTTAAACTGGTTGCAACTAGCAGCATACCACGTTTGCAATTCCAATTACAATTGCAATGGATATTCTATATATTTACTTTTATATAATTTCTCTTTGTCGCTTCGTCCTTCTGTTAAACTGGTTGCAACTAGCAGCATAACACTTTTGGAATTCCAATTGCAATTGCATCAAATTGTATTTGTAATGTGAAATATTTATGGCTCTGATAGTGCTTTTAGATTTGTTTCATGTTTATAGACCATTTCATAATGAATTGCCTTTTGTGCGCATCATCCTGCCCTTTGAGCCCTGTTCCTATCCACCGTGCCGCCTTCTTGTCTTGTATCCTTCCTGTGCTCTCTTCCCCCTTTCGCCTTTTTTCCTCTGCATAACTGCAGGTAATTTTTGTTGGATATGAACAAACAAATCCATGTCGCTTAATTTTCCGTTTCACCTGGATCTAATCCTTTCATTTTGAATCAATTTATTTTTGTTTCACATATGCTTGGAATCGCAAATCATTAATCTTCATTTTTTTCATACATTGCAGCATCAATTTTGGATCTATGTTTAGATTACACTTCTATCCATGATTTCGCTAGTTACTTGCAGTCCTTTCTACTATTGTTGCGCGTAAAGTTTATGCTATATTTACTGTTCCTATTGAACCTCAGCTACTGAATGACTGAATAGGTTGGCAATCATTATGATTGATGGACAAGACTTCATATATATATTTTCTGATTATCTATAGATGGTTGATTTTACTTTAATTTATGTAGCTCAGTTTAGTATGCCTGGTCTTCTCAAAACACGTTTCTCATCTCGTCGCTTGAGACATGTTGTTGATTCATTAGACGATGTTCAGAAGCGTTTCATCATTCAGAATGGTTTTGGTGCTTTTCTCAAGTTATCTATTTTCAACGTTCCTATACCTTTGCTAGAATGGATCATGACCAATGTTGATACTTCTAATTGTGAGTTCAAGTACAAGGACCGATCATTCAACCTATCTACTACAATGATACAACATGTTATTGGCATCCCTTTTGGATGTATTCCTATTGATCTCAAGAATATAACAGAAGATGTTAAATCGAAGGTCCGGCAAGTTGCTTCTTCTTACAAAGTTGGTGGTCGTAACGTGTCTACCATTGAGATAGCTGCTTCTCTTTGCTGTGCTGATCACAATGAAGATTCTTTTATGCACTCATTCATGCTTGTAGCGATTTCATCAGTCCTCTGTCCTTCTAAGCTAAATTCTCTATCTTTGGAATATCTACCCTTTATAATGGAGCCTTCTAAGATCATCAAGGAGTTCGACTGGGCTGGTCATATACTGAAAAAAATTATGAACTTTGTGAAGACATATCAAGATTACGCAGCCTCTGTTGAAAATGTTGATAAAGCTTCCGCGCATAATTTTGGTTCTTGCCTCCCATTTCTGGCAGTAAGTTTTTGTCTTCTCATTTTATTCTGTACTCTTTGAACGCAATAAATTTTTTCATAATATCTTCAACCACTTTATGTTTTTCCAGGTTGCTTACATGGATTTCTTAGATTTCAGTAGTGATGCTTCTATTGGATATCAAATTTGTTATTCAACTCCAGGGTTTGGCTATGTCTACAAAGAAGATTTTGTTCATGTCATTGAAAGCGATTGGGACCGGAATATGCAATCTCCATCTTTCGGTAACCTGTCTGTAAGTATCATTCTTTTATTTATGCATATCTTTTTATTCTTCACATGTTTCTTATCATTTGTTTGTATTTTTTCTATTACAGTTCAGAGACATAGCAAGCACTCCTTACTATAATGAATTTTGTGCTACTGATATTGCTCATCTGTTAGAAAGTGATGGTGGATGTTCAGCCAACCATTCTGAAAAATTTTCAGTCCATGATGTTGTTGATGTTAATGCAAAACCAGGTTCATCTACTCCTAGTATCTTTGTCACAAGCCCTTGTAACTTTGAACCATGCAATACAGAGTCAGTTCAAAAAAATGAGAATGTGAATTTAAAAGGTAGTGAAGATTTTAATGCACATGACTCATTGTTATCTAAAAATAAGGTTGCTTCAAAGCCTGTTCAACATTTGTTCCGTTCTCCAGATATGCTTTCAGAGTCTATTGATCATTCAGTTCCAATATTCCCCAACTTTGCAAATGTAAGTTTTTTTTTGTATCTGAAACACAGTTCAACCTTTTTCCTGTATATTACTCTTTCCATGAATACAGTTAAAGTTGCTTTTTTGAAAAAAAATTTCAGCTCAATGTGAACATTCAGCCTATTGTGAAGAAGCATTTTGAGCTACTAAGTAAGGAACTTGGTCAGAGCTCAAATTTGCCACTTTCTAACACAGCAAATGCATCTGTTGCGAACAGACTATCTCTGCTTTCTTCTGAAATTTATTCTGTTGCATTGTCTCAATTGAACTATTCATTACAAACGCCTCGTAATTCCAATGATGTGCAAGTTGATGTGGATAGTGCAGTAGCCAACGATATTGAAATGCAAACGGATATGTCCAATGCTAAATCCACTGCTATCCTTGACATTGATCAATCAGCTCCTAAATCTACATGTACTTCAATATATACGCTTCATTAAAATCTGTTTGCAATTTTTTCTCCACTGTTTTATATTATCATTCATGATTTTCATTTAAATATGTCCAGGTATTGTAAATCAGCGAACACGCTCAAGTACTTTGGAGAAGAGGAAGAGGAAAAAATGGGCCTTTATCTCTGATGATGAAGATGATAATCTGCATTTGAAAGTTTCTAATGATGTTGATGTATCTTATACCAAATACATGCGCGGTCAATACATTAGAACTAAGAAGTCGTAAGTCTGTTTTCTTCTAGGTTTTTTCAATGTATTTTGTAAATTTTCTGTGCTACATCTTATTAATGAAATATTTTACAGAGAGGAGAGTCCTGACTTTGTTGTCATTTCTGATTTCAAATGTTCATATTTACACTTTCGTGAGTCACTGAAACCTAGAGGTCACATCGTTGATGATATCATGAGTCTCTATGCACAATTGTTGAACTTCGAAAACAAAGAGAAGGTTGATACTAGAGCTTCGAGAATCAAAGTTGTCTTCTCTTCTTTTCTTAACGTAAGTGCTAACATTTGTTTGTAAATAATTTATTCTAACATAGTATATTCAATTAAGTTTTTTTATTTTTGATATATTTTTGTAGTCAAAGCTTGTTGCCAGTAAGGCATCATATTCGTCGAGTTCCACTTTATCTGAAATCAAGAGGATGAATGCTGAGTTTGATATAGTGAAAGCAGACATTGTACGTACCTATTACACACATCTTACTTATGAATTTTGAACCTTACTATATTTTGAATACGTTCTGAATCATTAAATATAATATATATTGCAGCTTATGCTCTCACTTTGTATTGACAAACATTAGATTTTGATCTGTATCAACCAATTAGACAAGCAGCTTCAATGCTTGAGTTCAACAAATTCTCCTACTCAGAGGAAACGATTTTCTCTATTGGATAATTTGGTAAATTTTGTTCTTTAAATGTCTTATACAACTGTTATTTGATTACTGTCCTTTATCGGTGTGGTTACTTCTTATATCTTGCTTTTTTTCATAATGCAGGCTTGCAATTTCCAAAACACATGCAAACTTGCTGGAATATTTAACAGAGACTTCTCAAAATATGAAAAAGTTTCTCTAGAATGCCCTGTCCAATCAAACAAGTAAATCTTTATTTTCTTTATGGAAATTATTCAACTCTATTTTCTTTGTAAACTTTGTCATATCACATTTTTTCAAAAAAGCTTACTTATGTTCCTTTATTTCACAGTTTTGACTGTGGTATTTATGTTATGTTATTTATGGAAAACTTCAATGGAAAATTTGTGAAACATTTCACTGAAGTAAGTTTGATTTAAATGTAATGATTACGTTATTTTATTGCAGTCAACAAAGTAAGTATATACTATGCTCATAATTCATTAATAGCTGTATAATTATTTCAGGCAACTGCAAGTCAGTTTCGAAAGCTCGTTGCACACAAGCTGATGACTTCTTTGAAGAATGAAGTTGATATCTCATCACTTCAAGCGAATAAGTAGTGGTGCTGTGACAGTTTGAACGTTTGTTAGTGTACAAACTTAAATTTTTATTATAACAGTACTAGAGTTGTAAATCATTTGTTGGAACCAGTTTGCAAATACAGTTTTAAGGTTGCAAATGAGATGCACCGTGGCTTGCAGTTGTAAGGTTGTGAATTTTTTCCAACATTTGTTCTCGGGTTAATTGAAAGATGAATTGCAAGCCTGGAGTTTTGTAGTTGCTATTGCTCACGTTTTGATAGTGCGGCATATTTGACATGCTTTCTCAATGATCTTTTTTGCTGCAAATATAGATTGCAAGCCGTAGTATATGATATTTGCAACTGTCCCATGTGTAGCCGATTGAGGATTTTCTTTTGCTGAAAATTTTGTGGGGGTTACTATCTGAACTGCTAGCATGGGGCATGGGGGCTGTGCTTGGACGGCTGGACACACCATGATTCAAAGCTGGAGACGAAGATGGTGGATGCCATGCAACAGATGTACAGAGAGCAGCACATGGAACTTCACTGAGATCTTTCATTGTCTATGTTTGATATTACATTTGCAAGCCGTAGTACATGATATTAGTAATTGCAAGTCTAGTTTTATATCCATCCAGTTGTTGCAAGTTCAACAATTGTTGTTTCCTTTTTTTTCTTCTAGTATAGTCCTCTATTGCTCTTCTTTTTTTTGGATCTATCACGCGCATCTCTTCTCTTCTAGCGGCGTCGTTCTACGGATCTCTCGCTGGATTGCTGCCCTCCGCTTCTTTGCCGTCCAACTACTTCCGCAAACTTTACCCCATGGAAAATTATCTACCAGGTTCGTGTATTCGCGTTCCTTCTGTACTTCCTCTTCTTAGAAATCCGCAAGTAATTTAGCTGAATAATCTTGGTCTCTACTTTTGCGCCGAATTGTAGACCGATTTGTTGAATCGTGTTGAGGAAAATTTGTTATATGGGCTATTTACTAGGATAGTTCATACGGATTAGCTATAATTCATGTTTGCTGCTACTTTTTTCTCTAGATTCGTTTCCTAAACTTTTTGTGAGTCGTACAAACATCTGTTACTTTAGCGCAACAAATTTTAATGTGTTGTTTCGAAATTGTTCTGAATGACATCACTTCAAAATATTACTTTAGCGCAGCAAATTTTAATGTGTTGTTACTTTAGCACAGCAAATTTAATTTATTCTAGGTGTTGAGAATGAAACATATCACTGTTCTGTCCTATTATTTAGCTTGTATGTCGACACTTGGGTTATTCAATATATTATAAGTAATTGTAACTTCATCAACCAATGACTTACTTCCTACCTGTTAAAATGAATGTTGTTTTATAGTTGTTTCTGTAAAAAGGAAGACTGAAACACATTTGAAAAGAGAAGAAAAGAAGAAGAACAATGTTATGAGCAGTGATTCTCTTGAATTGTTCATTACATATGAGATGGAAATTGCATATCTTAAATATGTTCGTGTGAATTATTTTGAGGCTTATCCGCATCATCTATCATAAGCATTTTTAAATTGCTCTTTCATGTTTTTCCCCCCCAAATTTTAATGTTTCTAACTTGGAAAAGTTTGTAGCACTGAAGATTATTTCTTTCATGTACCAGACGCTCTTTTGTTTCAACTCCTGGATACAAGTGCTCTTATGAATGTTTTCGTGAATGTCTACAACCTGACGGTGAAATTTATGATGAGTTGATGAATGTTTTTCTGCAATTCTTTAACTATGATCATCGGGACATCTGTGACACTCACCCTATTAAGAAATTTGCTTTCACTACAGATATTACGGTACCAACTTAATATCTTTTTTCAATATTGTAGTGTGAATAATATTTTATTCTCATTACAAATAATTTTTTCTCTAATCATTTGTTGTAGGAATTTCTTCTCTCATATAGCGCATGGAAATTTAATCCAGAAATATCAGTAGCTAAGCTGAAAAAATTTCATAAAGTTATGGATATCTCACATTCTAAATTGGTATGATATCTTGTGCCAGTTTTTCACTATACTTTACATTTCTTCTTTCTTTAAAATAACCATATGTTTTTGTTGTGTGTTATTTGTCTTTGTAGTTGTTTTTCCCAATTTGTTGGAATTGTCGTTGGCTCCTTATCTGTGTGAATCATGAAGTAAAATAAGTGCAAGTTCTTGATCTAGCTGTAAGGACATCGGAATATCACTTGGCTAGTTTTGAGAAATATCTCAAGAAGAATTTCATAAATCTCTTAATCTAATTGTAAGAGTTTGTTTTATGTGAATTCGTTATTGTAGAATATGTAATTAATATTTTCATTTTTTTGTAGCTCAACAACTTGCAGAAATTATGCTAGTTAGCAGAAATCTTTATGAAAGAATTGAAAAATTATTCTTTTGAGTTCAAGCAGTGCTCAAAGCATTCGAATGATATGCTTCAGAAGTATTATTCCATGCTTGATCTTATATATTGTTGTTTGTATTATTAATATTTTTTCCTATCTGAGTTATCATTTTTTTGGTAAACAAAAATTCAGGAGCAATGGTGGGATTTATATCATGATTTTTATGTATAATTGGAATGGTCAGTTTGTTAAGAATGTTTGTCATGTAAGTTTTCGTATGACATATTCATTAAACAATTCTAGTCAAATTTCATATCAATTTCAGTGACTATATGTTTCCCCTTTTTAATATATTTTTGTGTTATTTTTATTTTTCTGGTAAACAAAAATTCAGGAGCAATGGTGGTATTTATGTGATGATTTTTATGTATAATTGGAATGGTCAGTTTGTTAAGAATGTTTGTCATGTAAGTTTTCGTATGACATATTCATTAAACAATTCTAGTCAAACTTCATATCGATTTCAGTGACTATATGTTTCCCCTTTTTAATATATTTTCGTGTCCATATTTTTCAGGCAACTGCATTTCAATTCAGAAAGTTAACAGCATATAACATGATCCACTCATCACTGAATGAAGGTGCAGGGATCAATGTTGATAATGCGGAGCACTAACTTTTTGTAGTTAGTCAACATCATCACAAGTTTTGTACATCCATTTGATCACAAGTTATTGAATTTTTGAAGTCTAGAATTCTTATGAAAGGACATGCTGTAAATGTTATGCCTTCAGCAAAATGTGTCAGAAGTGTCTCTTGTCTTAGCGTGTTGAAAATGTGATAGAAAGGATGGTGCAATTGAATGTTACTTCAGTTGCAAATGTAATCTACAATTCTTACCAGAGAAGAAGATATTGTTAGCAAATGATTATGTGTACGCAATTGTAATGGATCGTGAGTTCCAATTTGGATGTTATCTCTTCAGCAAATGTGTCTCAAGTGTATGTGGTGTTGCAAATGTGATAGAATGCACCCTGCAATTGAATGTTACTTCACTTGCAATTGAATGTTACTCTGCAACCGAACAGAATCTTAGTTTTTAGAACACCTAATTCACCCCCCTCTTAGGGTGTCACGATCCCTTCAATTAGTATAAGAGCCTCGTGCTCCTTTTTAGACCATTGGCTTCACTGCCAAAGAGCAAAATAACATCCGAAAAGGTTAGGAGTGATATCGGTAGGCCTCTACACTTTGACGACACTAACTACCCATATTGGTATATTCGTATGTCATGTTTTCTTGAAGCTAGAGGCTTAGGTGTTTAGAGAGTAACGAATGAAGGAATGAAAACCCTAGCTCGGTCAAAAAAACCCACTAATGCTGATAGAGATGAGATGCATTTCAATGCTATTGCTCGGAATTCAATTTTTAAATCTCTTAGCATTGATGTGTTTAATAGGGTCTATAATCTTAAAAATGCACATGAAATTTGGACCACGCTTGAAGAGCTCCACGACGGCACGAGTGACGTTAAGTAGCAAAAGTATATGTTGGTCAAGCACGCTTTCGATCCTTTTAAGATGTTGCCAAATGAGTTAGCTAATGACATGTATTCATGTTTAATTGTTATCGTTAATGAGCTAAATTCTATAGGCTTGACCAAGCTAAGTGATGCGGACATCTCAGGAAAGATCATCCATGTTCTTCCCAAAGAGAAGTATGCTTCCATTGTCACTTATTTCCATTGCATGACCAAGATGGATGAGTTGAAGCCCAGAAAGGTTTTGGGCAAGATCATTGCTCATGAGCTCTCAATGAAGATCACCAAAGATCCTTCTCCATCAAATGAAGATGCAAGCACATCAAGCAAAGAAAAGATCAAGAAGAAAGAGGACAAGGAAGAATCTTCAAAATCAAAGATGAAAGCTCAAAAGCAAGAATCAAGCTCAAGCTCAATTGAATCTTCAAGCTCAAGTTAAGCATCAAGCTCAAGTGAAGATGGAAGTGATGATGAGGATGATGAAGAAGATGATGATCAATCAAGTGACTTCTCCTATGATAGGGAAGAAATCAACAAGCTCATCAAGAAAGTCACCAAGATGCTCAAGAAGATTAATGCAAGAGGGTATCTGTTGACGGTCCTTAGATGCGCCAATTGTGAACCGCAAGCGCACGGATTAGTTGTAGCTCTTCCCTTAGAGTATTCCCCCAAGGTTTTTCAATCCGTGGATCGATAGTGAACTACCTAGGATTTTCTATCTAGCTAATGGATCTAATCCCAACATTAGGCGTAGATTGCATATGAAGGTAAACCAAATAGATATGAGTGAAGTGTAGGGTTGATCTCATCCGGAAGCATAGGCAAAGATAGCACAACCAAGGTTAATGAAGGCCTTATCGTCTCTAGGTACAGCTCTTAGTCAAAAGGTGATCAAAACTGTAGATTGCATCTCTACCAAAGGTAGCCTACTTTCCAATGGTTGCCGTTGCGAGGTGTGTGCTAACGCCTAAGGTTTTCCAAAACTTTACCTCAAACGCCCACCAAGTGCTCTTAGCTCGAAGCTCCTCCTCTTGGTGGCCGTGCAACAACCCCCATCGTACTCGCCATCGATTCAACTCAACATCACATCATCGCAAGAACCTTTCCCTCCAGCATGCTGTCACCACACAAGGTAATCGACGGACTAGCTAGAATGTGCTACTTCAATGTATCTGCAAGATATGGACTAATCACCACGATTAGATCTAATCTTACTAAGAACATACGGCGGCCGCACATATGAATATAAAGCATATAATGAAGTAAACCAAGGTTGAGAAAACTAGAATAGATATTAGATTGATATCACCATTGTGTGTGTACATACCCCAATGAATCTTGGGGTTTGACTCCTGAAGTCCGTCGTGGCACAACCATGCAAGGAGGCCATGGCGGCTAGGATTGGCCTAGGCCATGCCCTAGGTACCTTCAAAGACTTGCAGCGACCCTCGCCTTCCTTTGGTGTATGCCCTAGTTTTTGATGACTTCTGGTGGATGGATCATCGTGCTTTCGGGTATCAGGACTATAAATAGTCCGAGGAAACCCTAGCTCGAAGGGGAGGTCGAGAAGGCGCAAAAAAGACCTGGGCCGGCCGGCCCCATTGGGCCTAGTCCGTCCAGCCTAGGGTCTTTTTGGCCCGTCTTGGTCCCATCTTTTACGTGCAAGCTCTTTGATCCTCCACGAATTTAGGTGCCAATGCATGTGGGCATTGGACGTTGGTTGCTTTGGGATAAGATGAGGTCTTGATAACTTTCCAAATGTCTGATTGATTCGCATTGATCCCATAGTCATCCGACCTTGTCTTCAAGTCTTTGCCCTTGCACATTCTTCGAGGTTGGTTCACCAGTGATGAGCATGAACGAGATCCGAGTCACATTAGATTCTGGCCTTCATATTCCATGCTACGCATGATCTTGGCCTTCGTCCAAAAGTTCTCATTTATAGCTCAAAAACCTGCGTAAACCAAATTCCTCCAAAAATACATTCATATGCGAAAACGGGGTTATTTCACGTTCCAAGTGGTGGATTAGTATATGAATTAGTCCAAAAATCCACCTAAATAGCACTAAAAAGGTGTCGCTAACGAGCGCCAATAATCCCCCCATGCTTAAACCTTGCTCGTCCTCGAGTAAGTCTAGGATCTTTGCTTAACTAGGAAATCAGCGTTGCCCTTCAATGTCTTCCCTGCACTTAGTTATACACAACAAGACACATTGCTCTTAAGTGTTTAGCATTTAAAGTTCAAGTTGTGACCGGCTACTTTTCATTATGGAAGATAGACTAGCAATAAAGAACAAGCCACAATTGAAATAAATGCAATGTTCTTGAACTTAAGCGAACTTCAAACCGTTACCTTGTTCCGTTGTAAAGAATTTTCAAAAAGATGCATATCCAACATAAGTGAGATTCTCTTGCAATAATTCATGGGAACACTCATCTCATCAAGTCGCTCAAGCCTATACTAGATTATTTTCAACCTATTCTACTTATATATGAAAGTGGAAGGCTTATGTGGAGCTTGGTAGGTAAAAATAATCCTAGCAAAACATTATATATAAAATATTGTCAAACTAAGAGAAAGATCTATTGGAATTACCGAGACTAGTCAAAAAGCTATGGAAAATAAATGTTGGAAAGAGAGAGGATGAAACACACACAGTTAGATAGGTGGACATGTGCAAATGGCAAATAGATGATACTGAGACACAAATGAAGTCCTCGTTATCGGATTGCACATGGTTGGAAAATTGAGTATGAAATTGTCTTCAAAGCACTTGGAATTTGATGAAGCTAAAAGAGCCAAGGAGCATTTTTTCTTTCTTCTTTTCTTTTCTTTCTTTCCAATATTTTTCTTTTTTCACAACTTCTATTCTTATCATCAATTTTTTCATTTCTTTTCCTCTCTTTTCTTTCTTTTGCTCCTTAGAACCTTTAGCAACATAGTACTTACTCAGCATCCTTCCCCTCCCATGCTTGAACGATTGCTCGTCCTCGAGCGTAGAAGTGAGGGTCGATAATTGCTGAAGTAAGTACATAAAATCCATCTTGATCTTCTGGAAAATCACTTGAATCTTCAAGGAGTTTCTTCTTGTCAAAATTTGAAGCTGTCAGAGGGGAGAAAGACCCAGGCTGGCTGGCCTAGAGGTGCTTGGGCCGGCCGGCCCACTCTCTGTGGACCTCCGTTCCTTCTGATTTTTCTGCTACATACTCTTCGATGCCTCCCAAATTTATGTTCTCTGAATTAGCATCTTGATTCTTCTAAATTTTCGTCAATAAAATGATCCATACTCAAATGTGGGTTATGGTCAAGGAGGTATTCACAAAAAGATATTTTTGGGGTTAGGGTGGATATCCAGCAAAGTTTGTGAAGTTTCCATTGTAGAATCTTGCA
>CM014274.1:53589499-53601836 GCA_004135705.1 Alloteropsis semialata | reverse complement strand
TCCTCCCGACAGACCTCGACTACGGCAGCCCGAGGGTTCGAGCTTACGACGACGAAGGGAACCAAGCCTCCCTGGAAGACGCAATCGACCAGCTGGATGAAGCGCGCAGCATCGCCCTACTCCACTCGGCCAAGTACCAGCAGGCCCTACGGCGGTACCACGACCGCAATATCCGAAGCCGGGCGTTCCAAGTCGGCGACCTCGTCCTCCGACGAGTCCAGAGCAACCGCGGTCGCCACAAGCTGTCGCCACCATGGGAAGGCCCCTACATCGTCGACCAAGTCCTCCGCCCGGGGACTTTCAAGCTCAAGGACGCCGACGGACGAGTTCTCTCCAACGCTTGGAACATAGAACAGCTACGTCGCTTTTACCCCTAAAAAGTATCTGTACTTTGTCATTCGCTTACGATAATAAAAGTGCTCTTTCGTGCCGAGTACTTTATGATCTTGTAGTCGTTTCCCGAGACATACTCTCCGAACCCTCTGAGATAAGAGGCGAGTGACCCTTTCCCCGCGTAGGGTCGAACGATTTCGACAGCCGACACGATAATTACCTACTGCGGCCTGTTAATCGCCAGGGGTTCGAAGGCTGGCCCGTCGAAGGGTTCGACAGCCGCCCCCGGGCACCCCGAGCGAGGGGCAGCAAGGGATGGGTCCCAGCGGCCAGTACCCGGGCGCACGAGCGTCACGGGCATCCCGAACTGCATTCGAGTCTTGATGGAAAGTAAGATCATGGTTTTTCCTCCGATGGAAAGGCAAAGAGCCGCCAGGTCCGGACGAACGGACTCGGTAACTAGATGATCTCGCCACCAAGAATTTGAAGCTGATCACCAGCTGATCCGATCGGAACCCATCGAGCGGGATGCCGAGGCTTCACTCGAATTGACCCATTATCAGCTCATACGGACACCGCATTTTCGGCCAGCAAGGCAAAAATACGGCGCGGTCCGGCCCCTCCACCTTTTGCGAAAAAGGTGCATGAGGGGTAACGATGTAAGGAGAAACAGGCTCCTCCACCAGCACCCTGCATCGCGTGGGGTCCCAGGTCACAGAAGGAGGCCTGTGAGAGGCCACGCCACGACAAAATGAGGCCGAGGGAGAGCCCGAGAAGTCTCCACCTCGCCCGACGAGTCTCCGCCTCTCCCGAAGAGCCTCACACTCCCCTGCGGGCTCGCACGCCCCTGCAGCTATGTCGCTTTTACCCTTAAAAGTACCTGTACTTTTCGTTTGTGATAATAAACAAAGTACCACGCTGTTCCGAGTACTTTATACGCACGTACGGTCGTTTTTCAAAATGCACCTTGCGAGTTCCCAAGACTTAGCGGCAGGCGACCCCTTCCTTGTGCAGGATCGCCCACCGCTCGGGGGCTCCACCCGGGCCACCCGGGGCCCGGTGCCCCTCCTTTTTTCGCAAAAATTCGACAAGTGATCACTCTCGCGCGCGGTCAAGCGGTATACTTTTGCGCTTATGAGAAAGAAACGTCAGCTCGAGTGGCTTTGCGATCGCGCTTGTCCAAGTTTTGAGTGCTTACGCCCCCGCGGCTACGGCGCTGACTTGCGAGCAAAATCCAAGTCCTCGGACCGACGTCTTTTTCCCCGAGAGCAATAAAGGAATCGCCCCGATTAGTTGTTGCTTTCAACACATCGTTCTGCTGTTTGTCATTGCTCAAACCTTCCGAAACTGCTCGGGGGCTGCGAGTCCGAGTGCCCAAACTCCCGAGTTCCTACGCCCCAGCGGCTACAGAACAGAGTTCGACGGGCAGGCCCCCGCGCCTGACCATCTCGACCCATGACCCCAAAAGCATTCGGAAGAAAATAGAAACGGCAAGCGACAGATAAATACACGAGTTTTTCAAGCAACAACGATTACCCTTCAAGGGGGAGTTAAGTTCATTACATAACAAAATGACCAAGTCCTCTACTTCTATTCTATTCCAGCCCGAGATCCTTCAGGGCGGCGGTGAGCACCTTGTCAGCAAACGAGGAAGATTCGGCTTCAATCTCATCGTATTCGTCCTCCTCGTAGCCGGGGGCCCACCCACCTTGCAGGGATTTCCGATCCATGGTCAGGTAATGTGAAAAGAACATGGCAATAATCTTCTGTGCCACGCTCCGAGCAAGATCAGAGGCCTGCGCCCGAGTCCTCCCTGCAACAAGGGCAATGCGGTCCACCAGGGACGGGCCGCCGACGACGTTGAGCTCCTCGAACAGGTGCTCGACGGCCTGGACCAGAGCCTGATGGACCTCGGACTTCTTCTCGAGGGCCCTTTGGCTCTGCTCGGCCCCCTCCCTAGACCTCTGAAGGTCCTCGATAGCTCCTGCGGACAGTTCTTCGTCAGAGTAATCTCACAGGAAGGGGACCAAAAGGAAGGACGAGCAGAAACATGATACTTACTGGCCAACTCCGCCTTCAGGTCATGGCCAAGCTGCACCAGCTCTTGATTAGCGGCAAAGGCCTTGGCCACCTCGCGCTTCTCCGATATCAGCTGGCCCTCCAGATTGGCCTTCTGGTTGCGCAGAGCTGTGCCAGCGAACAAGGTTAAGCAACCTGCGACCACTCGGGAAGCGGAGAAAAGAACAATCCGACAAGAAACAAGGAGCATGGGAGGGCAACTTACCAACGATCTCCTCCTCCCGCTTCTCGGCTACTTCCCTGAGGCGGGCCACCTCATTCTCCGCAGCCGACAACTTCCCGGTCGCCTCGACCAGTTGGTTGCCGACCGTCTTGAGGTCGGTGTCACGGTGCTGAAAGTCTTCCTCAAGATCCTTCACCCTCGCCTTCAGGCCCTCGTTCTCCCGAACAGCGGCCTCCTTTTCCCGACTGGCGGCGTCGGTGGCAGTCAGCGCCTCCGCCAGCGTCCTCTCAGCCTCCTCCACTTTCTCCTCGAGGGCGGCTTTCTCCTCCTCGGCGCCGGCAAGCACCTCCGCCCTGGCCTCCTGGGCCTCGGTCAGCTGGGCCTCAAGCTGCTCCTTCTCCGCCTTCAATTTCTGAACGGCGTGCCATAGCCCGGCCTCCCGGCGGAGGAACAGGGACTTCTCGGAGCTGCGCTCCATGATTTTCTGAATGAAAGTAGAAAAGGAGAGTGGTAAGACACACCCCAAAACGGCGCCAAGACCAGAAGGAAGGAGCCCGAGAACTTACCCGGGAAGGCTTGATGATCATCTCATTGAAGATCTCCTTCATGTTATTGAGACCCTCCGCGAGAAGATGGCACTGCTCCATCTCCGACTTGTCGTCGAGCTCGAAGACGGGACTCCCAGGGTTCTGACAATCGTACCACATCAACCGACCCTCGCACGGCAGGTTCGGGTTGTTCTCGATGGGTACGATGGTCTGGAAGCGACGATCCATCGTCATCATCCCCAGAGTCTCCCTGAGAGAGTCCAGGTCCTCGCTCGGGGGGCTCGAAGGCCTCGGGGACTCCACAATCGGCCCCCCACGGGGATCGCCATCGATCCTCCGCGAGCCATCCTCCGGCGAGTCCTCGAGCACGACCTCTGGGGGAACCACCATGGAGGAGGACTCGGGGGCTGCAGCAGCCGCCGCCGCTGGGATGGAGACGTCTTGAAGGGCGCCGATCGTCCCCGCCTCCGCTTCCTCGGGGTCGGCCGCGGTCCCCGGAGGGGTAGCAACCCCGCGGCCATCTCCCCCGGCAGCAACCTCCTCGGCCCCGGCTAGGGCCGCGTCACCGGGCAGGGCGACCTCCCCTGCCCCAGGGTGGCTCACCGCCTCCTGAGGGGTAGGAAGGGCCGCCCCCACCAGTTGCTGCTCCAGCTCGGCCTGGAGCGCCGCGACAGCTGCCTCCGTGGGGACGGTCTGCATGACGACCAAGCCCGTCGGGAGTGCACCTCCCGGGCTGTCACCATCTCCCTCCGGTACCTTCTCCTCAACGGAGGGCATCACCCTCCGCGTCGCCTCCCCAGCCTGCTCCGCCGCGGGCTCCGGCGTCGCCTTCTCGGCCTGCTCCGCCGTGGGCCTCGGCGCTTGCACTGCCAAGCGCAGCATCTTCTTCGGCGCCACCTCGAGCGGATTGTCGGCCTGATTGATGCATCACAAGTCAAGGAGCCCGGCTGAGAAAAAAGGCAACTATGGAAACGGAAACTACTCGAGAAAGACAGAGCAGTACTCACCTCGACGAGACGGTTCGGGTCCGCTTGGAATTCGTAGGCGCCGGGCCCCTCGGGGACGAGGGCCTCTTGGACCCCGCGAGCGCCGTCGGGGCGGGGGCCGTCTGCGTGGTTGCGGCGCTCCTGCCCAAGTGGGGTGCCGCCTGGCCAGTCGGGCCTCCTCCTTCGGCCGGGGACGGATCCGGCCGTCCCGTCGTGGCCCTCACCGGGGCGGAAGGGACCTGCGCCTCCACCGCGGGCGACGCGGGCGAGGCACTGCCCCCAACAGGATCTGCCCCTGCGGCAGGTACGGGCGTCCGGGGTGCGTCCCGCCCTCCGCTCTGCGCCCGTGTTGTTTGAGGGGCTGGCGGCGGCCGCCTGTCGTCTCGCGGCGCGGACCTCTGGGGAGAGCGCGACGCCCCCGACGACGAGCCACCCTTGTGGGCGCGCTCCGACGGGTCCCTGGCTCCTCTCCCGACGCGAGGAGGTCGCATCCCGACGAGGGTCCGCCCGCTCCTCGGACGTGCGGCGGGTGGCCGGGGGCGTACGGTCGCGCCTCTCGCGTTGGCTGTCCCCGGAGGACCGTTGATGTCGGCTCGACCGGGAACTCTCGCCCCTCCCCGCGTCCGACGGAGGTGACCTCCCTCTCCCGCTGGACCTTGGCTGCTGCGCCGAGGGCGAAGCTGTCACGCCCTGAGCTTCGTGGGGGGCGCGTCCTCATCCTCATCCTCCTCGTCGTCCTCGCTCCTCGAGTTCCCCTCCGTGGGCTCCGACTTGGGGTCCTCATCCTCGGAGACCCGCTCTCCCCTTTTCCTCCTCTTGGCCCGCTCAGCGTTCCTCTCCCGCTTGGCCACCTCACGCATCTTCCACTTCTCCCGGCGGTCTTTCTTTGCCTTGGCCCGCTCGGCTTCGGCTCGATTCTTTGCCCTGTCCTCGGGAAGTGGCGGCCAGGAGCAGCCGACATCCTCGCTCTTCACCTAAAAGAACTCGGTGTTGGAGGTCGAAAAAGCACTCGGGATTGAATCCAAGACAGGCGGAAGAGCACTTACGATGGCCGTAGTGTCGGCGTGCGGAAGCATTGGCAGGAGATCCGGCGACGGATACTCGAGGCCTGCCCTCCCCACCGCTACCGTCACTCGGCGCCGCACCTCGGCCTCCGAGGGCAGGGGATCCACCGTTACTGTCCCCACGAAGGGGGCCTTGTCCGGGGTCATGCGCCACATCGGGAGTGCGCGACGCCTTAGTGGCACGATACCTCTCGAGAGGTACCCACCGATGACCTCCGTCAGGGACACGTTCTCCTCCCGCAGTCGGGCGAGGGCGTCCCAGGCGTTCTTGAGGAGCTTTTCCTGGAGCCTCTTCTTGGGCCCATACGCCCACGCATCGGGCGCCTTCTCGAATGTCCTTCCGGTGTACTCCGGGAGGGGGTTCTTGGAGTCGTTCTTGAGGTAGAACCACCCGGGGTGCCAACCCTTATTCGAGCTAATCAGGGACCCCGGGATGTAGTCGCGCGACCTCCCCTGCTTCATCTTCAACCCGGCGCACCCTATCGTCGCAGGGGCGCCACCCTCGGCGGTGTGCAACGCGAACTTGAAGAAGTACCTGAAGAGATCCCAGTGGGCCTCCATCCCCAGGTACCCTTCGCACAGCGCCACGAACGCCGCCATCTGCTGCACCCCGTTGGGGTTGATGTGCTGGAGCTCCAGCCCGTACTCGTTGAGCACGGCGCGGATGAATCTCCCCGCGGGGACGGAGAACCCACGCTCGTGGAAGGCGACGAAAGAAACGACATACCCGGCCGGCGGCCGGGGGAAGTCCTCCACGCCCGGCCTCTTCCACTCCTCGGCCTCCGTCAATGGCGGGAGCGAGCCATCACTCACGAGCCCCTCCAGCTGCCTCTGCGTCACCCTGGAGCGCTCCCAGGTCGACATCGCGAGGTCGCTCGACGAAGAGGACGCCAGCCGTGGGGGGGATTCGGTCTCTCCTTCCTCGGAGGAGCGCGAGCGCGGCGGCGGCGGAAGATGCGAGAAGGCGAGGAAGACGAAGCGCGCGACAGAAGGCGAAAAGCCAAGGCAAGGAAAACCCCTGGCGGCCGCGGCGCGAGGCTATAAAGAGGTGAAGACGGGCGAAACGGAGCGGCGGCATTAAATGCGCGGGCCCACCTTTGGCACGTCGCGACGTGCGCACGTCGCTTCGCCTGACGGCCTGAAAAGGCGCGCCCACCCTCCACGCGGCGGAAAAGCCGGCCAGCGCCTCCACGCTCGGCCCACCAACGGCCCAGTCACGGCCCAACAAGCTCCGCGCCCCCGACGAGCTCCATGCCCCCGACAAGTTTCGAACCCTACGCGCCCCCGACAATCTCCAAGACAAACTACCCGGATTCAAAGCCTTAACAAGAGCATCGGCTCTTCCCAAGGCTCGGGGGCTACACCCGGCGGGTGCGCTCGCGCGCCCCCACCGGAAGAATCATGATTCACTACTCCTACACAGCGGCTGAACCTGGGCGCGAGTCCCCAACTCCCCCCAGGCTCGGGGGCTACTGACGAGGGTCCAGATCAGGGGTACCCGATCGAGCCCTTAATCTACGATATGACGATAATCCGAGTGGCCACCGATTCGCCCGAGGAGTCTCCGCCTCCGAGTGGCCACCGATTCGCCCGAGAAGTCTCCGCCTCCGAGTGGCCTTCGATTCGCCCAAGGACTCTCCGCCTCCGAGTGGCCCTCGATTCGCTCGGGGAGTCTCCGTCTCCGAGTGGCTCCCGATTCGCCCGAGGGGTCTCCGCCTCCGAGGAGTCCCCGCCTCGCCCGACTAGACTGTTCGGCTCCATCTCGCTTCGGCCCATTCGGTGCCGTACCTACTTGATACTCGCCGTGTCAGGGCATGATGGGCGTCCGTCCTTCGCCACGACAGCCACAGGAGCGCCCGTCCCGTCCGAACAGGGGCACATGCATCCCCGGGAGAGGACACCTGTTGCCCAAGGACAACACCTGGAGCCCAAGGGCGACACCTGAAGCCTGACGAGGACACCTGGAGTCCAAGACGGCACAGTGCAAGTCAACTGCGACCCGAAAGCCACCCGGAGACTTACCCGAGAAGCTGCTACCTCAACCACCCGGGCGAGTACGGCCCCGGGTCAGATGGAGCGCCCATCCCATCAATACCTACTCCGCGTACGGCTCAAGATGCAGGACGAGGCTAAAGGCCTCAGGGCAGTAACTCATATGTAATTTTCTCTTTTTACCTCCCCCCTTTCCTTCTCCCCTTGAGACTATAAAAGGGGACAAGGGGACACCGGTGGGGGACGACGAACAGTTGATCACCTGATCAGCAACACACCCGCTCGCTCCACTCCACCGCACAGGGACCTGGGACCGCTTCCCTCTCCCGACTAGTTTGTACCCCCTACTACAGACTTGGGCTTGAGAACACAGACTCTCACTGGACGTAGGGTGTTACTCTCCGGAGGCCCGAACCAGTCTAAATCTCCTGTGTCTCTTGAGTCACCATCCGGTGCCCTGACACGCGATCGTAGAAATATTACTTGCCGGCGGTAGAGAACCCCGACAAGCCTCCACAAATAAAATAGCTAGTATTTAATCAATTTAAGATCATTTAACCTAACATGATTAGGCCGGGTTGTTTCCGTGTATCCGACTAGTTTCCTTAACCTGTACGTCTCTTCCTTGTATCTGTCAGAGTTGGCGGCCCAATCTCCCCATGAGCCTACGGCCCATAAGTACTCCTATGGATCTTGGTCCATCAGAGAGGGGTTCAAGCTCTGATCAACAAAGGACTAAACACCACAGGGTTGTAGAATAAGAACGGGGGCCCTGGATCACTGTAAACGGACTTGTCGCCACAGCTACAATGAATCTATCACAGTTTCGACTTCAAAAACTTGACTAAACAAAACCCAAACCTAAAGTGGTGGCTACTATTGAGTTTTATACCCTAAAGGGGCGAACTAGGGCTGGGGGCGACTGGGGAGTGCCCACAACTTCGGCTTAAGGCCCGACACGATACAAAGGCCCGACATGGCCCAAAAAGGTGACACAGCATCTTATCATGGTCATACAGGGTGATCCACGAATGTTCTGGATTGGGACCAGAACCAAAACGACGGCGTCGTCGTCCCCTTTCCAATGCATCAAAGATCGCCTCGTTTTGATGTGGTATGAAGGAGATATCGCCAAAATCATGCAGGGGTGTCGACTGAATCCGAGACGAATGTGGCAGCTGAGATGGTGAGGAATTGCAATTTGGGGAAGACCATGACGCATGTATGTTCAGCATGGCGATGTCCTCATCATCCTCCCCTTCTTGAATTGGAGTTGTCCTCGACTCCTTCCCATCAACAAGCTCCTGCAAAAAGTTAGTGACAGATGGATGCAACTCACAAGATATAGTATCATGGTAAACACTAACATCTTGACAAAGCATAGTATAACAAGGTGCATCATGATTATCACATACCTCAGCAGTAGTAGAAGTTGTAGCAAGAAAGGCACCTCCTTGTAACTTAATCCCATTGTTTTTAGCAAGGTCTAATGGGGGTTCATTTTTAATTGCATTAGCATGGTTCCTAATATCCGCAGGAGACAAAGGAAGCAAAGTAAATTTCTTGGCCTTATGCATGAAAGTGTATATATTAGTTCTACCATGGTGTAAAGCATCAGTATCAAATTCCCATGGATAGCCTAATAAAATAGAACAAGCTTGCATTGGGACAACATCAAAATTAGCAAAATCATGATAGGAACCCATGAAAAAGTTGACACGTGCTAATCGAGTTACCTTTGTCTTACCACTATTGTTGAACCATTGTAGCTTATATAGATGCGGATGTTGCCGTGTGGTCTAGCCATGCTTCTCGACCTGATCTGAACTCACCAAGTTGTTGCAACTCCCACCATAAATTATAGTGAGAACACGGCAGTTCTTGACGATGAGAAACATGTGGAACAAATTGTGGCATTGGAGCTACGTCTCTTCCTCATGTCCCCCATGTGAACTCAACACACGATGCACAAGAATACTTTTGTACCCTGCAACTACAGCTATAGAATCAACATGAATGGCCTCTTCTTCTCCATCTGTACCTGCATCAATGTTAGCAGCAAGAGCCAATTCATCTTCAACATCACTAGAACTTACATATTCGCCATCAGCAGTAGCAATGTAGGCACGTTTACTGGGGTAATCCTTCATGACATGTCCCATACCCTTGCAGCGGTGGAACACGATGTTGGAAGAGCGGCTTGTAGTAGCACCAAGTGAATCACATTTCCTCTGCACCTAAAACTGCAAAGGAGGCAAAGGCGACAAATTGCTCACACCGGAAGCAGGTGTAGTGGCAGTAGGTGTTGCTGGTAGCTTAGCAACAGGGGTCTTGAGCTTGTCATTTGCTGGACGTTGTGGAAGGGTCCGAACAGTGTTGGAACTGAAAGAGTGCTGTTGGCTTCATCCATGTACTTCCCTTTCAGCTTTAAGAGCAAGATGATACAATTGTCCAAAACGAGTCCATTCTTTATAATCAAGAATATCCTGGATTTCACGATTTAAACCACCAAAGAATCTAGCACAAGTATCCATATCATGTTCATGAATATCACAATGTGCTAAACTAATAATAAGCTCCTGATAATATTCCTCTACACTTTTAGTACCTTGAGTCAAAGTTTGCAATTTTAATCTCAAGTCACGCTGATAATAAGGAGCAACAAAATGAGATTTCATGTGTCGTTTCAAAGCATTCCAACTCTGAGGTATAGCATTTGGTTGATTAGCAGTGTAAAGATCATTCCACCAGAATAAAGCAAAACTAGTAAACTCACTAGTAGCAAGTCTAATCTATGCTCCTCAAGAACTGAATGAGAATTAAATTTCTTCTCAACAGCAAGTTCCCAATCTAAATATGCTTCAAGATCAGCATTACCAGCAAAAGGAATCATGGTAAATTTAGCTTTAGTGAAAGGATCATTATTACCACGATTGTTGTTACCTCCCATGCCGTAACGATTACGATGAAGGCGATCCCTATCATGGTCATCATGAAGAATGCCCTCTTCCTCTTCCTCTTCTTCTTCTTCACCCTTAGGAGGAGGAGGACGGCGTGGTTGCTCAGGAGGGGGTCGTCGTTCAACATGTTCTATCCGAGTGACCAGATTTGTAATGTTGCGCATCCGTCCGGCCATGTAGGCGCGCTCATCTGCAAGAAGCTTTGTAAGCTCCTCCTTGGCCACACAATCCTTGAAACTAGTTGGAGACTCTTGCCCCTAACATGGTTAGAAGACAGGAAAAGATAACACAAAAGTATTATCCCTATCAACTAACTGCGACTATGTGGTGGTGAAAAGTGGAAAGCAATATCTCAAGCGGCTTACCACCATCTTGCAAGTGTTCTTACCAAAGCCAACAGGGCGGCACAATCTGTTGTCAAGCTTGGGTGTAACAGCTGCAAAAAGAATTTGTGCTGACAGAAGTATATGAGGAGCTTTTGGGAAGGCACAATATGTAGCAAGGATTAGCAAATTTGAATGTAAAATAGCAAAGTTTAATAAGTATCCAAAGCACAAGTCTCAATTGCTGATAAGACGTGTCCTTAGACATAGCACAACAATTTAGAACAAAGAACGATGGATAAATCTCAAAGAACAAACACACAGCAACTTCTGCAATCGTTTTTAATCTTTTCTCCGATTTCCCTTGAATTTCCCTCCAGACTAGTAGGAATCAAGATTTTTATTTTTTCAACTTTTTTTTTTATATTTTTCTCTGGACAGGGATGACAAAAGGTGGAACCACAAAAATTGACACCTTAAACAGAGGTAAGATGTGGTCCACAGAAATTCCAGAACGTTCTCTGAAAATTGTGCTAGAGCTTGAGAGCTCAAAAAGTTGGTCTTCCTGATTTTTTTTAATTTTTTTGAGAACGGCGAAACTGGCAAAGCATGTCAGTCATATGTGCAACTTTTTGTTTCCAAGCTGCTATAAAAAATTGAGCTAAAACGGATCACCGAGTGAAAATTTATGCCTGCTTTATGGAAGGTACCTCAAGTTATGGTTTATTGAAGGCACTCTAGGCGGCAGTGGCTAGGAAAAGCTTCTCAGCAAGCAATCCAAGGGCAAGTTCCTCCCTGGAAATAGTAGTAGGTATTCGCCAGATGAATCAAACGAGGGGCTGCGATGCCGGGCGAAAACAAGCGGCTCGCAACCTATCTGGGGCTGGCGCGGCGAGAGTTCACACAAAGGCGGCTAGCGAGGGCAAGTTGAGTGATGGGATGGATCGACTTGTAATCTGGGTAAAGGTGGAGTAGGACAGTGGCGGAAAGAAACACACAGCGATGGGTGTTGATGTTTCTTAACAGTCACGAATGAATCCGCAAGCGCACGGATGTCGTCGGAGCTTTCCCCTAGGAGTATTCCAAGGGTATCGAATCCAAGGAACATGTGTGCACTAACTCCTATACTAGTCGGTCCAAGGACACACCACAATGGCATAGGGTAGAGTGGATTCCTATAGTTATACTTCTAACATGAATGAGGTAGATCTCTGAAGTCTCACTACTTGCTTCGGGCACCGGCTTACCCCTGAACCCCAGGAGCCTCCGGCCAACAGCTCTATGACTTAACCGAACATGGGGGATTACAACGGGACCAACAGGGCTGTCACCACATGCGGCCTACCCCTACTAAACCGTGGGCTAAGGTGCGCAAACGACGTGTAACCCGTAGTTAGGCACCACGCCTACTTTACCGATTACTACTGTGATCTAACTACGACTGGATCCCCCATAGCCACACCACAACACCCATACTAAGACAAAACAACGAACCTGCAAGAGAGAGATCTAACTCACACACTAGACTCACACACTTTCAAGAACTAAGAACTACTAGAGTATATCTTCGCATACAAGAGCGCAATCAAGCCGGTGGCAAGGATGTATGACTAGCATATGAGCATACATGCCAAGCACATGATGTCGGATTTATGGACCCGGCAGTCCACACAGGGTAGTCTGCGTGGTTGATTTGTTGAGAGACAGATCGAGGATCACAAGTTGATGGTAACACAAGACGCAAGGATTGAACAGGTTCGGTCCGTTAAGATGACGTAATACCCTACGTCCTGTGTTGGGTGTATGGATTGCTGTGTATAAAGTTCCTGAAGGATCTCCGTAGTTGGGTTCTGTCGTTCTGTTTTGGAGGGGGGTCCCAAGGCACCTTA
>CM014274.1:53546795-53588499 GCA_004135705.1 Alloteropsis semialata | reverse complement strand
ATTTGAATGTAAAATAGCAAAGTTTAATAAGTATCCAAAGCACAAGTCTCAATTGCTGATAAGACGTGTCCTTAGACATAGCACAACAATTTAGAACAAAGAACGATGGATAAATCTCAAAGAACAAACACACAGCAACTTCTGCAATCGTTTTTAATCTTTTCTCCGATTTCCCTTGAATTTCCCTCCAGACTAGTAGGAATCAAGATTTTTATTTTTTCAACTTTGTTTATATTTTTCTCTGGACAGGGATGACAAAAGGTGGAACCACAAAAATTGACACCTTAAACAGAGGTAAGATGTGGTCCACAGAAATTCCAGAACGTTCTCTGAAAATTGTGCTGGAGCTTGAGAGCTCAAAAAGTTGGTCTTCCTGATTTTTTTTAATTTTTTTGAGAACGGCGAAACTGGCAAAGCATGTCAGTCATATGTGCAACTTTTTGTTTCCAAGCTGCTGTAAAAAATTGAGCTAAAACGGATCACCGAGTGAAAATTTATGCCTGCTTTATGGAAGGTACCTCAAGTTATGGTTTATTGAAGGCACTCTAGGCAGCAGTGGCTAGGCAAAGCTTCTCAGCAAGCAATCCAAGGGCAAGTTCCTCCCTGGAAATAGTAGTAGGTATTCACCAGATGAATCAAACGAGGGGCTGCGATGCCGGGCGAAAACAAGCGGCTCGCACCCTATCTGGGGCTGGCGCGGCGAGAGTTCACACAAAGGCGGCTAGCGAGGGCAAGTTGAGTGATGGGATGGATCGACTTGTAATCTGGGTAAAGGTGGAGTAGGACAGTGGCGGAAAGAAACACACAGCGATGGGTGTTGATGTTTCTTAACAGTCACGAATGAATCCGCAAGCGCACGGATGTCGTCGGAGCTTTCCCCTAGGAGTATTCCAAGGGTATCGAATCCAAGGAACATGTGTGCACTAACTCCTATACTAGTCGGTCCAAGGACACACCACAATGGCATAGGGTAGAGTGGATTCCTATAGTTATACTTCTAACATGAATGAGGTAGATCTCTGAAGTCTCACTACTTGCTTCGGGCACCGGCTTACCCCTGAACCCCAGGAGCCTCCGGCCAACAGCTCTATGACTTAACCGAACGTGGGGGATTACAACGGGACCAACAGGGCTGTCACCACATGCGGCCTACCCCTACTAAACCGTGGGCTAAGGTGCGCAAACGACGTGTAACCCGTAGTTAGGCACCACGCCTACTCTACCGATTACTACTGCGATCTAACTACGACTGGATCCCCCATAGCCACACCAAAACACCCATACTAAGACAAAACAACGAACCTGCAAGAGAGAGATCTAACTCACACACTAGACTCACACACTTTCAAGAACTAAGAACTACTAGAGTATATCTTCAGCATACAAGAGCGCAATCAAGCCGGTGGCAAGGATGTATGACTAGCATATGAGCATACATGCCAAGCACATGATGTCGGATTTATGGACCCGGCAGTCCACACAGGGTAGTCTGCGTGGTTGATTTGTTGAGAGACAGATCGAGGATCACAAGTTGATGGTAACACAAGACGCAAGGATTGAACAGGTTCGGGCCGTTAAGATGACGTAATACCCTACGTCCTGTGTTGGGTGTATGGATTGCTGTGTATAAAGTTCCTGAAGGATCTCCGTAGTTGGGTTCTATCGTTCTGTTTTGGAGGGGGGGTCCCAAGGCACCTTATATAGTCCGGTTGCCTTGAGTTACAAGTCGGCTAGAGATCGTAACCTACCTGGAATACAAGGACTCGATCCTATAATGATTACAGATATCTTTCCCTAAAATTCCGACTAGCTTATCTTGATCTCTGATCTTCTTGCGAGATACGCCGTCTCCTTCCTTGTCCCGCGCGCCGTCGTACTCGTCCCGGTTTGTCCGACTGGTGGGCCTCCCGTGGTAGGCCCTCCAGTCTGACAAGCCGGCCCAATAGCACTCGGATTGGGCCGCCTCTTGCTGGCTGGGCCAATTTGCCTTCTGGGTACCTCCGGGGGTCTATCTCCGACAAGCCCCCGAGTAGTACGTGGTTGAGCGACAACCCGGCGAGGTCGTGCTATCTGCTGAGCTTCGGGCTTGCCGCTGTTGGAAGCAAAACCGCGTGATACTGGAGAAAAACGAGAGCCGTCTGCAACGGATGCGCCGTGAGGTGCGTCCGTTGGCCGTAGCCCCCGAGCCTTAAGGCAATTCCGTAGGAATCGACTCAAGGCTTAATCGAGGAGCATTTTGACATTTTCTTCTGGCGTCAATTTCGGCAGCCCGCCCCCAAAACGTGAGGGTCCAAGCGTGCCGACAAGTCATCCCGGCGCTAGCCCCTGAGCGTGAGGGCCAAGGCACGCCGAGTTGTTGTCCCGACGCCAGCCCCGAGCGTGAGGGCCGAAGCAAGCCGAGTAGTCGTACCGGCGCCAGCCCCCGAGCGTGAGGGCTGAAGCACGCCGAGTGGTCGTCCTGGCGCCAGCCCTCGAGTGTGAGGGCTGAGGCGCGCCGAGTGGTCGTCCTGGCGCCAGCCCCCGAGCGTGAGGGCCGAGGCACGCCGAGTAGTCGTCCTGGCGCCAGCCCCCGAGCGTGAGGGCTGAGGCACGCCGAGTAGTCGTCCCGGTGCCAGCCCCCGAGCGTGAGGGCTAAAGCACTCCGAGTAGTCATCTCGGCGCCAGCCCCGAGCTTGAGGGCCGAGGCGCGCCGAGTAATCGTCCCGGCGCCAGCCCCCGAGCGTGAGGACTGAGGCACGCCGAGTAGTCGTCCCGGCGCCAGCCCCCGAGCGTGAGGGCTGAGGCACGCCGAGTAATCGTCCATACCCTGCAGTGACAACACAGTGCTACGGCAGTATATGATGCAATAAAATGCAAACCCGAGAAGAAAAGGTATTCGGCAATGCATGAAAATGATTCCTGCTTCCAGCTTTTTAAGTCTATTAATTTCTCCGGGTAGTTAGCCTGTTACGTTTATGCACCTGATCCCCGATAGCCATAGTCCGTAGCGCAGGGAGCTGGGTCGCATGCACGCGTAGGAGCGTAGGCGTACGGAAGAGTCGAGGCTTCACGGATTAGGGCGCGTGCTCCCCGAGTACTTTAGCGACTTGCGTAAAAGCTTACAAAATCGACAAAATCAACTGATTTAATACTTAGTTTCGGTTTTTTATGCCGTCTAGCCTACTATGGGGGATCCCCAAGGTAGTGAGTTGTTCGGTGGGGTATCGCGAGACCTGAAGCATGAAGGTAAATGCGGGACACAAGACACGATTTAGACAGGTTCGGGCCACCAAGGCAGCGGACCCTATGTCCTGTATGGGGTGTATAGTATTGCACCCTGTGCTGGTGTGTTTCGATCTGCCTGTCTAGGTACCGCAGCCCTCCTTCATATAGTCCAGGGGATGGGTTCCTAGTCGGCTACAAGGTAGGAGTCCTAGTAGAATTACAGAGTATGAGTCCTAGTAGGATTACAGTGGAATTCTAATAGGATTCTGCCTTCCTTGTAGATACTGGGGATTCTATCTCCGACAAGCCCCCGAGCGCTTCATAGCCGTATGTAGCAGTCTCCGAGTACTTTTCAGATCCTCGCCGAGTAGTTTTGGTGCTCTTGAGTACTTCGCTGGCTGAACCTTCAAAGTTAATCAAGGCTGCCATGAGGGTATGGTGTGTTCAAAATCTTCATGCCTGCCGAGTTGTTTTCCAACAAATTTAGCATCAGCCGAGTTGTTCCTAGCCCTACTGCGTCTTCGTTGAAAACCTCCAGTAATGTACATCTTGATATATGGGGTGCGGCGAAAGTTGCACTCCATATGGAGTAGCCCCCGAGCCTTAGGTTGAATCGAAGAATCAGGCTGAGGGTCAAATCTTGAATCTTCTTCTTCCGTCTTGAAAAAAGCAATTGATGGGTGTAGCTTATCAGCCCCCGAGCCTTGGAATGGTTGAATAATCAATCCAAGGGTCTTTGAACAGCAATCTTCTTTGAACCTACGACCTTCTGCTTTAGGAAATAGACTTCTCGTCCGAGTTCTTGAAACTTCATCCGAGTTCTTTTCTGTGTTCGCCGAGTTGTTCTCTGTGTTCGCTGAGTTGTTTTTTAACACATGTAGCATCAGCCGAGTTGTTTTGCGGCGTCCAGCCCCCGAGCTTATACGCCAGGTGAGCAGCTGGAGCCACACCGGGTAGTTTTGCAGCGTCCAGCCCCCGAGCTTGACCTGAAAGAAAAGATGCATACATTATGTAGCATATTTGTAAAATGTTCAATTTACTGAAATTTATTCAGCGATAAACATAATACAAATGTAAGTGTCATGCTCTTTTTAGGCCATATTTTTTCCCGAGTAGTTAGCCTATTACGTTTAAACACCTGGTCCCTGTATTAGCCGTTGCTCGCAGCGTGTATTTTACGCTTGCAGAGACGTTAGGCGTGACAGAAAGAGCCGAGGTTTCACAAATTAAGGCATGTTCTGCTTAAAGAAAATAGTGACCACCAAGAGAAGACAATAAGTTGTCGGCTTTGCGACAGGGAGCGAGGATTACGCGCAAAGTAGTCGGTGAATGCATCCATAGGGTGTAGCAACTGCGGTGCCTCCAGTACTCAGTACACAAAACTTCGTGGCAAAGCCTCCTAATTCGGTGTACCAAGCATGTGGCGACGCCCTACGAACTTGTTGTACCAAGTGCGTGGGCAGCGCCCTACGAACTCGATGTACCAAGTGCGTGGGCTGTTCGTTTAGCAGACCCCAGGAGTAGTCGATCACGGAGTAGCCCCCGAGGGTAATTCCCGTCGAAGAGCATATCCGAAGTAGTCGGCGCATGGCTAAACATGTAGAAAACATGTTAGAAAAATAATATCGAAAGAAATAAGCGACTCAGCTTGATTCATGTCCGAGAAGGAGAATCAGCGCGCCATTATTGATGAAGCCGACTAGTCGGAGTCGATTCCGACTAGTTGTTGGCGGAGTAGTGTCTGATCCCGACTAGTTGCTTAGTCGAGATGAGTAGTCGAAGTGGTCGGCTGAGTAGTTGGTCGTCGTAGCCGAGTTGTTCTGAGTTGAACCGAGTAGTTTGTCATCGGATCCGAGTAGTTGAAGATGGTGCTTCGTGTTGAATCCTATCTTCTCTCTGATTCGAATCTGCTCCGGACTCAGCAACGGTGCAATCTATGCCTTGAACTCGACTAGGAAAATCCACACGCGAGTCGTCGAATAGGAATCCACTGCAGATTGGTGACCAACGCCCACCGAGACAACGTGCAGCTGCCTCACGCTGGCTAGATCAAAGTTGATGACGAGGTCCTTCAAGCTCGCCCGATGATCTCGACGATCTCCCCTACCTGGCGCGCCAGCTGTCGGTTTTTTATGCCGTCTAGCCTACTATGGGGGGTCCCCAAGGTAGTGAGTTGTTCAGTGGGGTATCGCGAGACCTAAAGCATGAAGGTAAACGTGGGACACAAGACACGATTTAGACAGGTTCGGTCCGCCAAGGCAGCGGACCCTACGTCCTGTATGGGGTGTATAGTATTGCGCCCAGCGCTGGTGTGTTTCGATCTGCCTGTCTAGGTACCGCAGCCCTCCTTTATATAGTCCAGGGGACGGGTTCCTAGTCGGCTACAAGGTAGGAGTCCTAGTAGAATTACAGAGTATGAGTCCTAGTAGGATTACAGTGGAATTCTAATAGGATTCTGCCTTCCTTGCAGATACTGGGGATTCTATCTCCGACACTTAGCTCGGTGGACGATCCTAGTCCTCGAGGATCCCTTCTTCTTTCGGACACCCCAAAGATACCCTAGACGAAGGAACGTCATTTCTGGCATGCGGCGACAGGAACAGTTTTCCCCATGAACGCACAGGGCATTCCCGTGGTCGAGTGAAACCAAAGGCGATAAGGATGACCTGTGTGCTTTGGGCAGGAAAAGGATGCGTGGCTCGGAGCTCACATGCTTCACAGTGCAGGGTGGTTTCTCGTCCCTCGGTAGCCCGAGGTTATAAATACTCACCGGGAGCCAGAGCTGCCACCCAGAAGCGAATATGTATAGGAACCTTGTGGCGAATATGCTAGAGTCTCATTGCTGGGTTCATCCACCGGGGAAAATCCATGGAGTCATTAGGGCGAGGTGCTAGAAGAGTGCTTGCGATGTACTTGGGGTGTTGGTCAGCGTCTGGATGCAGCCCTGTTGGCTCCTTGCCTTGTCTTTGGTTCAGGACTGTCAGGGCGTAATGCTCCGGCAAACCAAGGGGCGCCCAGAGGCATTCGTTCTCAACCCTCGGAAGGGACTGCCTCGTCGATGGCTGCAGTGGTGCTACAAGAGAGCTTGCGATGAGCTCATATGGACCAAGCTTGCTGCGGATGCAACACTTGGCGCGCCGGCGAGTGCCCTAAGCCGTCCCCGTGACGGCGGAGTCTTTTTATTCTTGTACCCGGCGCATGACCGGCTTCATTGTAACTGTATAATCTGCAAAAGAACTTCTCTCCCGGATTGTCTCGAGAATGGAGCTTCTGCGTTTCCTTTCTTGGCAGCGCCAGCCCCCGAGCTGTCAGGGTTCGGCCGCGCTTGTCCAATTGCGGTGACCTGTTTGCAGCGTCAGTCCCCGAGCGCTTTGGGGCTGATCGAGCCCGAGAGGCACGCTGTCTGTGATGCGGCGCCAGCCCCCGAGCCTGAGTGCTGGTCGAACCTTAGCGGCACGCCACTCGTTTTGCAGTGTTGGCTCCCGAGTGGTTCGGGGCCAATCGAGCCCAAGAGGCACACTGTCTTTAATGCGGCGCCAGCCCCCGAGTCCGAGAGCTGGTCGAGCCTTAGCGGCACGCCACTCGTTTTGCAGTGTTGGCTCCCGAGTGGTTCGGGGCCAATCGAGCCCAAGAGGCACACTGTCTTTAATGCGGCGCCAGCCCCTGAGTCCGAGTGCTGGTCGAGCCTTAGTGGCGCGCCGACTTCTTCGTCTTGCCCGAGTGCACGGGGTCGTTTTTAACATTGACGCTCCGAGCATAACAGTTCGCGGGGGCGCTCAACGGCTCTTTTTACCATTGCGCTCTCATCCGTTAATCGCGCCGTCTTGCGGTAATTTCGGGCGTTGTGAAGCGCCATAAAAGGCGAGGGTTAGGTCTGACGGGGAAATCCCTCTGTTTCCAGATGCAATCCCCCCTTGCTCCATTCTTCATTCCGCCGCCACCAAAAACTCTCCCTGCTTGTAGATCTGCTCCGCGGATTTAGCCACCACGGGGAGCGTAGCCTCGCGGATGCGAACAAGGCGCTCCGTGCCCAAAGCCATGGCGCCGAAGAGGAAGCTCGCCGACCTCCCCAAGTCAGAGAAGATCTCCTCCCTCGCTGTCGCATGGGTACGGGGGAAGGTGTCCGAGGAGATCTTGGAGGAGATGGTGGAGTGGAGTATCCTTCCGCCTCAAGCAGTGGTGGAGTGGCGCCCAAGCGCCGAGGAAGCTTTCCCGTCAGAGAACTCCGGCGAGCTGGTGCTCTTCAAACCGTTCTTCGAGGCGGGGTTTGGTTTGCCGGCGGGAGCCTTCTTCCGAGGCCTGCTCCACTACTACGGGATCGAGGCCGTCCACCTCAACCCGAACTCGGTCATGGCCATCTCCGTCTTCGTCCATTTGTGCGAGGCCTACCTGGGGATTACTCCCCATTTCGACCTGTGGAGGTACCTCTACTGGTTGAAGCCTCAGCCAAGTGAGGAGAAGATGGTCATGGTGGGAGGCACCGGATTCATGCTGCGCCAAGGCAGGAAGGACCAGTATTTCGACATCGCCCTCAACACCTCCAACAAGGGCTGGAAGGCGGAGTGGTTCTACATCAGGAACCACGCGCCAACGATCCCCTGCCACCGTGGGGCGCGGCCGGTAATCAAGACCCGTTGGAATGATCTTCCCAACGGTCACCAGATGCGCGAGGTGGAGGAGCTCCTTGCGATGATCAAGGAGCTCAAGGATCAGGGTTTGACAGCGGTCGGCGTCGCCTGCAACTTTAGCCGGCGGTTGGTTCAGCCGATCCAGGAGAGGAAGCACCCGGGCTTCGAGTACTCGGGCTGGGAGGATCCTACCCGGGGGGCCCGCCGGACGGTGGGCAAGGAGGAGATGAAGGCGCGCGTAGGCGGGTTCTTCCTCGGCCACGTGTCGGAGAAACATCAGCCGCGCCCGTTCTCTTTGAAGAGGCCTGCTCCACCGGTAAGTCTTCGTTCCGAGTACTTTAGCGTGTTCATCTTGATGCTGATCTTTGATTTTGATCTAATCATCCGTTGGCCATCTGATTTTGCGACTCTCGCAGGATCGGGTCTTCGAATTCTTTTCTCCTTCTCCGGTTCCAGAGGATTCGTTTAGGAAGGCGTATCTGGGGGTAGCAGCCCCGGGTGATCAAGGTGATGCCCCTGCGGGAGATGCAGTTGATCCGCCTGCTCCTCTGGAGTGGGCAGCCAGCGACACGGAGGGCTCCCTGAGCCCTTCTGATCAAGATGTAGAGGAGACCCGCCCATGGAAACGGCGGGTGGCCTCATAGGGCCTGCGTTTCTAAGCCGGTGGCGTCTGAAGCCGGCGATGCGGCTGACGACGACTCGGCTACGTTGTCTAACGAGGCGCCCTCCATCCAGGAAGCAGTGGCGCATACGGTGCCGCCTCCGAAGCGGAAGCGCACAAGGAAGGTGACGGCGAAGAAACCGCCTGCGCAGCCGGCCAAGCAACCAGTGGCGGGTTTGGACGCCGACGTTGATGAGCCGCGACGACCTTCCCCGGCCATCATGGAGGAAGAGGAAGAGGAGAAGGACGAAGCAGTGTCCGACTCCTTATTCCAAGATCAGGAGCACGCCCGTGCCATGGGCGTGTCGGTAGAAGAAAAACGGCGGATGGTGGCGGAAGCCGTTGTCCAGGTTGCTGCGGATGCCAGGCCAGTCTCCAATCTGGGGACCAGGCCGATCCTGACGACGGCCTCGGCGCAGCGGCGCCCCAAGCTTCCGATCTTGCGGCCCCGAGTTGTTGTGGTGAAGAGTACCCAGTGAGTCTTTGTTCTCATGCTCCCTAGTAGGTTAGCTGTGCGTATCATTATTTCCGAGTTCGTGTTTTAACTGCCGACTGCTTTTTTCAGCAAATCTTCCGATGTTGATGGTAAGGTGGCCGGCGGGACGGGGTCGTCGACTGTTTCCCCGCAGAAACCGAATTCCCCCCCGGTTACACCCGTTGGCATGCCGCCCTCGGGCGTGGTGCCCGGTGTGACGGATTCGGCCCAGGGATCGATGGCGCCGCGACCGGAGCAGGTGCCAACCGAGCCTGCTCCGGAGGAGAACGTGGTGCCGCCCGGGACGGAGGACGTGCAGGGTGGGACAGGAAAGGCGGCGGCTTCCCCGAGCGGTGGCGCTGGGGATCCTGTAGTGGATCCCTTGGTGCCGGCTCTGCACGCGGACAGAGATGCCGCTGCTCAAGGAGAGGTCCAAGGGGAGGGCCTCCAAAAGCAGTCGGACGACTCGGGGGCTATGATGGTCCCCGCGATTGACGCCAACGCGGCGGAGGAGGAGGCGGTGCTTGCCGAGCTACAGCTCGCAGACGACCAATCTCGGCACTGCGTGGAGGTTTGTCTCCTCATCCACTTTGTTTATTTGTAGTTCTTCATTGTACATTCCTAAGTTCTCCGCTTTTCACTGATTGGGGCAGAGGTTAGCCACGCTACGGCAGTCGCGCCTCGAGCAGCTCCGTGATGTGCAGTCGGTGCGACGGCGCGAGGCGGAGCTCAAACGGGTCAGGCGTCAGTGTGACGTCACCCAGAAGAGTTTGAACGACGCCATCGTGCAGCATCGCTCGAGTCTTCATGGTAAGGCCTTGTCCTTGTAACTTCCTGAGTGCTCTTCCTTTGTCGTCGAGTTTTGCCACGTACTTTTCGTCCTGACCGAGTGCTCCCCTGCTTTTTCAGAGAAGGAGATGGAGAGGGCCCGTCACCTCGACGAGCTGAAGGATTTGCGTTTTGCAAATGCCAATCTGCAGAAGTCCGAGGAAGTTATGGCGGGCAAGCTGAAGAGGGAGCAGGAGTTCCGGAAAGGTGCGGACATGACGATGCTTCAAGCGATGTATACTATACAGAATAACGCTCAAATCATAACAGGCTTGGAGCAAGAGCTGGCTTCATCACACTTGGCCTTGACGGAGATCCATGACACGGCGAAGGACCTGCTGGACGCCGTTGCTCCGGAAGAGGGTGAGCCGACAGCCCTCGTCGCCCGACTGCAGGCCGCGCTGGCCCGGATCGCCGACCTGGTCATGGAGTCGGCGGTTGTGTGTGCGAACGACGCTCTTGCGCGTGTTCGGACGCTCTTCCCGCGGATCGACCTTGCACCAGTTGGTGATGGGGTGGCAGCGGATGCTTTGAGCGAGCAAGTGAAGGAGGCACTAGCTCAGACTCGCCCGATCGTGGAGAAGGTCGGCGAGGCCCTCAAGCTGGAGTAGGATCCTGCGTGGTGGAGTCGGGTAGAGTAGATTTTGTATATACAAGTATTCAGAAATGAGTAAAACGAGGATAGTTTATCTCATGTTTTAAGGTTGTCCGAGTAGTTCTTTTGCTTGGATGTGCTTTTCCCTTCGCTTCACTTATCCTAAGTTCATAACGTCGAGAGCGGGTCCCGTGCACGTGTAGAAAGGCTTAGGCGTCGTTCCAGGCCTAGTTACGCAGCATTTAGTTAGGAACTACTCGGAATGGAGCAATGCCGAGTGGTTTTGATAAGAGAATAAACATTAAATGACAAAGGGATATCTTTATTGAACTTGATGATACATAGCTTTGTTATGGGTAGAATCAGCGTAGGTGCTCTATATTCCACGGGTGCGGGACTTCGGTGCCATCCTCGTATTGGAGTTGAAAAGTACCCGGACATATGACCTGGGTCACTATGAACGGTCCTTCCCATGGGGCGGAGAGTTTGTGAGCTCCTGCTGTCGATTGCACTCGGCGTAAGATGAGGTCACCGATGTTGAAGTCCCGTTGCTGGATGTTCTTGTCATGGTAGCGTCGGAGTTGTTGCTGGTAATGCGCATGCTGTATGAGGGCGTTAACTCTATGTTCCTCGATGGAGTTGAGGTCCACCTCGCGAGCTGCTTCCGCTTCGCCTTCCTCGTAGTTGTCGATGTGCGGTGATCCAAAGGCGATGTCGATCGGGAGGATTGCCTCGGAGCCGTAGACCAGGAAGAAGGGAGTGTGGCCTGTGGCCCTACTCGGCTGAGTCCTGAGTCCCCAAATGACCTGCGGTAGCTCTTGGTGCCATCGTCCGGCGAACTTCTTCAACGGGTCGAAGATCCTTGCCTTTAGGCCTTGGAGTATCATGGCGTTGGCTCGTTCCACCTGTCCGTTGCACCTGGGGTGGGCGACCGAGGCGTAATACACATCGATGCATCTGCTCTCGCAAAAGTCCTAGAAGGCGGATGCGGTGAACTGCGTTCCCAAGTCGGTTATGATCCTGTTTGGGACCCCAAACCAGTGCGTGATTTCTTCGATGAAGGCGGCGGCTTGCTTTGACGTTGGAGTTCCTACAATGGCTTTGTACTCTATCCATTTGGAGAATTTGTCGATGGCGACGAGTATGTGCGTGTAACCTCCCGGAGCTGCTCTAAGTGGTCCCACCATGTCCAATCCCCAATAGGCGAAAGGCCATGAGGGCGGGATTGTGCGTAAAGCTTGGGCTGGGAGGTGTTTCTGCTTGGCGAAGAACTGGCACCCTTGGCACCGGCGGACGAGTTCCTTGGCATCAGAGACGGCAGTAGGCCAAAAGAACCCGGCCCGGTATGCTTTTCCGACTAGTGTTCCTGCGGCGGCGTGGCTTCCACAAACTCCCAAGTGGATATCGTCAAGGATCTGGAGGTCGGCTTCTTTCGTGACGCATTTGATGAACACCTGGCTTGTAGCGGCTTGTATAGGGCGTCGCCGACCACCACATAGTTCCTGCTTCGGCGTTCCGGAATCTTCCGTGCTGTGGGATCTTCTGGTACCTTGTTATGGGCGAGGTAATCTATGAACTCGGCCATCCACTCTTCTTTGGCGTCGGCGGTCATTACCTCACAGAGTTCAGGAGCAGGCTCTGGTTCATCTCCCAATTCTTTAACGGAGGGTTTAAGGAGACCTTGCACGAACACACCTCCGGGTACTTCCGCGCGGGTTGACCCCAGTTTGGTGAGTGCGTCAGCTACGAGGTTGTTTTCTCGTGTAACGTGATGGTATTCTATTCCATAGAATTTTCCCTCCTGCTTGTGTACTGCCTCACAGTAAGCGTTCATCCGTTCACTGTGGCGGTCCCATTCTTTGTTGACTTGGTTTATAACGACGGCAGAGTCGCCATAAACTAGCAGCCTCCTTATTCCGAGTGAAGTGGCGATGCGGAGCCCGTAGAGGATTGCTTCATACTCGGCGGCGTTGTTGCTGACGGGGAAACGTATTTGAAGGACATATCGGAGTAGTTCCCCTTTTGATGAGATGAAAAGTACGCCGGCGCCCCCGCCGTCGATCATTAAGGAGCCATCGAAGTACATCTTCCAATGTTCGCCGCTACTGTCTTCTTTCGCGTCCTGGCTCTCGGTCCATTCGGTGATGAAGTCGGTGAGAATCTGTGATCTGATGGCGGTGTGCGGGACGAAATCTATGATGAACGGGGCGAGTTCGACAGACCATTTGATGACTCGTCCGGTGACATCCCTGTTATGGAGGATTTCGCCGAGTGGAAATTGCGTGACCACCTTGATGCGATGTGCCTGAAAGTAATGGCGGAGTTTCCTTGACGTAATTGCTAGTGCATAGAGTAGTTTCTGCACTTGGGGATAGTGTGCCTTGGATTCACTTAGTACTTCGCTCACATAGTAGACTAGTCGCTGGACGCGTTGCACCTTTCCCTCCTCCTCCCTCTCCACAACGATCACAGTGCTTACCACATTGGTTGTGGCTGCAATGTATAGGAGCAGTGTCTCATCATTGTGCGGGGCGACGAGTATTGGTGGGTTGGAGAGGTAGTTTTTGAGGTCGGCGAAAGCTTGCTGCGCCTCCTGGGTCTATTCAAACTTGTCGGTTTTCTTGAGGATCTTGAAAAACGACAAGCCCTTATCCCCTAGCTGGGAGATGAACCTACTTAAGGCCGCCATGCAACCAGTCAGCTTTTGGATCTCTTTCTTCCCAGTCGGTGGTTTCATCCTCCGGATGGTGTCTATTTTTTTTGGGTTGGCTTGGATGCCTCTGTTGCTGACGATGAAGCCGAGTAGTTTCACTTTTGGTATGCCAAAGATGCACTTGGTCGGGTTTAGCCTCCAGTTGAGTCTGTGGAGGTTGCTGAATGTTTCGGAGAGGTTGGCGATGAACTCGGCTTCGTTCTTCGTCTTGATTACTATGTCGTCAACATAGGCCTCGGCGTTGCGGCCGATCTGTGTATCCAGGGTCAGGTTTATGGCCCTCTGGTAGGTGGCGCCAGCGTTTCGGAGGCCGAACGTCATCTTGGTGTAGCAGTAAGCACCGATCGGAGTAATGAAGGATGTCTTCTCTTGGTCCTCTTCTTTCAAGGCAATTTGGTGGTAGCCAGAGTAGCAATCAAGGAAGCATAGGAGTACGCATCCAGCGGTGGAGTCGACGACTTGGTCGATGCGGGGCAGGACGAAGGGGTCCTTAGGGCAGTGCCTATTGAGATCCGTGTAGTCAACACACATTCTCCATTCATTATTCTTTTTTCTTACAAGGACTGGATTAGCAAGCCAGTTGGGATAAAAGACTTCTCTAATGAACCCAGCAGCTAACGGCCTTGTAATTTCTACCCTAATGGCCTCCTTGCGGTCCTGCGCGAAGCGTCGGAGCTTTTGGCGGACTGGTTTGGCGTTCGCGTCAACCTTCAAGGAGTGCTCGATCACCTCCCTCGGAACACCCGGCATGTCTGATGGAGTCCATGCAAATATGTCGGCGTTGTTCCGAAGGAAGGCGACGAGCGCGCTTTCCTATTTGGCGTCGAGCCCTGAACCGATCAGGGCGGTCTTGGAGGAGTCGGCGAGCCCGAGTGAGACGGGACATACTTCTTCGGCCGGCTGCATGGTGGTCGGCGCGGCTCTCCTTTTTGAGGACTCGGGGATGGAGCCGGGATCGCCCTGGAATGTTCTCGCATCGTTGACCACTTCCATCTGGAGTACGCTGCGTTCGATGCCGGTGCAGAGGTGGAGCCCTTCCTTGTCGCATCCCTTGGCGGTGTGCACATCGCTGCGGACGGAGAGGACGCCGTTTGGTGCTGGCATCTTCATCAGTAGGTACGTGTTGTTGGGGATCGCCATGAATTTGGCGAGCGCCGGCCTTCCAAGTATGGCGTGATAGGTGGTGGTGAAATCAGCGACCTGGAAGTTGAGGTACTCGGTTCGGAAGTTACTTTGATCACCAAAGGTGACGGGGAGAGATATCTGCCCGAGTGGTTTGGAGCCCTTGCCTGGAATCAGCCCGTAAAATGGGTGAGGGGAAGGGGCCAAAGCGCAGGGCCGATGCCCATGTCTCTCAGCGATTTGGCGAAGATGATGTTGAGCCCACTTCCGCCGTCGACGAGTACTTTGGTGAGGCGAGCGTTGTTCACGATTGGGCTGAGCACCATGGGGTACTCGCCAACGTCGGAGATCTAAAACCATTGGTCCTCCCTGGAGAAGGTGATCGGCTGCTCTGACCAGCGGAGCGGTTGGATCGGCGATGTGTAGCAGGAAAATATCTCCCTGTCGCGCACCTTTTCCAGGCGCTTGTCATCCACCTGAGGCGGTCCTCCGAGGATGAAGTTCACCAGCCTCTCGACGTTTGGGAAAGCAGGGTTTGCAGGAGCCCCTTTCCCCTTGTCGCCCTTGTCATCGTTGCGTGGCAGCAGCTTTCCTTCCTGCTTCTTGTAGGCATCGGCGAGTCCCATGCAGTCGATCATACGATGCTTGGACTGCTTATGTATGGGGCAGGGCCCTTGGAGCATCTTGTCGAACTCGGCGCTGAAGTTGGTCCGCGGGCGAGGGCCTACGCGATCCATGGCGGCGATGGTGCGATCTCCCGAGCGCTTTCGGTCGCCCATCCTGCTCGGTTCTGGCCGAGCTCGGCGCGGGTCCTCCTTCCTTGGTCAGTCTTCTCAGCGAGGCGGCCGATCGTCATCCCGAGTGCTTCTCTTGTTGTAGTGGAGGCGGGTGGCTTCTTTGGCGTTGGCCAGCTTGTTTACCCAATCAAAGAACTCGCCGGAGGCCTTTGGCAGGTCCTCACAGAGGCGCTCGAAGACTACCGACTCGGCGAGGCCGTCAAGGAAGTAGTGGATGATCTCGGACTCGGAGCAGCCGGGGACGAGGTTGCGGTTCTCCATGTATCTGTCGGTGTAGTCGCGGAGGCTTTCCCCGTGATTCTGCTTCACCTTCCCTAAGTCCCATGCTGTGCCTGGCGGACGGAGCTGCCCTGGAAGTAACTCTTGAACTTGCGGCAGAGTGTGTCCCAGTTGTCGATGGAGTCGGGCTCGAGGCTGTGGAGCCAGCTTAGCCCCACCTTGGTCATGGCGACCGGGAAGTAGGCGCACATGGAGTCGTGGTCGCCGTTCACCGCGCGGATGGCGATGCTGTACGTCCGAAGCCACATCGTAGGGTCCGCCTTCCCATCGTACCTTTCTATGCCTGTAGGTTTAAAGTTAGCAGGCATTCGGATGGATCTTACTCGGGGGTAAACGCTGGGAAGCCATCGCAGTCGTTGAGGTTCTCGGTGTTCTCGCGTCCCGAATCAGCGGAGAGATCCTCAGGGATGCGAGCCCGTGGCGGCCCGTGCTGCTCGAGTGGAGGTCCGTATTTGCGGTCGAACTCGCGGCGGCACGCGGCCTCATTGGCCTCCAGTTCTCGGCGCAGGCGGGTGTCGCGGTCCAACCCCGGGGCGCCGTGTTCACGGTTGTACTCGGCGCGTCGTCGGAGCTCTTCCTCGTCCCTTCGCCGGTGGCGGTCGTCAAGGTCTCTGCGGAGGTCGTGGTTGCGGAGTCGTTCGCGGAGGTCCGGCTGGTCAACCACATCTTGTTCTTCTTCACGACGGCTAGCTGACCTGGAGTGACGAGACGAAGAGGCGGCGGCTTTCTGGGCGTTGATCATACCCGCGGCTGCGGTTAGCCTGGTCTTGATGCGGTTGAGCTCCGGGGTTTCTGGGATCCCTTCCAGTTCATGATGTGCGGCGGCGAGGTTGGCTGACGGAGTGGCGTAGACACCTATGCCGCCGATTTCCTGGATGAAATCGTCGTTGAGGTTACAGGTGGCCCTGGGGTTTCGGCGGTCTCGTCGCGCGTCGCGGCGCTGCCTTTTCTCATCGTTCCACCTGATCCTGGCATCACGCTGCGCTTGATCCTCTCCTTTGATTGTGGCTTCATCGGCGGATATGTCGGAGACGAACGTCTCCCGTTTGGCAGGCACGATCCTCTTGTTCGGGGGAGGATGCGCGTGACTTTTGGGAAAGTCGGCGATGGTTCCTCTTCGGGCGGAGTCGGCACGTCTTGACGATGAGGAGGTTGCATTGTCGTGACATTTGGAGCAGATTCGATCTGGGTGATCGTGACGGAGTTGGCCACCCCACTTGCTTCTGGAGAGTAGTCGGCGCTCGGCCGTTCGCCGAGTGCTTCCTGGTATACGACCCCACTGCTCCTGAATCCGAACGGGAATCGTGTCGGGGGAGTGACGTCCTGGCGGGCGGATTCGGCCAGTTCGATGCACTCGCCGACAGAGGCAATGGCTCGGTCCATGTCTGCCTCGAACTCGTGTTGGCGTGCGGCCCATCGCCTCCTTCGTTCCTCGGGTGTCACTTGAGCCCTGCGTGGGAGAGGTGGAGTAGTCGAAGCAGTCGGCGGTGTGGTAGAGGGCTCCCCTCGGAAACTGGGAGGGCGGCGTCAACCGTCGCGATCGTCGAGTTGTCGGCGATCGTGATGGCGGAGTGGTGATGGTGACGACCCCGTCCAGAGTAGTGTCAAGTCGTGGCGCGGTCTCCTCCGGGGTGGCGTCGCGGCTGAAGGAGAGCTCTCCCTTGGGTCCGGCGGTGAAGACCATGGATCCGAAGAAGAACATGGCCCCTTCAGCGATGGAGATCTTTGCAGATGCCGGCGTGATGACGGCGGAAGTAGATGCCATCGAGCTTGTAGATTGATCTCGTCGATCAGCCCCTACCTGGCGCGCCAACTATCGGATTTATGGACCCGGCAGTCCACACAGGGTAGTCTGCGTGGTTGATTTGTTGAGAGACAGATCGAGGATCACAACTCGATGGTAACACAAGACGCAAGGATTGAACAGGTTCGGGCCGTCAAGATGACGTAATACCCTACGTCCTGTGTTGGGTGTATGGATTGCTGTGTATGAAGTTCCTGAAGGATCTCCGTAGTTAGGTTCTGTCGTTCTGTTTTGGAGGGGGTCCCAAGGCACCTTATATAATCCGGTTGCCTTGAGTTACAAGTCGGCTAAAGATCGTAATCTACCCGGAATACAAGGATTTGATCCTATAATGATTACAGATATCTTTCCCTAAAATTCCGACAAGCTTATCTTGATCTCCGATCTTCTTGCGAGATACGCCGTCTCCTTCCTTGTCCCGCACGCCGTCGTATCGTCCCGGTTTGTCCGACTGGTGGGCCTCCAGTGGTAGGCCCTCCAGTCTGACAAGCCGGCCCGATAGCATTCAGATTGGGCCGCCTCTTGCTGGCTGGGCCAATCCACCTTCTGGGTACCCCCGGGGGTCTATCCCCGACACATGATCAAAGCAAGAGAATAAGAGTACTCAAGCAACCAGAGATAACACTAGAAGGAATCACGAATGCAACTTTAGTCTAATTAGAATATGCATGAATAGTCACTTTATTCTAATTAAAAGAGAACCAACATCCACCGAGGTACAAGCATGGGAGGAGAGTGCCAACACCTTGGCACTCTCTCCCTACTACCCCTCACTCTCTCCCTACTCTAAGCACTAGCTAACTAGCGCATAGCCTTTGCAATGGAGCTCTCAACTCAAAAGGAATTGGTGATCTTGGAGTCGGAAGTGTTGTCCTCATTTGAGCCCCTTCATCTCATATTTATAGGCTGGTAGAGGCGGCATCTAGGGTGAATCTCTAATGGAATATTCCCTAAACTGCTTTAAGATAGGACACGTGGCGGCTGGAGGCGAGCGGGGCCACCTTGGGTTCGGCCGAACAAGGGGTTCGGCCGACCCCTGGTGGGTCCCTCTTGCACCGCCTTTCGTCTGGGAGACTGCCAGGTGGGTCCTCAAGTGGGTATGGGGGTGCCTCGGGTATTTGTAGACCGTTTAACCCCCAATATGGGCCCTCCAATCCGTGTGCTTGCTCCTGATTGGCCGAGAGTGTGTTTTCTTGCTCTTGTGGGGCCATGGATTCGTGGAAAGCCTATGTGGCAGCCCTTGATTGGCTGGAGTTGTGCTAGTTTGGCCACTTAGGTGCATTCCCACTTTATTTCCATAGATAAGTGACCTGCATACAAATATTCACCAACACTTGTGGAACTCGTTAGTAATAACTCCTACCACTAATGTTGATGTTCACATTTTGCTCATTTATGCAGGAGTTGACGGCCTAAATTTGATACTTAACAGCCGTCAACAACACCCTCACACTTAGCCTTTGCTCATCCTCGAGTGAAGGAGAAAGGACTAAGGTGAAACATGATTTCAAAGGTATGGAGCGAGCATAAGAGATATTCCAAGCCTTTCCTTGCACTTGTGAACTTTGAAGTGTCTATCATGTCATCTTGGGTAGTTGAGGAATGGACCGGTCGTGAATCAAGTCACCTCAACTCCTTTTGTCAAGTAGCTTGGGATTTTTCAATATGTTTCAAAACAAACCTAGCTTAGCTCCTCATTTGATTCTCTCATAGTGCTCAATGTGTATATGTCCTCACCAAGGCATTAACTCACCTTTCTTCATCCTACTTCTAATGATGGCTGTTGACACCGGATTTTCGCACCTGACATGCTGAGTCAGATGATGACGTGGTGAGGTTGAGACTGCGCCGTGGGCCCGTTGAATGGTCAAACAGAAGATGACAGAGAAGGAAGCCGATGCTGAAGAGGAGTCTGATGAGGCAAGAAGTCCGATCTGATGATGGATAAAAGAAGAAGGGCGCGTCGGCTAAGAAGAAAGCGTATCAGATGCGGGGACTATTTCCTTTTCAGAAGGCGTATAGAAGTCCCGTTTTATCTTAAGCTTAGTTTACTTTGTTCGCAAGTTAGTCTGGTCCGATCAGGACTCTCCATGACCGGGGTATAAATATGAGCCCTCGTCCATTGTAAAAATTATTCTCACAATCAATACAACCTGGCTTCACGCCAAAAACCCTAGTAGTAGTTATCGACGAAGCTCATTGGTAGACGGGCTGCATCAGTTCTGATCTCCGGCTTACCAGTAAGTTAGTCAATTTATCGAACTAGTATAGGCTTTGAATTGAGGCGCATCGCCCTTTCTCGTTTATACTGTTCAACCGATTTATCTCTGGATAAGCAAGATTGATATAGATTCCCTACGTCGAGCTAGATCAATATTGATTATCCAACAGATTATCGTTTATCGGACTGTACTTTTAGCCTAGATTCCCTACGCCGGAGCTAGGTATCAAGATTAGGCTAGATTCCCTACGTCGGAGCTAGAATAATCTTGGTTACTAAAGGCAGTTTTTGCGGTTTGTTTGGAGTTGCTAGATTGGTTTAGATCTACGCCATGTGAATCAACTCTACTTCTTCAACAGCTTTGAGCATTGGTCTTGGTCCGATTTAAGCAATATTTATCTTACAGCATCGTTCTATGTCTGATCCTGCTTTGTGGTTTAATCTAGTTGTTCTTTGAGTATTACACTGGTGTAGATTCCCTACGTCGGAGCTGGATCTTTGTAATACGCTTAGATTAATCTTTGATTGTCATGTTTGGTTTAGATTCCCTACGTCGGAGCTAGATTCATCTTGATTAGTCAAAGGAAGCTTTGGTTATGCCTTATTGTTATTTGAATGTTGAGTGTGGTTTAGATTCCCTACGTCGGAGCTAGGTCATGCTTGATTATTTGATAGCATATCTTAGAATCAGAACGATCCTGTTAATGTTTTATCTGCTTATTTGCTTAATCTGGTCAACACCTGTGCGAGCATCTTGTTTAATTGACAGATTGACGAGTTGAGTTTGACTGTCTAGCTATTTGATTTGATCATAGCTGGAGAAATCTAGATTCCCTACGTCGGAGCTAGATTTCTCTGAAAAAGTTATGGTCCGATTGGCTAGTTAGATGGTCCGACAAGATGAGTCAAACTGGCAATTAAGCAAGGTGGACAATGTATCGGCTTACACTTTGATTATTTGATATCTTGTTTCAAGACATAGCTGATCCATTACTTTACATATTGGCCTTGTTATATGCTTTACTTTATTATTCAAAGGCTGATCTGTTATATCAATCAAGGTCCGATCCTGATTGGTCCGATTCTGAGGTCCGATTTGGTGTCTGATTGAGGTCCGATTACTCGGTCCGATCGACGTCATCAATGAAGTCCGATTTTGAGATCCGATTGGTATCGGCCGATACGTGTCTGATTGGGTCTTGGCTAAAATTCGACGTTACTCCATCGTCTGAAATAAAGCCGGCACAATCAAAGAGCAATTTAACTGTTTTATCCCCTTGTCAATTTCAGGTCAAATTGACTGGCACGCTGCGAACCTGAACTGGAGTGCGGGCTGGCACTGGAGTAAAGCAGATCTCCCTGGTCTTCGTGTGCTGCATGCAGAGGATACTATCGCCGATTTTCCGCGTCAACAATGGCTATATGTGGAGCTCAAGGTAGGGTATGAAGGATAAGGCATAATTGTATCACATATATTGCAAAGTCAAAAACCGGATCCAAGGGGAAATCAAATCATACAATTAGATCAAGATGTGCACGTGTATGGATATGGTGGATGGTAGATGGAATAAAGAACTCCTTTCTTTATGGTCTCTCTCTTTTATAAATCTTTTGAGAACATGGCTATCTCTTCTTCTTCTTTTTTCTCTCTTTTTTTTCTTGGACCTTCATGTGTCCAACTTTTTTTTGAATACTTGGACCTTCATGTGTCTATATTTTTTTAATAGCCATGTCTCTTTTGTAACAATATACAAAGAGAGAGAAACCAACACATATAGTGGAGTGTTTATTTTGTTGAATGGATGGATGGTACAATGCTAACTTCCGTGTAGAAGCATAGCAAGGGGAATATGGTGTGCATGTGAATCTTGATCATGAAAGCATGAAAAGAATTCTTACAAGGGTCACAACAATTTGACAAAGCTCAATAAAATGACAAGCATCATATGAGTATAAGGTTTTTCACGAAAAACTCATCATATGGCTTTGGTAGGACTTTGGCATATGAAAGAGGAGCTTTGCAAAGGGTTTTTCAAATTTTCAAACAAATTTTCCAAGCACTCAAACATTAAGAGTGAAGATCATATCATCAAATCATATCTCAAACATCAACTACTTAGATGAACATGAGGTCCTAATGATTTTTGTTCACAAGCATCAAGATGATGGCAAGGAATAAAACAAATGCAAGCCAATCATAGGAAGCACGTAAAGCAGGCTTAGAATGATTCCTTGAGTTCGACTTAAAGGATCAGATTTCAAAATTATTTGAACTCATGAATCAGAGAGTAGAGAGGTAAAGGGTGTACATACCATCGCTCTTGAAGAACATGGGGATCAAGGTAAACTAGTGATGATTCGATCAAACCACATGGGTGACCGATTCCTTGTGGTGCACTTACCTTGTCCCTTGTCATGTTGGCGCGGTCAATGGTGTGCAACACCTTTGTGGGAGATCTCAAGTATGTGTGCCGACGATGAGCTTGAGAGATCTCCCCCACACTTGTACTTTGTACTTGTTCCTGGTGCTGTCATTCTAACAAAAAATGGAAACAAAAGAGGGACTCTGCTGGTTCGAGAACCACAGAGCCTTTATTCAAATTCAAATACTTTTGGTTTTTTATCTTTTATTTTTTTATTCTTCACCAAGAGACATAACTCAAACAAGGCTGAATTCATGTTGCATCAACACAAGCAAAGAAGAATGTACCTCCTTTGTGTGTTGCACTATAGAATCGATGCCTTGGCTTACCTTGCCATTTGAATCAAGCTTGACGACTCACCCATTGGGATTTGGATTTTCTGCATGGGTTAGTCCACATATACAACCAATGTCTATGAAAGCATAACTCTAAAGTTCATAAACCAAACTCGACATCATGTTTTGTTTGATTGGAGAAGGCATTGCAACTTAAGCACCATGCTTAATTTAAAACGACCTATGAATGCACGTTCAAACCATGCATTCAAACCAGAGCATACGAGCACAGATAAAGGGAGTATGATAGCATGATCAAGCCATAATCGAAGAGAGATAAACTTGAGCATGAACTGGCAAACTTTAGGCGACCTCCCAGAAGGGCTTTGTTTAAAGTCAAAAGCAGGACATACCTGGAGGAACTTACCATGGTGTTTCATTGATGAGGAATCCCAATTCAACATCATGGTAACTCCTCTTTTTTTATTGAGCAAGATGCAAGAACCAACACCTTCTCTAGACCAAGATAAGATTTGGTATGAGAGAAACTTTACTCGGGATACTCACATACCTCCCCCACACTTGGAGTTTGCATTGTTGTGCATTTCAACTCAAGTGTGTGGAGTTCAAGCCTCCTTTTGTAATCGTTCCCTCACCAAGACTTGCCAAGGTGTCGTAGTTGATGTAGCTCCCATGTTCTTAGGAATCACTTGTCCATCATCCTTCTTTAATCTCACCTGAATTGGTTAGCGACCAAAAATACCCGAAGGACAACTTTATCCTAGAATCAAGATCTTGCTTTTTATTCAAAGGGAAAACAAATGATAATCTAGGCTATCTCCCAGCAGTGCTTTGTTTATGGTCACAAGCTAGACCATGGGAACATTCTCTTGCAGCTACCATTGGTGGTGTCATTCCCGTCTCACCGCCAATTGTTGATATGTCATTAGAGATTTAGCTGCAAGGTTAGTGCCATAGTGCATCCAAGAAATTTACAATGCTTATGGTAAACATATGTATCTACAACCAACCTTCTAAACTTTTTGCAAGAGAGGATCTTAGGGTGGTTGTAGTCCTCGTGTGCACTCGGGGCACAATGCGTAGCAGACTCTAGAGAGGCTTTGTAAGAGCATGGTTCTTGTGGTATTTGAAGAATGAAGCTCTCATGCTCATCTACAAAATCCTTTCCTCTGGACTCCTGAGTCAGCACCTCACAATCTTCCATGGCCCATGGGTTCTCCATCTCAAGAGATTCATCATGACAACTCAATGTTGATTCTCGATCATGATCGGGAACAACATAGTGTGGGCCAACGGGAAACAGTTTAAACTCGGTCGAGGGTGATGATGATCGTTCGTCTTCACAAAGGTGAAGTGTCTCTTCCGAGTCGTACTCTTTGGGAGCAGAGAATTCTGCCACCTCAAAGAGGACAGGCTCGGATGACATGAATGAAGATCCATGCATCATACTCTCGAACGGGTTTAGCTTGGGATGAGGCTTTTGCCATAAGATTTTCTGGATAGGAGGTTGTGGTGGCGGAAGCGACTTCCCTAAGCTTTTCGTCTAGGCTCCCATGGGATATATCATGGATTTTTTCTAGCGGGTAGCCTAGGAGAAGATCAAGATCGAGGACATCAAAGATGTCAAAGTCTAGACTAGTCTCAATCTTGTCTATCGTGAGTGGCATGACACTTGCGACCTCCCAAAGTTTAAGGATATGTCCAAAGGGACAACTCTTGAGGAGCTTGTCGGATGGTCTTAGCAACACTCGTCCCAATAGAGTGTCCGCTAAGTGCCATGGCATCACATTAACCTCCATGATGGGGTTAAGATGGGCTTCTATGGTAATTCCTCTTATTGAACAAGGAATGATCATAGAGGGTGAACTAACCCAAATTGCTTTGGAAAAGCGTCTCACTCCATCCGACCACTCCTCATCCATGAGCTCCTTGAGAAATACTTCATTGGAAGGATCAAGGGATAAAGAAGTACTGTAGATCTAAGGGAAGGTTCTGTCAACAGATTTCTGATTGATCGATTTGGACAGAAAAGGGCTCCTTCCTAAGCTGGACATCAAGCTTTCGTAGAGTTGGAGCATCTAAGAAAAATTCTCTATAGGATGTCCAATCAAGATATCAAAGTCTGGGATTTCGAAGGCATGAGAGTCTAGGGTCGCATCGACGTCTTCGTGTGTTATAGACATGTTCTGCAAGACCCCTATCCCTTCTAAGATTTCTCCAAAGGAGGTCCAGAAGGTTTTGGCTGTTGGGACCAATGACTCATTTCCCAAAATGATTGTCATGAAGGACTCGGAGATGATGTTGGCACCGACGGTGGGATTGTAAAGAGCTTCTGCCTCCATCCCTTGTATGGTGCATTGAATGGTTAAGGCAGGGGAGCTAACCCAAACTTCTGACAATAGCTCTAGCACCCTTAACCTTTTGTTGCTCCTAACGGTGGATGCGAGGATCGATAGCTCTTCCTTGCAGAAGAGATTCGAGGTGTTTCTATGATTTCTAAATGGATCATCCTCGAATCTGAATGGGAACTCCAGAGTTTGAATTTCTTCTTCCTCCGATGTTCCTGGTTCGGGAGAGTGCCCAGCAGACAAGTTTTGTGATGTGGAAAGTGGAAGCTCGGATTTGGTTGTTATGAGACGATCCCGAACCTTGGCTATCAAGCCAGGACAAAGTTCACAGATGGATGAAGAAATTGATGGTTTCACTAAGAACTCGCCCTTTGGGGTAGAGAGGCTTTTACAGGAAAGCTTCTCCATGGGTAGCGGGGGTAAAGGTAGAAGGAGAGAAAAGATAAAAAAAGGATACGAGGACGACTAGGCACGAAGATAGATACAGCAACCGTTCCCCGACAAAGGCACCAGAAAGCTTGTTGACATTTCTTAACGATCACGGATGAATCCGCAAGCGCACGAATGTCATCGGAGCTTTCTCCTAGGAGTATTCCAAGGGTATCGAATCCAAGGAACATGTGTGCACTAACTCCTATACTAGTCGGTCCAAGGACACACCACAATGAGTGGCAGAGGGTAGAGAGGATTCCTATAGTTATAGTTCTAACATGAATGAGGTAGATCTCTGAAGTCTCAGTACTTGTTTCAGGCACTGGCTTACCCCTGAACCCCAGACACCTCCGGCCAACAGCTCTACGAATTAATCGAACGTGGGGGATTACAACGGGACCAACAAGGCTGTCATCACCTACGGCCTACCCTACTAAACCGTGGGCTAAGATGCACAAATGATGCATAACTCGTAGTTAGGCACCACGCCTACTCTACCGATTACTACTGCGATCTAACTATGACTGGATCCCCTATAGCCACACCACAGCACCCATACTAAGACGGAACAACGAACCCACAAGAGGGAGACCTAACTCAGACACTAGACTCACACTCTTTCAAGAACTAAGAACTACTAGAGTATATCTTCAGCATACAAGAGCACACTCAAGCCTATACTATGGTGGCAAGGATGTATGACTAGCATATGAGCATACAAGCCAAGCACATGATCAAAGCAAGAGAATAAGAGTACTCAAGCAACCAGAGATAACACTAGAAGTAATCACGAATGCGACTTTAGTCTAATTAGAATATGCATGAATACTCACTTTATTCTAATTAGAAGAGAACCAGCATCCACCAAGGTACAAGCATGGGAGGAGAGTGCCAACACCTTGGCACTCTCTCCCAACTACCCCTCACTCTCTCCCTACTCTAAGCACTAGCTAACTAGCACATAGGCCTTTGCAATGGAGCTCTCAACTCAGAAGGAGTTGGTGATCTTGGAGTGGGAAGTGTTGTCCTCATTTGAGCCCCCTCATCTCATATTTATAGGCTGGTAGAGGTGGCATCTAGGGCGAATCTCCAAAGGAATATTCCCTAAACCACCTTAAGACAGGACACGTGACGGCTGGAGGCGAGCGGGGCCACCTTGGGTTCGACCGAACCAGGGGTTCGGCCAACCCCTGGTGGGTCCCCCTTGCACCGCCTTTCGTCTGGGAGACTGCCAGGTGGGTCCTCAAGTGGGTATGGGGGTGCCTCGGGTGTTTGTAGACCGTTTAACCCCCAATGTGGGCCCTCCAATCCGTGTTCTTGCTCCTGATTGGCCGAGAGTGTGTTTCCTTGCTCTTGTGGGGCCATGGATCCGTGGGAAGCCTATGTGGCAACCCTTGATTGGCTGGAGTTGTGCTAGTTTGGCCACTTAGGTGCATTCCCACTTCATTTCCATAGATAAGTGACCTGCATACAAATATTCACCAACACTTGTGGAACTCATTAGTAATAACTCCTACCACTAATGTTGATGTTCACATTTTGCTCATTTATGCAGGAGTTGATGGCCTAAATTTGATACTTAACAGCCGTCAACAATGGTCCATTGAACTACGACAACGAACACAACCTAAACCAGCAACAAGACTCGACCACGGACACAAACTCAACAAAGCGTACCTAAAAACAAAATTGCAAGGCTAAACAGGGTGGTAGGACAACAGAAAGTAAATATTTTTAGGGCTTTTGTAGAATATAGGGGATGAACACGAATGAATCTAAAGGGCACATGATAATACCTCACGGGCAACCTGAATCCTGATACCACTTAATAGGGGGTTGGCCGATCTTCCGAGAGGTAATGGGTAAGTTCGACTGGTGGAGAAGTCGACGTTGGTGATCCGGCTTCAAATCAGACATGATTCGAACCCTGCAACCGTTACACCATTGCTCCATTGGTTATCAACCAAGCACAACTTGATTGACCTCACCGAAAAGGCTTTTCCTGCAAGCGAATCAAAGAACACAAGAAAGAGAATGATAAACATGCAATCTGAAATTGCAAATCTCTATAGAGCGAATATGAGAGGGGTTCAAGCTCTGATCAACAAAGGACTAATCGCCATAGGGTTGTAGAACAAGAACGGGGGCCCTGGATCACTGTAAACGGACTTGTCGCCATAGTTATAATGAATCTATCACGGTTTCGACATTGAAAACTTGACTAAACAAAACCCAAACCTAAAGTGGCAACAACTGTTGAGTTTTATACCCTAAAGGGGCGAACTAGGGTTGGGGGCGACCAAGGGGGGCGCCCACAACTTCAGCTTAAGGCCCGACACGATACAAAGGCCCGACATGGCCCAAAAAGGTGACGCAGCACTTTGTCATGGTCAGACAGGGTGATCTACGAATGTTCTAGAGCTGGGACCAGAACCAAAACGATGGCATCGTCGTCCCCTTTCCAACGACGCATCAAAGATCGCCTTGTTTTGATGTCGTACGAAGGAGATATCACCGAAACTGTGCAGGGGTTCGGCTGAATCTGAGACGAACGTGGCAGCTGAGTTGGGGACGAATTGCAACTTGGGGAAGACCATGGCGCGTGTATGCTCGGCATGGTGATGTCCTCATCACCTGGGGTCGGCCGAACCCTAGTGGGCTCCTTTCCCGCTAGTCTTCCTCTGGGTGACTGGCTCGTGGGTCCAGGGTATATTCCTAGTTGATTATCCCGTGGTACTGCCCTAGCGTGTCTGGTTTGTGGGCCTTCTTGACTGTGTGCTCACGGAGTTGTATTTGTGTGACGCGTTCTCTGTCGTTTGAGCACGGTTTTACTCTCTGTTGTAGTTCTTTCGTCCTGCAAAGGCACAAGGCTATGATACAAGTGAAACTAGGTTATTTATAAAGAAATATGTTAGTAAGTGTAGCATCCTTATAAAGTGAGTATATTGACAGTCGGATTTAGCGTGTAAGGACCGTCAATACCCGCGTGCAACCGGTTCGGCCAATCCTGTCGCGCCACGTTGTTGCACCCAGCTGGATTGGCTGAAGAACAAACGAATGATTCATTTTTTCCTTTTAATCCAAAATTAAAACTTGTAATTGGCATTTCTTTCTCACAAAAACTTGAAATTTGATGATTCTTTTTTCATTTTTTTGTAAAATCACGCTCTTTCACTTTAATGCCAATCGTTTCTATGTAAATTGTCATTTCTTCAATTTGTTTATATAAATTATTTTCTTACACCTAAGTTGAGAATAGAAAAACATAATTTTTAAAACAATTTCTAATATTATGGTAAACATATGATTGTGTCCAAATTTTAGGTGTATACGAGTTCAAATATCAAAGTTTGACTTGAGTTATAAGAAACTATATGAGAGATGTATTTTTTTTGAACAATGTATGGTCTCACTTTAGTGAAACTATCTAAGTTTTTTATGGCAAGCTTATGGACCAAATATATGTTGTTATGTCAATTTGTATAATGTTTTGATGAAATTCAGGTATTATTGTAATTATTATGTGGTAATTTGAAGAAATATGTTTGAATTGTCCTTAGAAAATAGTTGAATTTTTCATCTATATCCAAGAAATAGACCATAATGGAACCTTTTCAGACAAAAAATAATTTTCATGGAATTGTTTGCATCTTATTAGATGTACATGTAGTTCAATTTGGAATTAATTTCGATAACCATGTAGAAATGCAGTTAACGTATAGAAAATAGTAAATAAGTTCCAAATTTTTTTTGAAAATTCTACAAAACAACTTATATGTTGTCTATTACATATAAATAATGATTTGGTGTGTATTGATAATTACTTTTGTGTGTTACTTTACAATGGTGTCATAAAATGAAAAATAAAAATAAAATGTTAAATGGGCCGAAAAAGCTAGATATAGCCATTCTCCATTTAAGGCCCGACTTCTCCCGACCGTTCATCTCCGATCCAACGGTTCGGGTTGATGTCTAGATGAATAAAAGCCTGGAACCGTAGCTCTCCACCTACCTCCCGCCACTCCCACCATCTCTCCGTCCACCTCCCTCAGATCCGTGCCGCCCAGTTCCCCAACGCCGACTTCCTCACTCCCGGCCGGATCCCGCTCCCACCCCTCCACATTGCACCCTCCGACCACCGCACTGGCGAACTCAGTGGGCCACTGCGCAGCATGCCAAGCTTGGGATGGCCGCCGCGCTTGGTGGAGAAGCGGGGCGAAGTGGAGGACTCGACAGCGGCGGCTCAAGCAGAGGAGCTGTGGTCTGAGCGAAGGAGCTAGGGTCCGAGACGTAGCGGCTCTGCTCCTCTCCCTCCCTCCCCCACCCCTTCCAAGGGCGGCTGCTCGGCCTCGCCGCCGCCACGTCTCATTGTGCCTGGAGCCAGAAACTACGAGCGATCTGCTTGGGTTTCCTCCGGTGGGGCCCACCCATGTCATCGGCAGAGGCCTCCACGGCGGCTCTCCTCGTCCTCCCTCTCCTCGCCACCGCCGGTGAGGGGACGGTCTGTCCGAGGCCACCCGCCGCCGCAGTTGTCCTGCGCCAAGCAGCTCAGCATCAAGAGCGCCATGCTAGAGACTATGAGTCCTCCCTGCTTCCACCTTCTGCTACTACTATCAGTGCATTGGGATATATGTTTCAATTAAAATGGGTGCATGCCTCTGGTTGGATTGTGTGAATAATTGGGACTTAGCAAATCGACGAGCTACACATGTTACAGTGTTTTCCATCTCAACACATTGGTTTCGGAGTGAAGAAAACTGAAATACTACAAGTGGCACTTTGTGCACTGCTGTTGTATATATATATACTGCCATATTGATATTGCAATGATTTTCATTTAGCACAATACATAGATCCAAGTTGTTCCATGTGACTTTCAATTTCCCACTCACTGCCCTTCACAGCGGTAAACTGAAATGCTGTGTAGCAGATTCTGAATTGTTGTTGCATAAGTAGGCTTTGCTCTTTCTCTTACACACTGTAATGTTGTTGATTGGCTAATGTCTTTGCTAACCAGTGGATGTGGGTTTGTGGCACACAAACAACTGATCCGCAAACAGAGAACTGATTGGGATTGTCGGGAATTCTATTTTCACATTTCGTGAGACAGTTGAGATGGGAGTGCTGCTTTGCTCCATGCTGCTGCAAGTGTTACCCTTAACCTACACTTATTTCTACACCCAAATCTTAAAACTTTGCTTTTTCCTGAATCTCATGTCTCTAAAAGTCTTTTCCCTGTGTTTGCACAAGGTTTGGATTCAGTTAAGTTGCAGAATAACATCTTTTTAGGTGAGTCCGGCCCTGCTTATTCAATGGTCTTAAGTTTTTTTGAATTTGTAAACATTCTATGCCTCTATGCAGCAATGCCTTCAATTGGCTATTAGGAAATCATGGATGCCTGCTGAGCGAGATTAGCTTTATTAGGAACACCTAGACACTCTTGAATGATAGGTCTTTGACTATTTTCTCCTTGACAAATGGTGTTTTTTCAGGTGTTGATTGTATGACAATTACCTTTATATTTATTTTTGTTATGGTGTCTTAATATCAGTGTAACAAGTATTCTACCATGACGTTGCTTTTAGTTAGAAGTTTCAGTCTGAAAAGGTTTCAGTTGTACAAGTTACATGATTCCAATGACATTTGCCTATGAATGGACAAATAGTAACACTTGACATGTAGTTAGTCTCTAATATTTGATCTTTTGTTTTTCCAAGTGAAGGATATAGATTTATGCTAAGTTGTACTTCGGCCCTATTTGGCAGAGCTCCTAGAGCTGATTCTCTGGTGAATCCAGCAGGAGCTCTGCCAAACAGTTTTTCAGAGAGAAGTGATTCTCTGCTGATTCTGTGAAGTGATTCTCTGAAATGAACTAAGGCTGAGCTGAAAAAGTAGCTTCTCCTGATTCTGTGAAGTGATTCTCCATCTTGATTTTGAGGGTTCATGCTAGAGAATCAAAGAGAATCACTTTCAACCACAGAATCACTTCTCTCATAGAATCAGCTCCCATAGAGAATTAGAATCAGATGGAGCTCTACCAAATAGGTCCTTCATCTAGCACAGTTACAAAATTGCTTTGCACTTGAAACATCAGACCCATTGTCTATTGGCTACTGATTCTTTTCTTTGCCATGCTTCACTGCAGGTTTGCTAATCCTAAGGTCAACGTGGATGCGCCTGATGATTTTGGAACCAGGACACAGGAGCACTACAAAGAGAGGTTATCCTCACTAACAAATAGTTTCTTCATTTTTTCCACGTACATAGCAAATGCCATATCTACCGGACTTAATTAGTTACTTCTAGGTCTCGCACATCACCTAAAAAGAAAATTGTGAACAAGTTGTTTATGGATGAAAACTCTAAAAATGGTATGATGATTACTATGACCATTCTGATTTTGAGCCTAGGACTTTGAGTAGATAAAACTATGTACTGATAGGCCTACTTGTTCAGAAAACACGATGAGCTGCAAGCCTACAATGCCTACCTATTATACTAGACCTAATCATGCAGTTTTTTGTTCCTAATTGTTGTTACCTTTGCAGCAAGAGCAATGATGCTTAGCGCAATGTTGTGCTCCTTTTGTTTATCGGTTCTAGCCAGACACTCACTATTTGGGCCGGTTGTCGGAAAACTTACGTCTGTGTCAGATAGCTAGGTTTATTTTGGGAATTCATCGCTGTATACTGCGTAATTTTCAAAGAATCGCAGGAATTTCTTCCTGGTGAACTGCGTACCATTGTTCGTGATGATGGAATTCGGGACCCCGAAGCGGTGGACGATGTCGAGGAAGAATTTGACAGCCTCCTCGGACTTGATCATTGTGATGGGGTGGACCTCGATCCACTTGCTGAATTTGTCGATGGCGACCAGCAGGTGGGTGAAGCCCCCGGGCGCCTTCTTGAGGGGCCCGACCATGTCCAGCCCCCAGACCGCGAACGGCCACATGACGGGGATGGTTTGGAGGGCCTGACGCTAATCAAAGGACTCCGTTGGTCACTGGCAAAGATGCTAGTTGGGACCGGCTCTCGGCCAGATGCCTTCTTGGCCAGCTCATCGGCGGCTTTGTTGAATCGCCGCTTGATGTGCTTGAGCTCGAGGCCGTCGAACTTGTCCTCGAGCTTTCGGACCTCTCGGCAGTATGTGGCCATGGTCTCGCTTTCGCAATTGGATTCCTTCATTACCAGATCGACCACAAGTTGGGAATCGCCCCTGATCTCGAGGCGTCGGATCCCCAGCTCGATCGTGATTTTGAAGCCATTGATGAGCGCCTCGTACTCGGCCGCGTTGTTGGAGGCCAGGAAGTGCAGGCGGACTATGTACTTCATTCGCACCCCCAGCGGGGAGACGAAGACTAATCTGACCCCTGCACCTGTCCTGACCAGCAATCCGTCGAAATACATGATCCAGTACTCTTGGTCGGTCAGTATCGGTGGCATTTGGGTCTCGGTCCATTCCACGACGAAGTTGGCGAGGACCTGGAATTTAATCACCGTTCAAGGGGCGTATGTGATCCCTTGACCCATCAATTCATGCGCCCATTTCGCAATCCAACCTGTGGAGTCAGGATTGTTGATGATTTCGCCGAGAGGGAACGAACTCACCACGGTGACTGGGTGCAAGTCAAAGTTGTGGTGTAGCTTCCTTTTGGCGATCAGGACGGCGTATAATAGCTTTTGGACCTACGGGTAACACATCTTTGTGTCGCTGAGGACTTTGCTTATGAAGTAGACCGGGTGCTGGACCTTGAGGGCGTGCCCTTCCTCCTCCCGCTCTACCACTAGCGCAGCGCTGATGACCTGCGTGGTGGTCGCGATGTAAAGCAAGAGTGGCTCGCCCGGGGTCGGAGGGACCAGAATTGGCGCCTTGGTCAGGACGGACTTGATCTGATCAAGGGCCCCTTGGGCCTCCTGAATCCAAGTGAGTCACTCGGATTTCTTCAAGAGGCAGTACAGGGGGAGGACTCGCTCTCTGAGTCACGAGACGAATTGGCTCAACGCGGCCAAGCATCCCATGACCCGCTGCACCGCTTTGAGATTTTGGATCGGGTCCATTTTATCGATGGCCTCGATCTTCTCCGTGTTGGCTTCTATGCCCCGCTCGGACATGATGAAGCCGAGCAGCATCCTCTCAGTACCCTGAAAATGCATTTCTGGGGTTGAGTTTGATGCCGTTCGCCCGGAGTTTGGCTAACGTTTTCTGCAAATCGGCCACGAGCTGTATCGGCTTGCTTGGACTTGACTACGATGTCATCCACGTACGCCTCCATGGTTTGCCTGATGAGCTCATCGAAGCATTTGAGCTTACATCGCTGGTATGTAACTCCCACATTTTTGGGCCCGAACGGCATTGTCACGTAGCAGTACGACCTGAACGGGGTGATGAAAGAGGTCGCGAGCTGGTCGGACTCTTTCATCACGATCTGATGGTATCCAGAATATGCATCGAGGAAACAAAGGGTTTCGCACCCTGCAGTTGAGTCGACTATCTGATCTATTCGTGGCAAAGGAAACGGATCCTTCGGGCATGCCATATTGAGACTCGTATATTCAACACATATTCTCCATTTCCCATTCTTTTTGTGTACAAGAATAGGATTGGCTAACCACTCGGGATGGTACACCTCCTTGATGAATCCGGATGCCAAAAGCTTCGCGATCCCCTCACCGATGGCCTTGCACTTCTCCTCGTTGAAGCGGCGCAGGTGTTGGCGGCTCTTAATGTGCCAACATAGATACAAAAGAATGATAAAACAAATAGACATAGGGTTATTTACTAATGAATTCCACTAGTTTTGTGCATATGTGCTTAAAGGGACAAAGTGGCAAAAGAAGGACCAAAGTGGGCCCAGGGCCAGGTCGCCCAACCCCACCAGGTCGGCTGACCTAAACCCAGGCCCAAATGAGTCCAGCTTTCCCCATGCAGAAGAAGCACACCTAGAACATCTTAACCGCTGAATCAACGTCGGTTTGCATCAAAGGCATGAGATGAACCACCCATGGATTGAAGGGCCCACACCTGAAACCAAATGCACTCATGTCAAGCGTACCCACCTAGAACCGACCTCAGGGCCCACATGTCAGCCACCCAGAGGAAGATGATCCCGAGAGGCGGCAACTCTAGATTAGGGTCGGCCGACCTAGGCGCGTGCCTAAACCGGTCACCCTTTGATGCATACCTGCAAACTGCCTCTAGGAGAAGATCTGCACCGTGGACGACCTAGGACGGTGGATCCTAGGGTCGGCCGACCTGGGCCCACCTCCAAACCGTCTCAACCTCCTCGTACCGACTCACAACTGCCTCTCCAAGCTATAAATACATGGACTTGGGGTAGGGCTAAGCATCATCAAGCTGAAGTGAAGAACCAGGGCGAAGCCCTCCTCATATCTAGAGTAGAAATAGGAAGAGAGTGAGGGAGAGTCTGGAGGAGTCCCGGCGTGTCGGCGACCCTCCACCTGTACCTCGACGGATGCAAGCTACTCAGTAAGTATCCGGGATTCAACTAGTACTTAAGTCTGAGTTATAGAAAGCTGAGTTCTCTATTGTGCTTGTGGGTTCATTGCTTTATTCGTAAAGTATTCTAATCTCTAATCAAGGTTAGGATAGCTGATATTATCTTAGGCGTGGTGCTTGGGTGTATATCTGCCCTCGTTTGCCTCATAGCCCCATGGGTTAGTAGAGGTAGGCGGCAAGTGGTGATAGCCTATCCGTCATTTGTAATCCTCCACGTTCAGGTACGGCGTAGAGTTGTTTGCCGGCAATTTTATAGAGGTCTAGGATACCCCGGTGCCCAAAGCAAGCATAGGAGAACTCCCTTCACTATATTCACAGCCTTAGTTAAGTTATCCTCTCTACCCAGCCTTTATATAAACTCGATTGATCTGGTCAGTTTTAGTGATTAGACAGTGCCTTTACGTTCCCCGTGGATTCAATACCTGGTTTACTCACGGGTGAAAGCTACTTCGACAGCCGTGTGCTTGTGGACTTTCTGTTTGCCACCGCTGGTGTCAACAAGCTTTCTGGCGCCGTTGTCGGGGAATAGTAGCTATTGTCTAAGATCTAAGGTTGCTCGTTTATCTTTTATTTTATATTTCTTTTGTTTTTGTTTTCAACCATAGATTCCACCAAAATTCATTAGTTCTCTGCTCCAAAGGACGAATTATTGGAGCCGCACCCCTCGTCAAATCCTATTTTAACAGATAGCTATGAACTTCGCCCTGCCTTCATAGCTATGGTCCAGGACAAATCCTTCTCTGGAAGTGATGGTGAAAACCCATACTGTCACTTGCATGAATTTGAGTTGCTCTGTTCGTGTCTAGTTATATCAGGCATGACTCAGGCAATGACTCAAAGAGAGAGCGAGGAAGTGGTATGACCATACCGTTAGGATAACGAACGGTGAATGGGAAAAGTTACGGGACAAGTTTTGTCTTGAATACTTCCCCATTCACCAGATCTGTGCACTTCAGAAGGAGATCATTAACTTCTAACAAAGAGAGAAGGAAACGATCACGAAAGCATGGGACCGGTTCCAGGACTCATGTCTAACTGGAACGGATCTAGGCTACCCAGACTACATGCTCATGCAGCACTTTCGGTCTGGGTTGAATAGTGAAGATGCCCGGTACATAGACATAGCAGCCGAAGGATCATTCCTACACATAACCCTGGCTAGAGCAAAAGAAGTCTTGGCAGCTATCCGGGAAAACTCTCCTGCTGACGCGGATGAAACTAAGCAAGAAGATCCCCAAGTAGAACCCATAGACTTGCCCAGTCCAGCTCCTGAGACCCCATCTGTTGAGGAAGAGGAAACTCAACCTCTCAGATTACCTTTTGATTTCGAGGAAGACTTCTTTGAAGACTTTGGGAATACCTCGAACTACAAAACATAGAAAAAGCCTACGGTAGAGACCCCCTCCATTCAATTGGAGACAGAATTTCTGAATGAAACCATGAGGGAGCTTATTTCCATCTTGAACACGGAATGGTCAAATGAGGCTGAGTTTTCTTCTGAAGTCATTTGGATTGACTCACCCTCACAGACCATTCGAGGTTTCGTAAGCAAGGTGGCCATAGAAATCTTCTATAACCCAACCGTTGGGGCTAATATCATGTCCAGTTCCTTTGCACATATCTTAGGATGCCGTAAGAAGCTGGCCCCAACATCAAAGCTCCTTAGAACACCCTCGGGCTGTATTCTCGAGAGTCTCGGTTTAGTACGAGACTTTCCCCTCAAGCACAACGGGATTCAGATGGCTCTAGACTTTTACGTTTTTGAGACATCAGATTTCGACCTCCTGATAGGACATCCTATCGAGGGCCTCCTTCAGGATGTAACCTCGGAAGGAAATCTCCTAGCCAAAGTAGGAAGAAATCTCCTCACCATTCCTTTAGCTAGGGTCAAGAATTCTATAGTCGAACCTATGATGGAACTTGACCCAGTTGAGGTAGTGAAGTCCCTTCAACATAGTGACCCGTTTGAGTCATTCCTCGAAGAGCATGTCCATGACTTTATTGAGGAAGAGGATGACGCATCTGAGCCACTCCGCTGGTCTTCGCTACGTCTTCCTAAATGAGGACAGGGATACCCCTGTACTCATTAGTGACAAGCTATCGCAGGACGAGAGTGATAGACTCGTTAAGGTGCTCGAGAAACACCGCTCGGCGTTCGGGTACTCCCTCAAAGACTTGAAGGGAGTAAGCCCCGCGCTCTGTACCCATCGCATTCCCATAGACCCTTCATCTATACTATTGAGGCCATAGTACCAGGGTGCCCGATCACGAGGATTACTGACTACCGACTCCGAACTACCAAGACTCTGAACAAGACACGATGGCCAGATCACAGAAGGGAAGCCCGAAGATAGTTAGAGTCCTACTAGGTTTAGGTCTGTTTTGTCTTGTAAGGCACGTCTCCCTGGATATAAATAGCGGGGGTCCTGTGCGTAGAGGGTATGTCCATTGGTCTACAATCTTAGACAATCCACCCGAGGGTACTTGTTACGCATTGTAATCTGTACTCGACGAAATAATACAAGCAGCAACTGGACGTAGGGTTATTACTCGATCTCGAGGGCCCGAACCAGTATAAAAATCCTGTGTCTCTGTTCGTCACCGTGATCAATCTTCGCACGAAGCGGGGTGCCTGCCGGACAAATATCTGACGAGTACAACCTCGACAGAGGCGCGCCAGGTAGGGGCCCTTGCGTGAAGAAAGATCATGCCGATCGTCAACGGAGTCTGGATCGCCGACGCGTCGAGTTCCTCGATGCCCTACATGCCCAGTTCTGTCAAGTCGGAAGCGATCGGGAGTTCTGCTTCCGCTTCCGATCTCTACGCTCGCCGCCATCTAGTGCCTGCATGGGAGATCCGCTTCGGAGATCTCGTGTTCGAGCACCAAGGCGACTACGAGCTCAAGATGACAGGGATCCATGATCCCGATCTCACATGCGCCGGTCGGGAAGTTTTCGCCACCTTCACGGAGCCAACTCTTGAAGACATTGCAGATCGCACTGCGCAGTTGGATCTCGACTACAGTGGATCTAGCAATGGGTCAGAACAATCTGAAGACCGCCGCATCCATGTGCTAAACGCAAACGGGACAGAGGCCGTTGCCGAGTCATCTAGCTCGCGTCGACCCGTGCCTCCTCCACGTTTGAGCAACGCACCGACACTTCAAACGGCTAGAACCCGTACACAGCAGGTTGCATCCTCATTGGCTCCCCGAGATCTCAACAACGATTTCCGGGCCGTCGAACAGGACAATCTGCAGATCCGAACCCTCTTGGAGACCATGGAAGCAATGGCCGAAGGACTCCGATGGCCACCATAGCCAAGAAGGCTCGGGAAGCAGCGGACAAGGCCAAAGAGCGCATCGAAGCCGCCGCTGCCGTACTACCAGCTCCGTCAAACAGACCACGTGAACCGCAGCCGGTTCGGTCCCGATCTGTTAACGGACGACCATACTATCGCCCACACGAGGGGCGCGACATAAGGCCACAACTCGAGCGCAATCGTCGCACTCGCGACGCTCGGGAAACTCTCAATTACAATCGAGATTACCGAGCACGTGAGGGTTACTATCGGTCCCATCCAGATTTGCCGCCACGTGACTCCCGACCAGGCACGGGGGGATGCCTTGCGTACTCCCCAGCCCTGCGCAAGGTCAGGTGGCCCGAAAAGTTTCGTCCTACTAACATCGAGAAGTATGACGGAACAACCAACCCCCGCGAGTGGATTCAGATCTATTCCACGATCATCGATGCCACCGGGGGTGACGACTATGTCAAAGCCAACTACTTGCCGACTGCTCTGCAGGGATCAGCCCGTACGTGGCTCATGAACCTGCCCGAGGCCAGCATCAAGTCATGGACTCATCTCCGGGAGACGTTTGAAGCCAATTTCCAAGGCACCTATAAACGCCCCGGACATGAGGGAGATCTGCTCAACTGCGTGCAGAAGCCTGGAGAATCCCTCCGGGACTACATCCGCAGGTTCAGCGACACCCGTAACACCATCCCTGACATGGTGGATGATCGGGTGATTGTGGCCTTTAATCAAGGTTGCAAAGACGAGCGAACGGCGGAGGAACTTGCCAAGAAAAACCCGAAGACGGTGGCAGAGCTATACGGGATCCTGGAAGAAACCGCCAAGATGGCGGACGCCCGAGCACGGGTTCACGGAAAGCCCGAACAAAGCCAGCCAGTCGGGGAAGGCAAGAAGAAGAATAAACACAAAAACAAGAAGCGCAAGACCGAGGGTGACGAAGTCATGGCCGTGGACAACAAGCCCCCGTACAGGCGTCAAGGCAAACCGGATAACCTCCCGATGTACTGCCCGATTCACCGATCTACGAAGCATCACTTCGTGGACTGCACGGTGTACAAAAAGCAGAAGCAGGAGGAGGAGAGCCAGCAGCAGGGGGCTCCACGTGACCAGGCAGCTCACAACCCTCGCACGGCAAACTACATGGATTGTGATGATGAGCCAGATCTCCCCGAAGATCTGGAGATCGCCACAATTTTCGGTGGCTGTTCAACCCGAACCTCCAAGTCCCAGCTCAAGATGGTCGAGAGGCAGATAAACAGCGCCGAGCCCTGCAAGCAACTCTTGAGGTGGTCAGAAATCCCGATCACATTCGATCAAAGGGATCACCCTGAGACGCTTTACGACGGGCCGCTACTCCCACTGTGCATCAAGCCATGGATCGGGCCCCGCAAGATCGGACGAACCCTGATCGACAGTGGGAGCGCCCTCAACCTCCTGTTTGTCAATGCCTTTGACGAACTTGGGATCCCAAGAAGGTCCTTGTCCCCTGTGGAGAAGCCTTTCTATGGGGTCATACCAGGCATTCAAGCCTTTCCCTTGGGGAGGATCGATCTGCAGGTGACCCTCGTAGAGGGCAAAAACATCCGATCAGAGTTCCTCACCTTCGAGGTGGCTGACATCACGTCGGCCTATAACTGCATCTTGGGCCGACCGTTCCTGAAGAAATTCATGGCGGTCACTCACTTTGCATATTCCATGATCAAGGTCCCGGGGCCGTTGGGTCCGATCACCGTCTGTGGCGATCGCAAGGGCGCGGTCCAGTGCGACATGAAGACCCTGGACATGATCAAGGGTGACGAGCAGGAACCAGCCAAGGCTGCCGAACCTGCCAAGAAAATCAAAGAGCCAGCCAAAGGCTGCCGCCAAGGGTACATTGGCTGAAACCTCCCGAGCAGCTGAGAACCGACCAAGGGCCAAAGGGAAAGAAATTCCCGAACAGGAGCTCATCGGGGAACAGGAGCTCATCGGGAGACAGGGAGCTGACGACCGTGCCGCTGAGAGGCAGGCTGTGGTGGACCAAACCCCACTCAGGGGGACGCCGTCACAAGCAGCTGGCGAGTCGACGGCCAACGCCTCACCAATCGAGCCACCGGCCAGGCGCACCGAGCCAGGCACGAAGGCGGTAATCCTTGATGAGGCAGACCCGACCAAGACCACCCAGGTGGGCCTTGGCTTGGGTGACAAATAGGAACTCGAGCTCATTGCTTTCCTCCGGGCAAACGCAGATGTGTTCGCTTGGGAACCATCTGACATGCCCAGGATCCCCAGGGAGGTAATCGAGCACAAGCTTGGCATACGAACTGGCATCCGACCAGTCAAGCAGAAGCAAAGGAGATATACCCCGGAAAAGCGAGACGCCATTAACGAAGAAATCAACCGACTACTCAAAGCCGGCTTCGTTCGAGAGGTCCCTTTCCCGGAGTGGCTGGCAAACCCAGTCATGGTCAAGAAGCCCAACGAAACGTGGAGGATGTGCGTGGACTACACAGACCCGAATAAAGCTTGCCCGAAGGATGAGTACCCATTACCTAGGATAGATCAAATTGTAGATTCAACCTCTGGATGCGAATTGCTTTGTTTTCTAGATGCCTACTCGGGGTATCACCAAATCAGCATGTGCATTGACGATGAGGAGAAAACTGCATTTGTCACTCCCTTCGGTGTTTATTGCTATATAAAGATGCCTTTTGGTCTGAAAAACGCAGGTTGCACTTATAAAAAATGTGTTCACATTGTTCTTGAAGGCCAAATCGGCCGTAATGTGGAGGCATACATAGATGATATTGTTGTGAAAAGTAAGTTAAAGGGTGATTTAATCGCTGATTTAACCGAAACATTCAACAACTTGCGTAAAAACAGGATGATGCTCAACCCCGCCAAATGCACCTTTGGTGTATCATCGGGTAAGCTCCTCAGTTACCTTGTTTCCCAACGAGGTATAGAGGCAAATCCGCACAAGATCAAGGCACTCGATGACATGAAGTCTCCACGCAGCCGCCACGAAGTCCAGAAGTTGGCAGGAATGATGGCGTCCCTAAGTCGATTCGTGTCCAAGTCAGGCGAATGAGGTATGCCATTTTACAAATTGTTACGTAAAACTGATCGTTTTGAGTGGTCGGCAGAAGCAGAAGAGGCGTTCCAGGCGTTCAAACAGTACCTACGGAAAATGCCCGTACTGGTCCCGCCAAAGCCACAAGCAGAGATGCTGTTATACGTAGCAGCGACACCAACTGTTGTTAGCACTGTTTTGGTGGTCGAGAGACCAACAGAAAAGTCTACAACACAACATCCCGTTTACTTCGTAAGCGAGGTGCTACATGATGCCAAAACGAGGTACCCTCAGATTCAGAAATTATTATATGATGTACTAATGACTTCCAGGAAGCTCAAGCATTATTTTCTGAGCCACAAGATCAAGGTTGTGTCAACTTACCCCCTAGGCAACATTTTACATAATCGAGATGCCGTGGAAAGGATCGCACAATGGTCTGTGGAGCTGGGGGCTTACGACGTTGAATTCATACCCAGAACTGCTATCAAATCGCAGGCTCTGGCAGACTTCATCGCAGAATGGACTAACCCCGAACCTGAAGAAGCTGCCCAAAATCCCGAACACTGGACAATGTTCTATGACGGAGCATTTTGCAGAGCAGGCGCGGGAGCTGGGGTGGTCCTGATTTCACCACACAATGACATCATTAGGTACGCTTTACAAATCAATTTTGTTGATCCAACTCCTACTAACAATGTTGCCGAGTACGAAGGACTGTTGACAGGTCTCCGCATAGCTGCATCTCTTGGTGTCAGAAGGCTGCTCGTGAAAGGGGATTCCGAGTTAGCTGCAAAGCAAGTCATGAAAGAGTACAGTGCGCGGAGCGAGGTCATGGCTAAATACTTGGAAGCATATAGGCGGATGGAGAGCAAATTTGATGGGCTTGAAGTACGGCACGTGAAGAGGTAATTCAATGGCGACGCAGATAAGCTGGCAAAGGCAGCTGCAGAGCGCACACGGCTCCCAGGTAACGTGTTACTTGAAGTTCTTACTAA
>CM014274.1:53503999-53536917 GCA_004135705.1 Alloteropsis semialata | reverse complement strand
AAGGAAACGAATCCTTCGGGCATGCCTTATTGAGACTCGGATAGTCAACACACATTCTCCATTTTCCATTCTTTTTTCGTACAAGAACAGGATTGGCTAACCACTAGAGATGATACACCTCCTTAAAGAATCCGGCCGCTGTTGGTGGCTCTTAATGATAAAATCTTATCGCCAACAAAGATACAAAAGAATGATAAAAACAAATAGATATAGGGTTATTTACTAATGAATTCCACTAGTTTTGGTGCATATGTGCTTGCAGGGACGAAGTGGCTAAAGAAGAGCAAAAGTGGGCCCAGGGCCAGGTCGCCCGACCTGGGCCCAGGCCCAACTGAGTCCAACCTTCTCCCATGCAGAAGAAGCACACCTGGAGATCATCTTAACCGCTGAATCAACGTCGGTTTGCACCAAAGGCATGAGATGAACCACCCATGGATTAAAGGGACCACATTTGAAACCAAATGCACTCATGTCAAGCGTACCCACCTGGAACCAACTTCAGGGCCCACAACTCAGCCACTCAGAAGAAGATGGGCCCGAGAGGCGGCAACTCCAGGTCGGCTGACCTGGGCGCGCGCCCGAACCGGTCACCCTTTGACTCTTACCTGCAAACCGCCTCTAGGAGCAAATCTACGCCGTGCACAACCTAGGACGGTGGATCCTAGGGTCGGCCGACGCCACCAGGTTGGCCGACCTAGGCCCACCTCCAAACCGTCTCAACCTCCTCGTACCGACTCACAACCGTCTCTCCAAAGCTATAAATACATGGACTCGGGGCAGGGCTAATCATCATCGAGCTGGATTGAAGATTCAAGGCGAAGCCCTCCTCATATTTAGAGTAGAAATAGGGAGAGAGTGAGGGAGAGTCTGGAGAAGTCTCGGTGTGTCGGCGACCCTCCACCTGTACCTCGATGGATGTGAGCTATTTAGTAAGTATCCGGGATCTCAACTAGTATTTAAGTCTGAGTTATAGAAAGTTGAGTTCTCTATTGTGCTTGTGGGTTCATTGCTTTATTCGTAAAGTATTCTAATCTCTAATTAAGGTTAGGATAGCTGATATTATCTTAGGCGTGGTGTTTAGGTGTATATCTGCCCTCGTTTGCCTCGTAGCCCCACGAATTATAGAGGTAGGCGGCAGGTGGTGACAGCCCTGTCCGTCCTTTGTAATCCTCCATGTACGGGTACGGCGTAGAGCTATTTGCCGGCAATTTTCTAGAGGTCTAGGATACCATGGTTCCCAAAGCAAGCATAGGAGATCTCCCTTCGCTATATTCCCAGCTTAGTGCTAAGTTATCCTCTCTACCCAGCCTTTCTATAAACTCGATCGATCCGTTCAGCTTTAGTGATTAGACAGTGTCTTCACGTTCCCCGTGGATTCGATACCTGGTTTACTCATGGGTGAAAGCTACTCCGAAAGCCGTGCGCTTGCGGACTTTCTGTTTGCCACCGTTGGTGTCAACAAGCTTTATGGCGCCGTTGCGGGGGAACGGTAGCTGTTGTCTAAGAACTACAATTGCCCGTTTATCATTTATTTTATTTTTTCTTTTATTTTTGTTTTCAACCATGGATTCCACCCAAATTCATGAGTTCTCTACTCCAAAGGGCGAATTATTGGAGCCGCACCCCTCGTCAAAGCCTATATTAACAGATAGCTATGAAATTCGTCGTGTCTTCATAGCTATGGTCCAGGACAAATCCTTCTCGGGAAGTGATGGTGAAAACCCATACCGTCACTTGCACGAATTTGAGTTGCTCTGTTCGTGTCTGGTTATATCGGGCATGACACAGGCAACGATTAGATGGAAGCTCTTCCCGTTCTCTCTCAAAGAGAGGGCAAGGAAGTGGTATGACCATACCGTTGGGCTAATGAATGGTGAATGGGAAAAGTTACGGGACAAATTCTGTCTAGAGTACTTCCCTGTTCAACGGATCTGTGCACTTAGGAAGGAGATCATTAACTTCCAACAAAGAGAGAAGGAAATGATCGCGAAAGCATGGGACCGGTTCTAGGACTGGTGTCTAACCGGAACAGATCTAGGCTTCCTAGACTATATGCTTATGCAGCATTTCTGGTCTGGGTTGAATAGTGAAGATGCCCCGTACATAGACATAGCCGCCGGAGGATCATTCCTACACATAACCCCAGCTAGAGCAAAAGAGGTCCTGGCAGCATCTGGGAAAGCTCTCCTGCTGACGCAGATGAAACTGAGCAAGAAGATCCCCAAGTAGAACCTATAAGCTTGCCCAATCCAAACCCAGTTCCTGAGACCCCATCCGTTGAGGAAGAGGAAACTCAACCTCTCGGATTACCTTTTGATTTCGAGGAAGATCTCTTTGAAGATTTTGGGAATACCTCAAACTACACAGTACAGAAAAGGCCTACGGTAGAGACCCCCTCCATTTAGTTGGAGACAGAATTCCTTAACGAAACCGTAAGAGTGCTCATTTCCATCCTAAACACAGAATGGTCAAATGAAGTTGAGTCTTCTTCCGAAGCCATTCGGATCAACTCACCTTCACAAACCATTCGAGGTTTTGTAAGCAAGGTAGCCATAGAGATCCTGTACAACCCAACTGTCGGGGCCAATATCATGTCTAGCTCGTTCGTGCACATCCTTGGACGCCGTAAAAAGCTGGCCCCAACACCAAAACTCCTTAGAACACCCTCAGGTCACCTTCTCGAGAGTCTCAGTTTAGCATGAGACTTTCACCTCAAACATAATGGGATACAGATGGCTCTGGACTTTTACGTCTTTGAGACATCAGATTTTGACCTCTTGATAGGACATCCTATCGAGGGCCTCCTTCAGGATGTAACCTCGGAAGGAAATCTCCTAGCCAAAGTAGGAAGAAATCTCCTCACCATTCCTCTAGCCAGGGTCAAAAATTCCATAGTCGAACCTCAGGTAGAGCCTGACCCAGCTGAGGTGGTGAAATCTCTTCAACCAAGTGACCCATTTGAGTCATTCCTCGAAGAGCACGTCCACGACTTTATTGAAGAAGAGGATGACGCGTCTGAGCCACTTGAAAATGAGGAGCCACCCAAGTCACACATAGAGCTAAAGACCTTGCCCGCTGGCCTCCGCTATGTCTTTCTAAATGAGGACAGGGATACCCCTGCTATCATTAGTGACAAGCTATCGCAGGACGAGAGTGATAGACTCATCAAGGTGCTTGAGAAACACCGCTCGGTGTTCGGGTACTCCCTCAAAGACCTCAAGGGAGTAAGCCCCACGCTCTGTACCCATCGCATTCCCGTAGACCCGTCTTCTACACCATCTAGGGAGCCTCAACGTAGGCTAAATAATGCGACGAGGGAAGTCGTGAAGAAAGAAGTCTTAAAACTTTTGCACGCCGGGATCATCTATCCCGTCCCTCATAGTGAATGGGTCAGCCCTGTCCAAGTAGTACCCAAGAAGGGAGGAATGACCGTCGTAAGTAACGAGAAAAACGAGCTGATTCCCCAGCGTACTGTTACTGGGTGGCGGATGTGCATTGACTATCGCCGACTCAACAAGGCGACAAAGAAGGACCACTTCCCGCTCCCATTCATCGATGAGATGTTGGAGAGACTCGCGAACCACTCCTTTTTCTATTTCTTTGATGGGTATTCTGGCTAACATCAGATTCCCATCCACCCCGACGATCAAGAAAAGACCACCTTCACATGCCCTTATGGAACGTATGCATACCGTAGGATGTCGTTTGGTTTATGCAATGCGCCAGCATTGTTCCAAAGGTGCATGATGTCCGTGTTCTCAGACATGATAGAAGAAATTATGGAAGTTTTCATGGACAATTTTTCAGTCTATGGAAAAACCTTTGATCAGTGCATACAGAACCTAGACAGGGTGCTATAGAGATGCCGAGACAAGGACTTGGTACTAAATTGGGAGAAGTGCCACTTCATGGTCGAAGAGGGTATAGTGTTAGGACACTTAGTGTCCGAAAGGGGGATAGAGGTGGATAGAGCAAAAATTGAAGTTATACAAAAGCTTTCTAGGACACGCGGGGTTTTACCGGCGTTTTATCAAGGACTTCTCTCAGATAGCCAGGCCCCTCACTAGCCTTTTAGCTAAGGATGTACCCTTTGACTTTGATGATGAGTGTTTACATGCTTTTACAATCTTAACGAATGCTCTCATCTCAGCGCCAGTCATTCAACCCCCTGACTGGATGCTACCGTTTGAAATAATGTGATGCTAGCGATTATGCTGTTGGTGCTGTCTTAGGACAGACCAAGAATAAAAATCATCAAGCTATCTCCTATGCTAGCAAGACATTGACAACAGCTCAACTTAACTATGCTACCACTGAAAAAGAGCTCCTGGCTGTGGTCTTCGCTATAGACAAGTTTAGATCTTACTTGGTGGGAGTTAAGGTAATTGTTTACACCGACCATGCTGCCTTAAAATACTTGCTCACCCAGAAAGATGCTAAACCCCATCTTATCCACTGGATACTCTTACTCCAAGAATTTGATTTGGAAATTAAAGATAAGAAAGGAGTAGAGAATTCAGTAGCAGATCATTTGTCGCGTATGCAGTTCACTGACATGCAGGACTTACCGATAAATGACTTCCTGCGCGACGATACCCTCCTCAAGGTGACAGCCTCCGACCCCTGGTATGCAAATATCATGAATTTCATGGTTGCAGGATATGTACCGCTAGGGGAGAACAAGAGAAGGCTTATCTACGAAAGTAGGCCACATCTATGGGATGAACCATACCTGTACAGGGTATGTTCAGATGGCATGCTCAGGCGATGTGTACCAACAAATGAAGCAAGAAAGATCATCGAGCAGTGCCATGCAGCCCCATATGGAGGTCACTATGGGGCGTTTAGGACAAGGTCAAAGATCTGGCAGTGGATTCTACTGGCCCACAATGTATGAGGATACAAAAGAATTCATTCGACGATGCCAACAATGCCAGAAGCACGGAGGGATCACATCAAGAGATGCAATGCCACTCACAAACAACTTGCAAGTTGAGCTGTTTGATGTGTGGGGCATTGACTTCATGGGACCCTTTGTCAAATCATACGACAGTGAGTACATCCTGGTGGCGGTTGATTACGTCTCGAAGTGGGTTGAAGCAATGCCATGTCGAGCCGTTGAATCCAAACATGCGTGAAAGATGTTCCATGAGATCATCTTTCCACGTTTTGGAACCCCCAGGATGGTAATCAGTGATGGAGGGTTGCATTTCATCGACAAGACCATCCGAAAGTTTCTGGCAGAACTGGGGGCAAGGCACAACATAGCTACACCGTACCACCCCCAGACAAGCGGTCAAGCAGAAACATCAAACAAGCAGATCAAGAACATTCTGCAGAAGACCGTTACAGAAATGGGAAAAGGATGGAAGAGCAAGTTACCAGATGCTCTATGGGCATACCGGACGGCATACAAAACGCCGATCGGAATGTCCCCATATCAACTGGTTTATGGCAAGACTTGCCACTTACTAGTTGAACTAGAGCATCGAGCACACTAGGCCATAAGAAAATGGAATATGGACCTTCCAGCAGCCCAGCAGATGAGGAAAATGCAGTTATCAGAGCTAGAAGAGTGGAGAGACAAAGCATAACATAGTGCCAGAATCTACAAGGAAAGAACCAAAAGATGGCACGACAAGAGGATCAAGGTGAAGGAGTTCCACCCCGGGGAGATAAGGTATTACTCTTTAATTCCAGGGTGAAGCTTTTTGGGCATGGAAAACTCCGGAGCAAATGGAAAGGACCATTCGTTGTGGTGGAGACCTCGTCGCATGGGGCAATCACACTCCAAGATGATGAAGGTAACCTCTTCAAGGTAAATGGTCAGCGTTTAAAACCTTTCCTTGAACCTGATAATAAAATAGAAGAGGAATTTGATGTGATCAATTTGGTCATGGACAATTCTCATCTATAATTACCCTTCATATTATTGTCCTTAAGCCCCTAGAACCCTTTTGCACACATTCTGGGGCATTTGGGACCTGACACGTAGTGCACGAAAAAAATGAAGGCGATCGGGCCCAGGGCCAGGTCGGGCCAGCTCGGCCGACCTGACCAGGTCAGCCGATGGCCTCCCGAGCCCGATCAGCCCTATCTTTTGCACATGCTCCACTCCAACATCTCTGAGGCTGTTCCGCGGTGGATGTGCATTTCAACCTCTGATTGATCCGAGAAGAGGGTTGTTCTTTCTTTAAAATTCCACCCTTCCTCTTCTCCCTTCTCATCTTAGTTCTTCCTCGCCCACATTCTGAAACTTCCAAGCCAAACCTCCCAAATCCACAAGAATGGCCAGAAAGAGCCGCCCTACCTCCCGATCGACCTTCGATCTTGAGGGAGAACCCACTCCGGCGAACCAGTTGGTGCCAATAAACCTAGAATCAGCCATGGCGTGGTGGTACCTCCACTAACCAGTCTCCCACCAGAGGAGGACGCGAGAGGGCGCACCCGAGGGTCGGCCGACCCCACAGGTTGGGCGACGGTCTCTGGAGGCCTTTCGGCGCCCCGTTCGGCGGCGAGATCCCACTCCTCAAGGAGGCCCCAGAGGCGCGAGGCACAGGCATCCAGCCCGTACAGAAGGCCGATGAAGGGGCAACTCACTCCCAAGAAGGCGACGGTGGCCACTCCCACCAAGGGGGATGGACTCCCTACTCTTCAACCAGGGGAGAAGCTGAAGGAGGTCGTCAAGAACAAGTGGGAACGTTGTGGCGTATCATTATACGTCCGACGTTTCCATCTACTCTCCCTCTAGCACCCCGGAGCCGCGATTTCGGGTCTTCGGGGAAAAGAAACCCGGAGGTGGCTATGGGAAGGGCTTGTTTCCCCCTCTCGCACTTGAGGAGAGGAAGGAGTTGGGAGTCGGTGGAGTCCTCGCCTGCCGGCAAGATCAAGAGGCATATTAAGCCTCCTCCAATTCAGAGGCCAGGGGGTCACTATGAAAGTGATGAAGAAGAGAAGAAGACCCCCAAGGCTCCCTCCAATGCAGAGTTGCTAGAGCTGATCAACCAGCTTGGTCGTGACCATGCTAAACTGGAGAAGAAGTTCTCTGAAGAACGACTTATGCGTTTGAGCCTTTAGGACGATTTTGATATGTTGCGTAGAGCAACAGTTGTCAAGCTCAAGCGCTTTGCTAAAGCCGTATGAGATGAAAACCTCAACAATGCACCTTGAGCACCTTGGCTTTAGTTTAGGATAGGCACATTAGTTTGAATTCATTTACTTATTTATTTCTTTCATTCCTTCATTTGATTATTTTGTAATGTGCCTCTGCTATCATGAATAAAATAAATATCTTTAGTATATTAGGGTTGTGTTTTTTGTTTCCACTTGTTTTTGAATAAATGTACAAGTGTGGGGGAGCCCCTCGTCATAAGATCGATGGAAAATAGAGCGATGCACCGCAAAACAGTACAGAACAGAACAAAACAGAGCAGCACACAAAAGAAGAAGACCAAAAGGGTCACCCCTAGGTCGCCCGACCCCACCAGGTCAGCCGACCTGGCCTGGGTCCCTCCTGGCCCCCGCTTCTTCCTGCACACTGGTTTGATCCCCCTATACACTATTTCATTTGAATCGCTGTAGAAATAGATCGTGGAATTCAGAACTTAAATAAAATTTAACCCCTCACATCTCCCCATCACATGAAAAATGTTATTAACTTACATATATTTTATCCTCTGTACCTTTTGGCTTGTGGAAATCCTCACATATTTAGGAACCATGTCATCTAAGTTATTGCATTTTGAGATATGGTCTTTTCATGAAGGGTGCTCTTGATTATTCAAGTACTTGGAATTTATGAAAAGTTTTAAAAACTTTCTAACCTTGCCATGCTCCTCATGAGTTTGAGTGACAATCGGTATAATATTAATTAAGCATTTCCTTTGAGTTTTGAGTTATTTCAAGTTTTGTGACCCTTGTTAGAGATACTTCATGTTTTTAAAGTCAAGATCACGTACACTCCACCATAAAAAGCTAAACCCTTACACTGAGGGTAGAGCAAAACATGCCTTTGTTTCATTCTCATGAATAAATACTCCTAAAATGGCCTTCTTCCCAAAACAAAGATGAAAAGAAGATATGGGTTATATGCATAGAAAAAAAAGAGACTCATGCTAAAAAGCATAGAGCTAAAGAAGAAAAAAAGAGTACAATAGCCCATATCTAAGTGAAAAGAAAATGGAAGAAGGTCAAGACAAAGGAGTACCATTACATTTCCACTTCATATCATACACTTGCATATCTTGACTTGATTACATGACTTGCCTCTGATTTGGATCCAACCCTTGGAATGACAATATAAGTAAAATAAGATATGTGTCGAGGTTGTACTCGGCAGATATTTGTCCGGCAAGCACCCCGCTTCGTGCGAAGATTGATCATGGTGGATGAACAGAAAGACACGGGATTTTATACTGGTTTGGGCCCTCGAGATCGAGTAATAACCCTACGTCCAGTTGCTGCTTGTATTATCTCGGCGAGTACAGATTACAATGGTGTAACAAGTACCCTCGGGTTGATTGGCTAAGATTGGGAATACCCTCTACGTACAGGACCCCCACTATTTATATCAGGGAGACATGCCTTACAAGACAAAATAGACCTAAACCTTGTAGGACTCTAACTATCATCGGGCCTTCCTTCTGCGATCTGGTCGTTGTGTCTTGTTCGGAGTCTTCTTTGTTCGGAGTCGGTAGTCGGTAATCTCGTCTTGTTAGTTTCGGAGTCGGTAGTCGGTAATCCTCGTGATCGGGCACCCTGGTATTATGGCCTCAACAGTAGCCCCCAAGCTTATCTTGTTTAGAAAAGGTTGATCTTTAAGTAGTCTTCAGGTCTTTTTGCTCTTCGGGTGATTTTAAGATATGCAAATATCTCGATAATCACTTGAAAATGAGAGCCAGAAAAGATCCCGAACTCTTGAATAGTGAAACCTTCATCTGAATGATAAGGTCAGAGAAAATATCAGCCATAATAATAGTAAATAAAAATATTCCATCTTGGAAACTGGAACACCAAGGGTTGATGCAACGGCTGCCCTGCGCATTAAAAACCCACTCCGCACGTCTCCCGAAACTCTAGCAGCGCACGCGGCATAAATTACGGCTCTGCTCAGGTTCCTCGATTTTCGCACGAAGCGTCGCCTCAGGGTCCTTAAATATCAGATCCCTTGGATCGATCTGTACTTGAACCTTCCTTTCTAAGCCTTCTCCCTCCCCACACCATGGGAAAGAAAAAGCTCGGCCACAAGTTCAAGCTTCCTCGCCTCCTTTTCGGAGACTCTCCCCACAGCTCCACGGAACCGCCGTCTGACAAGCCGGAGGATCCACCGGCGACGACACTATCTCCAGTTCCTCCTCAAGCTCCTCTCCTTGCTCTCCCCTGGCACAGGGATGAGGGTGTGGAGGTCAAGCCACCAGAGGAAGCTCCGGCAATGGCGTCTCCGGCTCCCGAGGCTGCTCCGTCGAGCATCACCACCGGGAAGCGCCCTGCATCGCCTTCTCCAGCCCCGGCGTCTCCCGTCTCCCTCTCCTCTGACGACGAGCTGGCTCAAAGAGGGAGCGGAGCTCAGCTGAAGCTGGAGCCCTCGCGTGCAGGCGCATCTTCGTTTTCTGCTCCAGTGGACACCAGCGGCGACGAGGAGCTCGCCCGGCGCCTATTCGTCTCCCTGGACCGCGAGCTAATCGGGATTCCGGGAGACGGAGCGCTCGTGGATCTCGTCAGCGACTCTGAAGAAGAGAACGCGGTAGATGATCCGCCGGCCGGCGCCGCACCGCCTTGATCCTCGCCGATGACATTAGTCAGGCGAAGATCATTATTTTGATCTTTTTAGTTTCAGGATAGTTATTGATCCCTTGTGAAATGTACTCTCTTTTGGACTTAATGAAGAAATTTCACTTGAGAGATGCAACAATAATCCCTCTTTCTGTGTTTAGAAATTTTTCATGTTAATCTGTTTATGAAACTGCCTGTCCAGAGAATGAAATCCTCCGAACAAGAGCTTCTTCCAAACAGACCCACTAGTACTTAGCGTGTTCGGGAAATTTGACCCTAATCAGTCATCATCGGGGTATTTCTTCCATGCACACCAAATGTTAACTGGTAGCTTCCCAAGTAAGCTAACAATCCTAAATGCATTGAATTTGACTTGCACAGTTTTCGAAATGAAGTGTGCTGCAGAGAAAGGAAAGAATCTTTTTGACCCAACAGTGACTGCGGATTGCACGGCTCGAGGCCAGTTTTCTCGGGGTTCGTGCTTCCTTGCGAAACCATAAAGCCCTCAGGCGCAGCCGTCTGGACTCCATTTGGGCCTTCGTCTTCCTCGCTTGCACTTGCAAACACTCGCCATTCCTTATCCGCTTTTTACCCTTCATCCTTTTGCTCCTCCAGTCCGTTGAGCCAGCTTCCCGCCGCCATGGCATCCTCGCACCAATCCTCATAGGGGGTGAATCATCTGGTGATCAGAGCAGCGCCGCCGCCGGATGGGAACTTCACAGCGGAAACACAATCTGCACCACGGACAAGTATTGGAACAAATCCACCACCACAGCCAAGCAGCTGCAACAACTGGAGGACCTTGGATTGCTTCCAGACACCGCCATTTTTGCTCGCCGGCATGCCAAAGGTCAAGTCTATCCGACCCCCAACACCCTTGAGCTAGTAGCCTTCCTGGAATTCTTCCATTGTGGTTTTGGGGTTATGACTTCTACCAGATTGAACTTGTGCACATCAAGCCTGGCGCCATAACAATGCTTAGCGTCTTTGCTTTTCTGTGTGAAGCCTAGTTAGGAATTAAGCCTTCATTACTGTTGTGGAGATATTTTTACACTCCATCATTTTACAAGAATCAACTCATGATCGGATCGATTGGGTTCTGCTTGAGAGATCGGGAGACTTACATTCCCTTCCCAGTGAAGGACTGCTAGAAAGGTTATGAACGTCACTAGTTTTACATCACCCTCCCCCAGGCCTCACTAGCCAAGGGGAAGTATTTGATGCCCTATCTCAAGGAAGAAACAAAGGCCCTGCCCGAGATCACCCTGGCTATGCAGAAACACCTTGATCGGATCCTTGAGCTCCGACAGAAAGGACTGACGGCGATCCATGTGGCGGAGATTTTCATCAGATGGAGATTCATCCCACTCATGGCACATGATCGGTATGCCTGGACCTTTACAGGTGATAATGACCCGAACAGGATGAAGCCTGATGGTAAGCTCCTTTCTTTGATGTTTTCGGTAAAATTTTCCTAGAACTTGGTTGGTCATTTGAATTATCATGACTCTTAACCAACAGTTGTCCCAGAATCTAAAGTGGCCGCCCGTCTGAAGAAGATGCTAGGCACAGAACTTCCGGACTGGGCCGGCGTCCCAGCTCCCTACAGCCGTGACAACCCTCCTCCAAAGGTAAACTGGTTCTTTAGAAAATCTCCTGTCTTGCTTAAGATTCGTATGAAATGATTCTTTTTCTGTCAAGGTCCTCCCAATTATTGATGCCCCCGCCCGGAGCGGAGCCATCGATATTGAAGAGGATGGGGAGCAGCCTGCTGACCAGGGCGCCAGGACCCCGATCGTCGAGCAGCCCGAACCACCACCTATGGCAGAAAAAGATGTCTCGAGCAGCCACAAAGAGAACATCCCCTGAACCCGCAAACGCTCCCGTGGAGCAAGCGCGGAACGGATGACCCCGGGTTCGGGCACCCCTGGTACACCCGGGTCTGGTGAGCTGCTGCCCAGTCGCGATCCGCCTCGCCCTGTCACCCAGGTACCAAGCATGATCGTATTCGGGCATTTATTCACAGCATTTGATCATATAACCGAAGCTAAATGTGTTCGGGAGATTTCTCGCCAGGAAATTCGTCCGACCACACGGCCATCAAAGCCCGCATCTGGAGCTAAGAGATTCAAAGTCAGAATACCGACATCCAAGTAAGGACTTTGACTTGCTTGATTATGCTCGAGCGCTTCTCGCAGAGAGAGACTTTTATTTAACTGTACTTTTATTTAACTGTTTTTTATTATTCGGGAGTGTAGGTCTTCCCCGCCTGCCATCTCCCCTCCCACCAGGACGTCCAAAAAGGAGAAAACTCCCGAGCCAGTCTCGGTAGCTCATCCTGGTGGTACCGAGAAGTCCATCGAGGTGACGAGACCTGCTTCGACACCCTTGGGCCCGGTCATTGCTTCGCTCTTGACAGCTGAGGATCAGTGGCGTTCGCTAGACGCTCGTGCCTCTGCTGCTGAAGCGTCTGTGACCAGACTGGAGGCCCAAGTCATCGTTCTCCAGTCCGAGAAGGAAGGTACTTTTTTAATGTTATCAAGTCTATTTTTTGGTCCTAATCCACAAACTTGCGCTTATACTCTGCCTTTGATTCTGTAGCCAACTCCAAGAGCATTGAGATGCTCGAGAAGAAAAGCTCGGATCTGGAGGGCAGGCTTGCAGTTCAGGACAAGGATGTTGCTGACCTCACCGCCAAGCTTGAAACTTCAGAGAAGCGCAACTCGTCCTTGGAGACCAGGCTAATGGAAGGCACCTGCATTGCAGCCACTCATACTGTCGGGGCCTTGAAAAGCCACGTTCCTGATCTCGATGCCTCGTTGCTCTCTAAAGGCTTCAAGTGCTCGACGACGGAGGCGGAGGTATTGTTTGACAGTCTTTCCCCGCTGGTGGAACCGTTCGTTAAAAATCTTGATCTTCATTTGAGTGATTCAGAAGAATCACCTTGAACTTCTATGATTGGATCCTATAATAGGGCAAAACTTGGATGTTTAGTATGCGACCTTATTTTGTGAAACATATGCTTGCATGTTTTTGCGTAAGTCTTAGAGCTGATCGGTATTTTTGTGGAGCTTTTTAACTGATTGCTTTGTCATAGCCAAAAGTCCCGTTACCATAAGCTATTTTGGAATTGTTTAGTTGCTGAGACATGGGCAGCCTTCTGAACTGTGTAAGTCCTTGTAGTCATGGTGTTCGGTAATTTAGCATAGCCTAGCTTTCCTGATTTAAAAAGCCTGATTCTTGTGTGGTAGTAGTATCACAGTAGCCCCCGGGCTCTTTTACAGTCATGCGGTCATGCTGAAAAAGAGTCTAGAAGTACTGACCACAAGAATTTCCCGATCATATGGGGAGCCCCCGAGCGTTGCGCTTGGGATGCATAGAATAGGTCTGAAAAAGAAAATCTTTCAGCATGGTAGTCCCCGGCTCTTTGTTAGTATATGCAGTATGGTAACAAAGAGTAGAAACAGAATTGAAAAATAGAACCCAGCCCCCAAGCGTAAAAGCGAGGGTGAGTAAAGTGTGTAGAGCTTATCTTTTTTTTGTGTTGGCGCTGTAGGCGACGCGGATGACGGCTTTTATCTGCCAAACTTGATGGACAGGCTTGAACTTACTTGATTTCCTTTGTTTAGGCATAGAATCTGCGTAGTTGATCCATGTTCCACGTGTTTGGTAGTATATCTCCATCTATCTCCGTGATCCTGTAGGCTCCTGGTCGGGCGATGTCTACTACGATGTACGGTCCTTGCCATGGAGAGGACAATTTGTTTTTGTCCTTGGTGCGTTGATCTAACTTGAGCACCATGTCACCAATGCATAGGCTTCTCTTGCGAACATTAGCATCGTAGTATTGTCGCAGCTTTTGCTGATACTGGGCCACTCTAAAAGCGGCTGCATCTTGAGCCTCCTCCAGGAGGATTAGCTCATCTGCGAGTCTGTCAGGCTCTTCACTTTCTAAAAACAGTGCCACGCGTGGGCCTTGTAGTCGGATGTCGGATGGTAGAATCGCCTCTGCTCCATACACCAAGAAGAAGGGTGTCTCGCCTGTTGCTCGGTTCATGGTGGTCCTCATCGACCAAAGTACTGTTGGAACTTCATGAATCCAACGCTTGTCGTAAGCTTGTAATCTGTTAAAGATTCTCTTCTTGATGCCCTGGAGCACGATGCCATTGGCACGCTCTACTTGCCCATTTGTCTTTGGGTGATTTACCGATGACAGATCATGCCTGATTTCATAATCATAGTAGAAATCAGAAAACTTTTTGCTTTTAAACTGCATTCCATTATCAGAGATTATCCTGTTCGAGACACCAAATCGTACGACAATACTCCGTAGGAATTTGACAGCTGCCTCTTTTGTGATTTTCTGAACTGGCTCGGCCTCAACCCACTTTGTGAATGTGTCAATGCCGACGAACAGAAATCTGTAACCCCCGACAGCCCTTGGAAAGGGCCCGAGGATATCTATTCCCCATGTGGCAAAGGGCCATGACAGGGGAATAGTGTTTAGAGCTTCCGCAGGTTTAGTTTGTTTCCGTGCGAAGAATTGGCATGCCTCGCACTTCTTAACTAACTCGATTGCGTCTTGAAGAGCTGTAGGCCAGTAGAAGCTATGTCGGAATGCTTTCTCTGCTAGATATTGGGGAGAAGCATGTGATCCATGTTGGTATTTCTTACGATCACAGATAAATCTGCAAGCGCACTGATACCGTTGTAGCTTTCACCCGGAAGTATTCAGGGTATCGAATCCACAGGGAACGAAAGAGCACTGTCTAATCACTAAAGTTGACCGGATCGATCGAGTTTATATGTAGGCTGGGTAAAGAGGATAACTTAGCACTAAGGCTGTGAATATAGCGAAGGGAGTTCTCCTATGCTTGCTTTGGGCACCGGGGTATCCTAGACATCTAGGAAATTGCAGGCCAACAGCTCTACGCCGTACCCGTATGTCGAGGATTACAAAGGACGGACAGGGCTATCACCATCTGCCGCCTACCTCTTCTAATCCGTGGGGCTACGAGGCAAACGAAAGTAGTCGATAACCTAAGCACCACGCTTAAGATATATACTACTGCTCTAATCTTAGCTAGAGACTAGAGCACTCTATAAATAAAGCGACGAACCCACAAGCACAATAAAGAACTCAGCTTTCTATAACTCAGACTTAAATACTAAGATGAGTATCCCGGATACTTACTAAGGAGCTCGCATCCGCCGAGGTACAAGTGGAGGGTCGCCGACACGCCGGGACTCCTCCAGACTCTCCCTCACTCTCTCCCTACTTCTACTCTCATTTGAGGAGGGCTTCGCCTTGACTTGATACTCCAGCTCGATGATGATCTTCAATGACCGGTATGCAGCTATTTATAGCTTGTAGAGGCGGTTGGGAGTGGACACGTGGAAGATGAGGACGAACGGACTCAGTCACAGGTCGGGCGACGCGGGGAGGTCGGCCGACGTTGGATCCATCGCCTTGAGTGATGCACGGCGTAGATGGACTCCTGAAGGCGGTGGGAACCCACACCAGAAGGATGAGGCGGTTTGGCCTTCGGACCAGGTCGGGCGACAGGGCTCGGTCGGGCGACCGTCCACCGGCACCGATCGGGCCCATCTTCGGCTGAGTGACTGCTTAGTGGGTCCTCATGGCGGTTCCAGGTGGTATAGCTTGGATTGAGTACATTTAGTTTGCGAGGTGGGCCCTTCAATCCATGTGACCTCCCCTTGGACCAATTCCGTCTCTTGGATCCAACCGACATGGAATCAGTAGCTAGGATGTTCCTAGAGTGTGCTTCTTTGCCCTGGAGGAAAGTGGGCCCCATTGGGCTCCGGGCCAGGCTCGGCCGATCGGGCCAGGTCGGCCGACGTATCTTTTGTGCCCGATTGGCCTCATCTTTTACCAGCCACTGTCTTGTAGGCCCTGGAGTCCTACCCAAGGTGACACCACACCATTTGAGTATGTGTACTTGTGGATGTGGCCCATTTGATCTATGTGATTCTCTTGAGGTCCATTTCACTTATGGGGTTGATCCAACCTTGATGCATAGGCTGGTCTAGAATGGCTTTCCTAGCATATATCCAAAGATAGGGTCATTTGGCCTCGGTTGGGCGTCGGCCGACCTGGCTAGGTCGGGCGACGGCCCACGGAGCCCGTTGTTGGTATTTCTTAGCATCACTACTTAGAGTAGTAATGGTACTAGAGATACTCCATCGTAAATCTAGACGTTACAGATATTCTGCAAGCGCATAGAAGTACGTTGTAGCATTTCACCCGGGAGTATTCCAGAGTATCGTTATTTGTTTATCTGCAGGGAAAGCATTTAGTTAAAAGAGAGGTGTCATTCCAATGCAATTACTACAACAGTAATTATTATACCATAATCCAAGCAGGGGTAAATGATATAGAAATGAATGGGTAGTGTGACACACAGAAGTTCATTGCTCATCATTAAAGTAGTCTTAGTTAGTAAAAGTACATTAGTAAAGATTAATAAGGGTTCATTAGCATCATACAAATGGGACTCGGACATACTACAATACCCTATACAAGCTCACTCAATGATTATATGCAAGAGGACATATCGAGGTATCCAGTGGTTCCCTCATCAAGGGACGACAGTAGGACGTCTTATGATAAAGGCCTAATACCCACTCCCGTACGTGGAGGATTACAAAGGACGGACAAGGCTGTCACCACTTGCCGCCGACCTCTACTAATCCGTGGGGCAGCGGTACCCTCAACAGTATTCCATGTCCCAAACACCATGCTTGCAATATGTATACAACTCTATCTATCACGTTAATAAATAGAGCAACCAGGAGGCACATTGAGCCAATGTCATAGCATACATTCACTTGAATAAGGTGTAAGACATAAGTAGTATATACTAAGTGGATAAGGTATAACTGAGGCATACAACATAAGTATGAAGGTATTTCCATTAAGCTCAGAGTACTACAAGTAAGTAAGAGAATACAAGAACTGAACTTTAGAACTCACCAAGACTCCTCCGGAAGCCCTTCTGAAGATCTAACACTATGACTATAACTACTAAGACTAAGACTAAGCTTGTAGCAAGGAGAGCTCTTCTTCTGGTGTGTGTTGAGTACGGTTCCCTTTGCAGGTATTTATAGCATCACATAGGCTGTTGGAGCCGGCCAGAGGCGGTTGTGGCAGTTTGGAGGTGGGCCTAGGTCGGCCGATGTGCCCAGGTCGGCCAGGTCAGTTTGAAGGCTGACCTGGTCTCGCCACCTTTCGGCCCCACTCTTCTCTGGTAGACTGCCAGGTGGGTCCTTATGACGGTTCCAGGTGGGTATACTCCGTTTGGGTGCAAATGAGTTGAGGTGTGGGCCCTTCAATCCGTGAGAGTGACACGTGGCTCATCCTCACTCTTGACTTGAACCGACCATGATTCAACGTCCATGATCCTTCCTTTGTGTGCTTCTTGACCTGTGTGGAGGATGGGCTCAATTGGGTTCCAAGCCCGGTCGCCCAACCTAGCCTGGTCGGCCGACCTGGGTCTGTGCCCAGTTTCATCCATCTTTTGCACCGTGGTCCCTATACTCAAATATATTCTAGATATGCATGGTATAACATTATTTGAATACTAATGCCTAAGTTATGCTTGATCTTTATTAGTTTCTTGAGCCTATTGACGATCAGATTTTTCGTTGTAAGGACTGTCAACAACTCCCCCAAGCTTAGCCTTTGCTCGTCCCGAGCAAAAGACTAAAACTTTTAGGCTTAGTGGATCAGGAGTTGCTTCCTCATTACTCTTCAAAAGTACCAGTGGTTCAGCAAGATATTCTACCAAGAATTGAATAAGCTAGTAAAATAAACTTTCCTTATTACCTTGGCCTTTTATGGGGCTTGTAGCTTTTCCTTGTCTTGGGCAGTTGATGGTTAGAATGAGTTAGACTAAGCACCTTGCCTTCTACCTTGCTTGACAATTAAACCGGAGGTTTTGAGAGTTTTTCAAAAGAACAGAGCCCCTTAGGTGGTACTCTCAAGTCACTCATGGTGTATTTCCTTACCAATTTCCTCTCTCAACTCTCATGTCACTCATTGGAGTGGAGCTTGTGCTAGGAGAGCTCTATAGTATACTTGTAATGCACATATTGTAAAGTCAAAATCAGGATTCAAAGAGAAATAAGTCATACTCTCAAACCAAGATGTGCACGTGTATAGGTGGCATGGTACGAGATAGCTCCTTTTTAAGGTTCCTCTTCTCCTTAAAGAGTTTCTTCTAGAGGCATGGCTTTGNGATCTCGTCAGCGACTCTGAAGAAGAGAACGCGGTAGATGATCCGCCGGCCGGCGCCGCACCGCCTTGATCCTCGCCGATGACATTAGTCAGGCGAAGATCATTATTTTGATCTTTTTAGTTTCAGGATAGTTATTGATCCCTTGTGAAATGTACTCTCTTTTGGACTTAATGAAGAAATTTCACTTGAGAGATGCAACAATAATCCCTCTTTCTGTGTTTAGAAATTTTTCATGTTAATCTGTTTATGAAACTGCCTGTCCAGAGAATGAAATCCTCTGAACAAGAGCTTCTTCCAAACAGACCCACTAGTACTTAGCGTGTTCGGGAAATTTGACCCTAATCAGTCATCATCGGGGTATTTCTTCCATGCACACCAAATGTTAACTGGTAGCTTCCCAAGTAAGCTAACAATCCTAAATGCATTGAATTTGACTTGCACAGTTTTCGAAATGAAGTGTGCTGCAGAGAAAGGAAAGAATCTTTTTGACCCAACAGTGACTGCGGATTGCACGGCTCGAGGCCAGTTTTCTCGGGGTTCGTGCTCCCTCGTGAAACCATAAAGCCCTCGGGCGCAGCCGTCTGGACTCCATTTGGGCCTTCGTCTTCCTCGCTTGCACTCTGCAAACACTCGCCATTCCTTATCCGCTTTTTACCCTTCATCCTTTTGCTCCTCCAGTCCGTTGAGCCAGCTTCCCGCCGCCATGGCATCCTCGCACCAATCCTCATAGGGGGTGAATCATCTGGTGATCAGAGCAGCGCCGCCGCCGGATGGGAACTTCACAGCGGAAACACAATCTGCACCACGGACAAGTATTGGAACAAATCCACCACCACAGCCAAGCAGCTGCAACAACTGGAGGACCTTGGATTGCTTCCAGACACCGCCATTTTTCCTCGCCGGCATGCCAAAGGTCAAGTCTATCCGACCCCCAACACCCTTGAGCTAGTAGCCTTCCTGGAATTCTTCCATTGTGGTTTTGGGGTTTATCTGTTAGACTTCTTCCACAACATCTATGACTTCTACCAGATTGAACTTGTGCACATCAAGCCTGGCGCCATAACAATGCTTAGCGTCTTTGCTTTTCTGTGTGAAGCCTAGTTAGGAATTAAGCCTTCATTACTATTGTGGAGATATTTTTACACCCCATCATTTTACAAGAATCAACTCATGATCGGATCGATTGGGTTCTGCTTGAGAGATCGGGAGACTTACATTCCCTTCCCAGTGAAGGACTGCTAGAAAGGTTATGAACGTCACTGGTTTTACATCACCCCCCCAGGCCTCACTAGCCAAGGGGAAGTATTTGATGCCCTATCTCAAGGAAGAAACAAAGGCCCTGCCCGAGATCACCCTGGCTATGCAGAAACACCTTGATCGGATCCTTGAGCTCCGACAGAAAGGACTGACGGCGATCCATGTGGCGGAGATTTTCATCAGATGGAGATTCATCCCACTCATGGCACATGATCGGTATGCCTGGACCTTTACAGGTGATAATGACCCGAACAGGATGAAGCCTGATGGTAAGCTCCTTTCTTTGATGTTTTCGGTAAAATTTTCCTAGAACTTGGTTGGTCATTTGAATTATCATGACTCTTAACCAACAGTTGTCCCAGAATCTAAAGTGGCCGCCCGTCTGAAGAAGATGCTAGGCACAGAACTTCCGGACTGGGCCGGCGTCCCAGCTCCCTACAGCTGTGACAACCCTCCTCCAAAGGTAAACTGGTTCTTTAGAAAATCTCCTGTCTTGCTTAAGATTCATATGAAATGATTCTTTTTCTGTCAAGGTCCTCCCAATTATTGATGCCCCCACCCGGAGCGGAGCCATCGATATTGAAGAGGATGGGGAGCAGCCTGCTGACCAGGGCGCCAGGACCCCGATCGTCGAGCAGCCCGAACCACCACCTGTGGCAGAAAAAGATGTCTCGAGCAGCCACAAAGAGAACATCCCCGAACCCGCAAACGCTCCCGTGGAGCAAGCGCGGAACGGATGACCCCGGGTTCGGGCACCCCTGGTACACCCGGGTCTGGTGAGCTGCTGCCCAGTCGCGATCCGCCTCGCCCTGTCACCCAGGTACCAAGCATGATCGTATTCGGGCATTTATTCACAGCATTTGATCATATAACCGAAGCTAAATGTGTTCAGGAGATTTCTCACCAGGAAATTCGTCCGACCACACGGCCATCAAAGCCCGCATCTGGAGCTAAGAGATTCAAAGTCAGAATACCGACATCCAAGTAAGGACTTTGACTTGCTTGATTATGCTCAAGCGCTTCTCGCAGAGAGAGACTTTTATTTAACTGTTTTTTATTATTCGGGAGTGTAGGTCTTCCCCGCCTGCCATCTCCCCTCCCACCAGGACGTCCGAAAAGGAGAAAACTCCCGAGCCAGTCTCGGTAGCTCATCCTGGTGGTACCGAGAAGTCCATCGAGGTGACGAGACCTGCTTCGACACCCTTGGGCCCGGTCATTGCTTCGCTCTTGACAGCTGAGGATCAGTGGCGTTCGCTAGACGCTCGTGCCTCTGCTGCTGAAGCGTCTGTGACCAGACTGGAGGCCCAAGTCACCGTTCTCCAGTCCGAGAAGGAAGGTACTTGTTTAATGTTATCAAGTCTATTTTTTGGTCCTAATCCACAACCTTGCGCTTATACTCTGCCTTTGATTCTGTAGCCAACTCCAAGAGCATTGAGATGCTCGAGAAGAAAAGCTCGGATCTGGAGGGCAGGCTTGCAGTTCAGGACAAGGATGTTGCTGACCTCACCGCCAAGCTTGAAACTTCAGAGAAGCGCAACTCGTCCTTGGAGACCAGGCTAATGGAAGGCACCTGCATTGCAGCCACTCATACTGTCGGGGCCTTGAAAAGCCACGTTCCTGATCTCGATGCCTCGTTGCTCTCTAAAGGCTTCAAGTGCTCGACGACGGAGGCGGAGGTATTGTTTGACAGTCTTTCCCCGCTGGTGGAACCGTTCGTTAAAAACCTTGATCTTCATTTGAGTGATTCAGAAGAATCACCTTGAACTTCTATGATTGGATCCTGTAATAGGGCAAAACTTGGATGTTTAGTATGCGACCTTATTTTGTGAAACATATGCTTGCATGTTTTTGCGTAAGTCTTAGAGCTGATCGGTATTTTTGTGGAGCTTTTTAACTGATTGCTTTGTCATAGCCAAAAGTCCCGTTACCATAAGCTATTTTGGAATTGTTTAGTTGCTGAGACATGGGCAGCCTTCTGAACTATGTAAGTCCTTGTAGTCATGGTGTTCGGTAATTTAGCATAGCCTAGCTTTCCTGATTTAAAAAGCCTGATTCTTGTGTGGTAGTAGTATCATAGTAGCCCCCGGGCTCTTTTACAGTCATGCGGTCATGCTGAAAAAGAGTCTAGAAGTACTGACCACAAGAATTTCCCGATCATATGGGGAGCCCCCGAGCGTTGCGCTTGGGATGCATAGAATAGGTCTGAAAAAGAAAATCTTTCAGCATGGTAGTCCCCGGCTCTTTGTTAGTATATGCAGTATGGTAACAAAGAGTAGAAACAGAATTGAAAAATAGAACCCAGCCCCCAAGCGTAAAAGCGAGGGTGAGTAAAGTGTGTAGAGCTTATCTTTTTTTTGTGTTGGCGCTGTAGGCGACGCGGATGACGGCTTTTATCTGCCAAACTTGATGGACAGGCTTGAACTTACTTGATTTCCTTTGTTTAGGCATAGAATCTGCGTAGTTGATCCATGTTCCACGTGTTTGGTAGTATATCTCCATCTATCTCCGTGATCCTGTAGGCTCCTGGTCGGGCGATGTCTACTACGATGTACGGTCCTTGCCATGGAGAGGACAATTTGTTTTTGTCCTTGGTGCGTTGATCTAACTTGAGCACCATGTCACCAATGCATAGGCTTCTCTTGCGAACATTAGCATCGTAGTATTGTCGCAGCTTTTGCTGATACTGGGCCACTCTAAAAGCGGCTGCATCTTGAGCCTCCTCCAGGAGGATTAGCTCATCTGCGAGTCTGTCAGGCTCTTCACTTTCTAAAAACAGTGCCACGCGTGGGCCTTGTAGTCGGATGTCGGATGGTAGAATCGCCTCTGCTCCATACACCAAGAAGAAGGGTGTCTCGCCTGTTGCTCGGTTCATGGTGGTCCTCATCGACCAAAGTACTGTTGGAACTTCATGAATCCAACGCTTGTCATAAGCTTGTAATCTGTTAAAGATTCTCTTCTTGATGCCCTGGAGCACGATGCCATTGGCACGCTCTACTTGCCCGTTTGTCTTTGGGTGATTTACCGATGACAGATCATGCCTGATTTCATAATCATAGTAGAAATCAGAAAACTTTTTGCTTTTAAACTGCATTCCATTATCAGAGATTATCCTGTTCGAGACACCAAATCGTACGACAATACTCCGTAGGAATTTGACAGCTGCCTCTTTTGTGATTTTCTGAACTGGCTCGGCCTCAACCCACTTTGTGAATGTGTCAATGCCGACGAACAGAAATCTGTAACCCCCGACAGCCCTTGGAAAGGGCCCGAGGATATCTATTCCCCATGTGGCAAAGGGCCATGACAGGGGAATAGTGTTTAGAGCTTCCGCAGGTTTAGTTTGTTTCCGTGCGAAGAATTGGCATGCCTCGCACTTCTTAACTAACTCGATTGCGTCTTGAAGAGCTGTAGGCCAGTAGAAGCTCTGTCGGAATGCTTTCTCTGCTAGATATTGGGGAGAAGCATGTGATCCATGTTGGTATTTCTTACGATCACAGATAAATCTGCAAGTGCACTGATACCGTTGTAGCTTTCACCCGGAAGTATTCAGGGTATCAAATCCACAGGGAACGAAAGAGCACTGTCTAATCACTAAAGTTGACCGGATCGATCGAGTTTATATGTAGGCTGGGTAAAGAGGATAACTTAGCACTAAGGCTGTGAATATAGCGAAGGGAGTTCTCCTATGCTTGCTTTGGGCACCGGGGTATCCTAGACATCTAGGAAATTGTAGGCCAACAGCTCTACGCCGTACCCGTATGTGGAGGATTACAAAGGACGGACAGGGCTATCACCATCTGCCGCCTACCTCTTCTAATCCGTGGGGCTACGAGGCAAACGAAAGTAGTCGATAACCTAAGCACCACGCTTAAGATATATACTACTGCTCTAATCTTAGCTAGAGACTAGAGCACTCTATAAATAAAGCGACGAACCCACAAGCACAATAAAGAACTCAGCTTTCTATAACTCAGACTTAAATACTAAGATGAGTATCCCGGATACTTACTAAGGAGCTCGCATCCGCCGAGGTACAAGTGGAGGGTCGCCGACACGCCGGGACTCCTCCAGACTCTCCCTCACTCTCTCCCTACTTCTACTCTCATTTGAGGAGGGCTTCGCCTTGACTTGATACTCCAGCTCGATGATGATCTTCAATGACCGGTATGCAGCTATTTATAGCTTGTAGAGGCGGTTGGGAGTGGACACGTGGAAGATGAGGACGAACGGACTCAGTCACAGGTCGGGCGACGCGGGGAGGTCGGCCGACGTTGGATCCATCGCCTTGAGTGATGCACGGCGTAGATGGACTCCTGAAGGCGGTGGGAACCCGCACCAGAAGGATGAGGCGGTTTGGCCTTCCGGACCAGGTCGGGCGACCGGGCTCGGTCGGGCGACCGTCCACCGGCACCGATCGGGCCCATCTTCGGCTGAGTGACTGCTTAGTGGGTCCTCATGGCGGTTCCAGGTGGTATAGCTTGGATTGAGTACATTTAGTTTGCGAGGTGGGCCCTTCAATCCATGTGACCTCCCCTTGGACCAATTCCGTCTCTTGGATCCAACCGACATGGAATCAGTGGCTAGGATGTTCCTAGAGTGTGCTTCTTTGCCCTGGAGGAAAGTGGGCCCCATTGGGCTCCGGGCCAGGCTCGGCCGATCGGGCCAGGTCGGCCGACGTATCTTTTGTGCCCGATTGGCCTCATCTTTTACCAGCCACTGTCTTGTAGGCCCTGGAGTCCTACCCAAGGTGACACCACACCATTTGAGTATGTGTACTTGTGGATGTGGCCCATTTGATCTATGTGCTTCTCTTGAGGTCCATTTCACTTATGGGGTTGATCCAACCTTGATGCATAGGCTGGTCTAGAATGGCTTTCCTAGCATATATCCAAAGATAGGGTCATTTGGCCTCGGTTGGGCGTCGGCCGACCTGGCTAGGTCGGGCGACGGCCCACGGAGCCCGTTGTTGGTATTTCTTAGCATCACTACTTAGAGTAGTAATGGTACTAGAGATACTCCATCGTAAATCTAGACGTTACAGATATTCTGCAAGCGCACAGAAGTACGTTGTAGCATTTCACCCGGGAGTATTCCAGAGTATCGTTATTTGTTTATCCGCAGGGAAAGCATTTAGTTAAAAGAGAGGTGTCATTCCAATGCAATTACTTACAACAGTAATTATTATACCATAATCCAAGCAGGGGTAAATGATATAGAAATGAATGGGTAGTGTGACACACAGAAGTTCATTGCTCATCATTAAAGTAGTCTTAGTTAGTAATAGTACATTAGTAAAGATTAATAAGGGTTCATTAGCATCATACAAATGGGACTCGGACATACTACAATACCCTATACAAGCTCACTCAATGATTATATGCAAGAGGACATATCGAGGTATCCAGTGGTTCCCTCATCAAGGGACGACAGTAGGATGTCTTATGATAAAGGCCTAATACCCACTCCCGTACGTGGAGGATTACAAAGGACGGACAAGGCTGTCACCACCTGCCGCCTACCTCTACTAATCCGTGGGGCAGCGGTACCCTCAACAGTATTCCATGTCCCAAACACCATGCTTGCAATATGTATACAACTCTATCTATCACGTTAATAAATAGAGCAACCAGGAGGCACATTGAGCCAATGTCATAGCATACATTCACTTGAATAAGGTGTAAGACATAAGTAGTATATACTAAGTGGATAAGGTATAACTGAGGCATACAACATAAGTATGAAGGTATTTCCATTAAGCTCAGAGTACTACAAGTAAGTAAGAGAATACAAGAACTGAACTCTAGAACTCACCAAGACTCCTCCGGAAGCCCTTCTGAAGATCTAACACTATGACTATAACTACTAAGACTAAGACAAAGCTTGTAGCAAGGAGAGCTCTTCTTCTGGTGTGTGTTGAGTACGGTTCCCTTTGCAGGTATTTATAGCATCACATAGGCTGTTGGAGCCGGCCAGAGGCGGTTGTGGCAGTTTGGAGGTGGGCCTAGGTCGGCCGATGTGCCCAGGTCGGCCAGGTCAGTTTGAAGGCTGACCTGGTCTCGCTGCCTTTCGGCCCCACTCTTCTCTGGTAGACTGCCAGGTGGGTCCTTATGACGGTTCTAGGTGGGTATACTCCGTTTGGGTGCAAATGAGTTGAAGTGTGGGCCCTTCAATCCGTGAGAGTGACACGTGGCTCATCCTCACTCTTGACTTGAACCGACCATGATTCAACGTCCATGATCCTTCCTTTGTGTGCTTCTTGACCTGTGTGGAGGATGGGCTCGATTGGGTTCCAAGCCCGGTCGCCCGACCTAGCCTGGTCGGCCGACCTGGGTCTGTGCCCAGTTTCATCCATCTTTTGCACCGTGGTCCCTATACTCAAATATATTCTAGATATGCATGGTATAACATTATTTGAATACTAATGCCTAAGTTATGCTTGATCTTTATTAGTTTCTTGAGCCTATTGACGATCAGATTTTTCGTTGTAAGGACTATCAACAACTCCCCCAAGCTTAGCCTTTGCTCGTCCCGAGCAAAAGACTAAAACTTTTAGGCTTAGTGGATCAGGAGTTGCTTCCTCATTACTCCTCAAAAGTACCAGTGGTTCAGCAAGATATTCTACCAAGAATTGAATAAGCTAGTAAAATAAACTTTCCTTATTACCTTGGCCTTTTATGGGGCTTGTAGCTTTTCCTTGTCTTGGGCAGTTGATGGTTAGAATGAGTTAGACTAAGCACCTTGCCTTCTACCTTGCTTGACAATTAAACCGGAGGTTTTGAGAGTTTTTCAAAAGAACAGAGCCCCTTAGGTGGTACTCTCAAGTCACTCATGGTGTATTTCCTTACCAATTTCCTCTCTCAACTCTCATGTCACTCATTGGAGTGGAGCTTGTGCTAGGAGAGCTCTATAGCATACTTGTAATGCACATATTGTAAAGTCAAAATCAGGATTCAAAGAGAAATAAGTCATATTCTCAAACCAAGATGTGCACGTGTATAGGTGGCATGGTACGAGATAGCTCCTTTTTAAGGTTCCTCTTCTCCTTAAAGAGTTTCTTCTAGAGGCATGGCTTTGATTCGAGAGCCTTCTTGCGTTCTCTCTTTTTTTTACATACTTGGACCTTCATGTGTCCAATTTTTTTTCCAAAAGCCCATACCTCTTTTTGCGATAAGAATGGAAAAGAGTACCATACTTTATGTAGAGCTTTTATTTGGTGGAACAATGGGTATTATGTTCACTTCCATAGCAGAAGTGTAACATGTATGAGGTGGCGTGTGTGTGATCTTGGCTTTAAAAGCATGAAGTAAATCTCTAAAAATCTCAATGACCTTGACAAAACTCAATGCAAAAGCGAGTAGCTCAAGTAGGGGTTTTAAAACAAAATTAGCTTTGGTAGGGAATGTAATCACCATAAGGAACTCTTTATTTTATTTAGAAGAGAAAACTCTCCGGTTATCAAGTCTAGCGTAGTAAGATCTTAAGGTCACTCAAGTCTTATTATATCATAACCATCAACAACCTAGACTAGAGCGTGCATGTGCTACCCACAGATAGACAAGATAACAGAGAAAATCATGCTCCACCAGCAAACTCAAGGCTTAGGAGAATAGCAGGTTGAAACATAGGTACAAGAGAGAAATAAGAGCAACTATTCATCATGTCCAAAGTAAAGATTTAAGCATAGACTCAAAACATTAAGGGACTAGCATAAATAGCTCTCAATTACTAACTTTATTCGAAAGAGAAAATTTTATTTAGCAATACTTACCTGAACTTACCTGATTGGGGGTCCTCCTCCAAGCTATTTTGTTGGCACCGATAAACCTGTCAGCGCAGGACTCGTGTTTTACGTCGTCGAGCGAAGACGTCTCCGATATAGAATTTTAACTTGACGAAGCAGCATCTGACCCTGGAGATGAGGATACAGATGATTTAACCCGCCATACCTGCTTTACCTTTTTGTGGCGGTCAACAGCCTGTTCCGGTGTTTTCTTTGTCTGTGCTTTTGCACCTCGTGTGGACTTCTTCTTGTTCTTTGCATAGTACCAGATGGGGAAATCCTTCTCCCAGAACTTCTCCATGAACTTAATTAGGCTGTCCTTTTCTGGAGGTGTCACCTCCACTTCCTTGACTTTCTGACTGTTCCTCCCATACTTGATTTTGATCATGGAACATTGCTCCACCTTTGGCCGGAACTCAAATTTCTCCTTCTTACCATTAATGTGAAGCTGGATTTCTCCAGCACCCACATTAATGTGAGCGTCTGCTGTGCTCAAGAAGGGTCACCCAAGGATGAGTGACGAGTCGTTGCTCACGTCCATGTCCAGTACCACGAAGTCGACAGGGACGAAGCAATCCCGGATGTGAACTGGAATGTCCTCAGCTATCCCCTCCGGGTAGCGGACCGTGGAATCGTCCAGCTGCAGCCTCATGGGAGTAGGAGACAAGGTAGTATAATTAAGGCGGTCAAATACTACCTTTGGCATTACGCTGACGCTTGCCCCCAGATCACAGAGTGCGTGCTCGAAATGTTGTGTCCCAATTGTACACGTGATGTTGGGACATCCTGGGTCCTTCTTCTTTTCCGGAACCTTGTTCACTGCACTCCTCAGTCAACTTTACAACCTCGGTACTCGGGAGTGGACGTTTGTTGTTGAGGATGTCCTTTAAGTACTTTGCGTAGGTCGGTACCTGCATAGCATCCAGCAATGGCACATGTATATTTAACTTTTGTATAACTTCTACGAACCTGGCAAATTGTTCGTCCGCCGATGGTTTCTTTTGGCGTTGAGAGAACGGCAAGACGTTGCTGTCGTAGAACTCATGTGGTGCAGTTTGTCCAGCTGGTGCTAGCTCAGCTTCAGGCTCTTCTTCCACTGTGGGAATCTCCTTCTTTGGTGCTGCTGTTTTTCCTGCATGGTTAGGTGGAACTGGATCCCGATTAGCCTTACCGCTCCTCGTGGACACAGCCTTAACATTTTCAAAAGATGAATCTGGTTGGCTGAGAATTCTTCCCTTATCACCAGACGGAACAGCGGCAGCTAGCTGAGCTAATTGGGTTTCTAGCATTTTGTTAAAGCTCCGCTGGCTCTGGAAGGTGGAGGACAAACTTTCTATTTTAGAATTTATGCCCTCCAGAGCTTTATCATTAGCAGCAAGCCTCTTAGAGATAGATTCATTAATCTTGGCCTGACCAAGGACAAGATCTTTAAGGGAAGGTTGGTTAGAAAAAGAGTTATTATTGTTACCTCCCTGGTAGAATGGGCGTTGCTGGTTCCAATTCCCTTGAGGCCGGTACCCGTTGTTGCCGTTCACGAACTGTACCTCCTCTTGTGTCTCGGGGCAGTTGTTCCCCGAGTGGCCAGTTTCTCCACAGACTTCACACGTCATGTGTGAGTCCAGTGGCCCTTCGTTCTCGGTGCCTCCATCCTTGGTGCGGTCATCAAGGCGCTTCATGATCAGATCCATCTTGGTGGCCAGCATGTCCACTTCCTTTACGGTGTGCATACCGCGTTTACGTCCCTGAAGACGGTCGTCATTCCAAGATTGGTTTGACACCATCTTCTCGAAGAGAAGCTTAGCGGCAGCCACGGTCAAGGAGAGGAATGCCCCTCCAGCAGCAGCGTCCATATGTTTATGGGCTGTCTGAGACAGCCCATGTTAAAAGTTCTGAAGTAGGAGCCATTCTTGCATACCATGGTGGGGGCATGCCAGAATGTAGTCCTGGAAGCGATACCATGCTTCCGGAACCGTTTCCCCGGACTCTTGCTGGAAGCTGGAAATTCTTCCCCGAAGGGCATTGGTTTTCCCAATGGGGAAGAACTTTGCCAAGAAGGCGTTGGAGCACTTGGTCCACGTGTTCACCGCCTCACGGTTGGAATAGAACCATTGTTTGGCTCTTCCCAATAGTGAGAACGGGAATAAGCGGAGCCTGATGGCCTCTTGATCCACTCCTCAGATGGTGATGGTGCTGCATACCTCCAGGAAATGCTGCAGGTGAGCACTGGCGTCCTCATTGGCTTTCCCACAGAAGGGGCTAGCCTGCACCATGTTGATCAGCGGGGCCTTTAGCTCAAAAGCATGATCCCCCACTTCCGCTGCTGGACCCGTAGGGATCTGGGCAGCGGACGGGGCGGAGTAGTCACGGATGGTCCTGTCGGCCATGGCTTCTTCCGGTTGGGGTGCTACGGGAACGGGTTGTTCTCCTTGGTTGGAGGATTCTCCGACGACTGGTTCGGTCTCCGACAAGAACACCTGAGGGATTACGACACGAGAACGTACCCTCCTTCCTATGGTATTCGGGTTCTCGACGTAGTTGGATGGTAGTTGGAAACCAGTCATACACTACCCTGTTTCACATCATAGAGAAACAGAGCAAAAGGGTAAACCTGCTAGATTACTGGCAATTAATTATGTTGCAGCAAATGCATGGATGATCAAATGTCTTTAACCATTGCTTTCCCCAGCAACGGTGCCAGAAATGCTTATTGGTATTTCTTAGCATCACTACTTAGAGTAGTAATGGTACTAGAGATACTCCATCGTAAATCTAGACGTTACAGATATTCTGCAAGCGCACAGAAGTACGTTGTAGCATTTCACCCGGGAGTATTCCAGAGTATCGTTATTTGTTTATCCACAGGGAAAGCATTTAGTTAAAAGAGAGGTGTCATTCCAATGCAATTACTTACAACAGTAATTATTATACCATAATCCAAGCAGGGGTAAATGATATAGAAATGAATGGGTGGTGTGACACACAGAAGTTCATTGCTCATCATTAAAGTAGTCTTAGTTAGTAATAGTACATTAGTAAAGATTAATAAGGGTTCATTAGCATCATACAAATGGGACTTGGACATACTACAATACCCTATACAAGCTCACTCAATGATTATATGCAAGAGGACATATCGAGGTATCTAGTGGTTCCCTCATCAAGGGACGACAGTAGGACGTCTTATCATAAAGGCCTAATACCCGCTCCCGTACGTGGAGGATTATAAAGGACGGATAGGGTTGTCACCACCTGCCGCCTACCTCTACTAATCCGTGGGGCAGCGGTACCCTCAACAGTATTCCATGTCCTAAACACCATGCTTGCATATATGTAATACAACTCTATCTATCACGTTAATAAATAGAGCAACCAGGAGGCACATTGAGCCAATGTCATAGCATACATTCACTTGAATAAGGTGTAAGACATAAGTAGTATATACTAAGTGGATAAGGTATAACTGAGGCATACAACATAAGTATGAAGGTATTTCCATTAAGCTCAGAGTACTACAAGTAAATAAGAGAATACAAGAACTGAACTCTAGAACTCACCAAGACTCCTTCGGAAGGCCATCAGAAGATCTAACACTATGACTATAACTACTAAGACTAAGACTAAGCTTGTAGCAAGGAGAGCTCTTCTTCTGGTGTGTGTTGAGTACGGTGCCCTTTGCAGGTATTTATTGCATCACATAGGCGGTTGGAGCCAGCCAGAGGCGGTTGTCGCAGTTTGGAGGTGGGCCTAGGTCGGCCGATGTGCCCAGGTCGGCCGACCCTTGGATGCACCGTCTTCAGCGTTGCATGTCTCAGATGGACTCCTGATGGCGGTTTACAGGTACTGGTCAAGGGGGGAGCGAAACAGCCGCGGGCCCAAGTCGGCCGACCTTTCGGCCCCACTCTTCTCAGGTAGACTGCCAGGTGGGTCCTTATGACGGTTCCAGGTGGGTATACTCCGTTTGGATGCAAATGAGTTGAGGTGTGGGCCCTTTAATCCGTGAAAGTGACACGTGGCTCATCCTCACTCTTGACTTGAACCGACCATGATTCAACGTCCATGATCCTTCCTTTGTGTGCTTCTTGACCTGTGTGGAAAATGGGCTCGATTGGGTTCCAAGCCCGGTCGCCCGACCTAGCCAGTTTCGTCCATCTTTTGCACCGTGGTCCTTGTACTCAAATATATTCTAGATATGCATGTTATAACATTATTTGAATACTAATGCCTAAGTTATGCTTGACCTTTATTAGTTTCTTGAGCCTATTGACGGTCGGATTTTTTGTTGTAAGGACCGTTAACACCCGTTTTGCCTCAAATTTCACCTGTTGCCTCCTGCATACACATAGTCACCAAAACTAGTTGAATTTGTTAGATATAATCCCTATAGCTATGGTGAATGTATATTTGTATGTCACAGTTGACGGTCTGAGATGTGCATTAATGACCATCAACAAGCTCCCCCACACTTAGCCTTTGCTCGTCCTCGAGTGAAGCTTTAAAGACTAAGGTGGAAACCATGACTCCAATTGATATGATACTAGCATATAAATTATTCCAAGACATACCTGCACTTGTGAATTTGGAAGTGTCTATCATACCATCTTGGGTGGTTGAGGAACAGAACAGCCTTGATTCAAGTCATCTCAACTCTTCTGTTAAGTAGCTTGGATTTTCGATAAATTTTCAAAAACACAGCCTTACCTAGCTCCTCAAATGATTCTCTCAGATCGCTCATTGTGTATGATTCCTCACCAAGGCATTTCCATGCCCCCTTTTTTTTCATCCTACTTCTAAAAGGCTTATGTGGAGCTCAAGGTAGGAGTAAAGATAAGGCATAATTGCATCACATATATTGCAAAATCAAAGAGTGGATCCAAGAAGAATACTATTCATACAATCTGATCAAGATGTGCATGTGTGTGGAACAATGGAATGATAACTCCTTTTTGTATGATCTCTCTCTTCTTGAATTTGTTTTGAGAACATGGCTATAATATATATTTTTTCATGATACTTGGGCCTTCATGTGCCCATATTTTTTTTGTTCTCTCCTTTTTTTTATGCTTGGACCTTCATGTGTCCATTTTTTTCTTCTATAGCCCATGTCTCTTTTTGCAATAATACTTGGAGAGGAGATCAACACTTAAATGGAGCATTTGTTTTGTAGATGGATGAAATGTATGTTGCTAACTTCCAATGTAGAAGTTTAGCAAGTGTATGTGGAGTGTACGTGATCTTGATCATGAAAGCATGAAGAGAATCTTACAAGGGTCACAACAATTTGACAAAGCTCAAAGTGACAGCAAGCAACATATGTGTATAGTTTTTTGCAATGTTAACATCATATGGCTTTGGTAGGAATAAGGCATCACTGAGGAGCTTTGTAAGGCTATTAATTTAAAGTTGTACAAGAAAACATCCCAAGCACTTTATACAGAAAGAGCAAGATTTCTTTCATCATACCATATCTCATTAATCAACCACTTAGATAAGCATGTTTTTCTAAAGATATATGCTCACAAGTAACAGGTGCATGTGCAAGGAATAAAGAATATGCAAGCCAATCAAGGATAGACATGTAAACCAAAGGAGCATCAAAGCCTTTTTTTTATCATGAGTTTAATTTTAATGATCATATCAAGATAGGAACGAATTAACTCATGAATCAGAGAGGATGAGGGATAAGGTGCGCAAAACATCGCTCTAGACGAAATTAGGGATGAAAGGCATCAGTGGGCAGTCGGCCGACCTGGTGGGGTCGGCCGACCCCTTCTGGGCCTTTTCCACCTTGATCTTTCTTGTGTAGTCTCGTGCGATGTTGTGCAGCCTGTCTGTGGGTGGTCTCGAACATGTGT
>CM014274.1:53467789-53503488 GCA_004135705.1 Alloteropsis semialata | reverse complement strand
TCAACGCTTTCGCTCAAGCGAGGGTGATGGAAATTGTTCGTGCTCATAGAGATGAGAATTCTTGGTGAATGGTGACACGAACATGACCTTCTCGAGTGAGCTATGCTTGGGAGGAGGCTTTGCCTTTGGAATTTCTGGACAGAAGATAGGAGTGGCAAAAGCAGCTTCCCCAAGCGTGTCGTGAAGGCTCCCATGAGACTTCTCCTTGGAGAAGCCTTTCTAGCGGATAACCTAGTAGTAGATCAAAATTGAGGGTATGAAAGATGTGGAAATCTAAATTGACCTCGATTTTGTCTAGCATGATTGTCACGGCACTAGTGATCCCCCGACATTGAATGATGTGTCCAAAGGGACAACTTTTAAGGAGCTTTGTCGGATGGCCTTAGTGGAACATTTCCTAAGAGATTATGTGTAATGTGCCATGACATGATGTTGACCTCCATACTGGGGTTGAAATGGGTTTCTACGACAATTCCCCTTATATAACATGGAAGGATTATGGAAGGTGAACTATTCCAAATTGCTTTGGAAAAGTGCCACATTCCATCCGACCATTCCTCTTTTATGTGTTTCACGAGAAATGCTTCGTGGGGAGGATCGGGAGGATGAGAAAGAAGGGGTGTCGTAGCCTTCTTGTGCCTTGAATAATCCAAGGTGTTTCCATGATTTTCAAAGAGATCATCCTCGAAGTCAAAAGGTAATTCGAAAGGCTAAGTTCCCTCTGCCTTAACGGATGGTGTCTCAGGAGTTGGATCTGGCTGGGCAAGTCTACGGCTAAGACAGAATCTAGTTGAAATCTTCTTGCTCAGTTCCATCCATAGCAGCGGGAGAGTGCTCTCGAATCTTCTCCAAGACCTCTCTCACTCTAGCTGGTGTTACATATAAGAATGATCCTCCGGCGGCTATATCAACGAATCGAGCAGCCTTGAAATCCTAGAATCGTTATTATGCTGCCATGATCGTGTCCTTCTCTTTTTGTTGGAAGTTAATAATTTCCTTCCGAAGGGCACAAATCCGATGAACGGGGAAGTACTCCAGACAAAACTTTGTCTCGTAACTTTTCCCATTCACTGTTCGTTAGCCCAATGGTATGGTCATACCACTTCCTTCTAATCGTTGCTTGCATTACGCCTGATATGACCAGACATGAGCAGAGCAACTCGAATTTATGCAAGTGATGGTATGGGTTTTCACCATCACGTCCTGAGAAGGATGTCTCCTGGACCATAGCTATGAAAGCAGGGCGAAGCTCATAGCTATTTGTTTGTATAGGATTTGACGAGGGGTGCGGCTCCAATAATTCGCCCTTTGGAGCAGGGAACTCATGGGTTTGGTTGAGTTCATGGGTAACCAAAATAAAATAAAAGAAAATAAAATAAAAGATAAACGGGCAACCATAATTCTTAGACAACACAGCTACCGTTCCCCGGCAACGGCGCCAGAAAGCTTGTTGGTATTTCTTACGATCACAGATAAATCCGCAAGCGCACGGATACCGTTGTAGCTTTCACCCGGAAGTATTCAGGGTATCGAATCCACAGGGAACGAGAGAGCACTGTCTAATCACTAAAGTTGACCGGATCGATCGAGTTTATATGTAGGCTGGGTAGAGAGGATAACTTAGCACTAAGGCTGTGAATATAGCGAAGGGAGTTCTCCTATGCTTGCTTTGGGCACTGGGGTATCCTAGACCTCTAGGAAGTTGCCGGCCAACAGCTCTACGCCGTACCCGTACATGGAGGATTACAAAGGACGGACAGGGCTGTCACCACCTGCCGCCTACCTCTTCTAATCCGTGGGGCTACGAGGCAAACGAAGGTAGTCGATAACCTAAGCACCACGCTTAAGATATATACTACTACTCTAATCTTAGCTAGAGACTAGAGCACTCTATAAATAAAGCGACGAACCCACAAGCACAATAAAGAACTCAGCTTTCTATAACTCAGACTTAAATACTAAGATGAGTATCCCGGATACTTACTCAGGAGCTCGCATCCGCCAAGGTACAAGTGGAGGGTCGCCGACACACCGTGACTCCTCCAGACTCTCCTTCACTCTCTCCCTACTTCTACTCTCATTTGAGGAGGGCTTCGCCTTGACTGGATACTCCAGCACGATGATGATCTTCAATGACCGGTATGCAGCTATTTATAGCTTGTAGAGGCAGTTGGGAGTGGACACGTGGAGGATGAGGACGAACGGACTCAGTCATAGGTCGGGCAACATGGGGAGGTCGGCCGACGTTGGATCCACTACCTTGAGTGATGCACGACGTAGATGGACTCCTAAAGGTGGTGGGAACCCACACCAGAAGGATGAGGCGGTTTGGCCTTCGGACCAGGTCGGCGATCGGGCTCAGTCGGGCGACCGTCCACCGGCACCGATCGGGCCCATCTTCGGCTGAGTGACTGCTTAGTGGGTCCTTATGGCGGTTCCAGGTGGTATAGCTTTGATTGAGTACGTTTAGTTTGCGAGGTGGGCCGTTCAATCCATGTGACCTCCCCTTGGACCATTTCCGTCTCTTGGATCCAACCGACATGGAATCAGTGGCTAGGATGTTCCTAGAGTGTGCTTCTTTGCCCTAGAGGAAAGTGGGCCCCATTGGGCTCCGGGCCAGGTCCGGCTGACCGGGCCAGGTCGGCCGACGTATCTTTTGTGATTGGCCTCATTTTTTACCAGCTACTGTCTTGTAGGCCCTGGAGTCCTACCCAAGGTGACACCACTCCATTTGAGTATGTGTATTGTGGATGTGGCCCATTTGATCTATGTGCTTCTCTTGAGGTCCATTTCACTTATGGGGTTGATCCAACCTTGGTGCATAGGCAAGGGTTGGTCTAGAATGGCTTTCCTAGCATATATCCAAAGATAGGGTCATTTGGCCTCGGTTGGGCGTCGGCCGACCTGGCTAGGTCGGGCGACGGCCCACCGAGCCCGTTTTGCCTCAAATTTCACCTGTTGCCTCCTGCATACACATAGTCACCAAAACTAGTTGAATTTGTTAGATATAATCCCTATAGCTATGGTGAATGTATATTTGTATGTCACAGTTGACGGTCTGAGATGTGCATTAATGACTGTCAACAATCCACAGATTCCTCCATGAATATCGTGGAGCAAACTAATGCCCTCAGTCCGTGTGATGCATTTGAGGAGCATTCCATTGCGGGTTAGCTTGTATAATCGCCCGTCAACCAATTGATAGTTTTTGGCTTTACGATGGATTTTCTCCAATGTAGCATCATCGTCCGGAATAGCTTGGTTTGTGAGGTACGCCCGGATTGGATCCATCCAGTTCTCCTTTTCCAACTAGAGCGGCAGCTCGAGCCGTATCGACCAACATAGACTCCTTGACGGATTCGTTGGTTGTAGAAACTGTGCCTTGGCAAGTGCAGTTTTTTGGTTCGGTAGTGAAACCGACACAGATGGTTTAGTAAGAACATCAAGTAACACGTTACCTGGGAGCCATGTGTGCTCGGCAGCTGCCTTTGCTAGCTTGTCTGCGTCGCCATTAAATTCCCTTTTAACGTGCCGTACTTCAAGCCCATCAAATTTGCTTTCCATCCGCCTGTATGCTTCCAAGTATTTGGCCATGACCTCGCTCCGCGCGCTGTACTCTTTCATGACTTGCTTTGCAGCTAACTCGGAATCCCCTTTCACGAGCAGCCTCCTAACGCCAAGAGATGCAGCTATGCGGAGTCCTGTCAAAAGTCCTTCATACTCGGCAACATTGTTAGTAGGGGTTGGATCAACAAAATTGATTTGTAATGCGTACCTGATGACGTCGTTGTGTGGCGAGATCAGGACCACCCCAGCCCCCGCGCCTGCTCTGCAAAACGCTCCGTCATAGAACATGGTCCAGTGTTCGAGATTTTGGGCAGCCTCTTCGGGTTCTGGGTTAGTCCACTCTGCGATGAAATCTGCCAGAGCCTGTGACTTGATGGCAGTTCTGGGTATGAATTCAACGTCATAAGCCCCCAGCTCCACAGACCATTGTGCAATCCTACCCACGGCATCTCGATTATGTAAAATGTTGCCTAGAGGGTAAGTTGACACAACCTTGATCTTGTGGCTCAGAAAATAATGCTTGAGCTTCCTGGAAGTCATTAGTACAGCATATAACAATTTCTAAATCTGAGGGTATCTTGTTTTGGCGTCATGCAGCACCTCGCTCACAAAGTAAATGGGGTGTTGTGTTGTTGACTTCTCTATTGGTCTCTCAACCTCCAGAACCGTGCTGACAGTAGTTGGTGCTGCTGCCATGTATAACAGCATCTCCTCTTGCGGCTGTGGCGGGACTAGTACGGGCATTTTCCGTAGGTATTGCTTGAACGCCTGGAACGCCTCTTCTGCTTCTGCCGACCACTCAAAACGATCAGTTTTACGTAGCAATTTATAGAATGGCATACCTCGTTCGCCTGACTTGGATACGAATCGACTTAGGGACGCCATCATTCCTGCCAACTTCTGGACCTCGTGGCGGCTGTGTGGAGACTTCATGTCATCGAGTGCCTTGATCTTGTGCGGATTCGCCTCTATACCTCGTTGGGAAACAAGGTAACCGAGGAGCTTGCCCGATGATACACCAAAGGTGCATTTGGCGGGGTTGAGCATCATCCTGTTTTTACGCAAGTTGTTGAATGTTTCGGTTAAATCAGCGATCAGGTCGCCCTTTAACTTACTTTTTACAACAATGTCGTCTATATATGCTTCCACATTACGGCCGATCTGGCCCTCGAGAACACTGTGAACACATTTTTGATAAGTGCAACCTGCATTTTTCAGACCAAAAGGCATCTTTATATAGCAATAAACACCGAAGGGAGTTACAAATGCAGTTTTCTCCTCATCGTCAATGCACATGCTGATTTGGTGATACCCCGAATAGGCATCTAGAAAACAAAGCAGCTCGCATCCAGAGGTTGAATCTACAATTTGATCTATCCTAGGTAATGGATACTCGTCCTTGGGCAAGCTTTATTCAGATCGGTGTAGTCCATGCACATCCTCCACGTTCCATTGGGCTTCTTCACCATGACTGGATTTGCCAGCCACTCCGGGAAAGGGACCTCTCGAACGAAGCCGGCTTTGAGTAGTCGGTTGATTTCTTCATTAATGGCGTCTCGATTTTTCGGGGTATATCTCCTTTGCTTCTGCTTGACTGGTCGGACGCCAGTTCGAATGCCAAGCTTGTGCTGGATCACCTCCCTAGGGATCCCAAGCATGTAAGATGGTTCCCAAGCGAACACATCTGCATTTGCCCGGAGGAAAGCAATGAGCTCGAGTTCCTGTTTGTCACCCAGACCAGAGCCCACCTGGGTGGTCTTGGTCGGGTCTACCTCATCAAGGGCCACAGATTTCGTGCCCGGCTTGGAGCGCTTTGCTGGTAACACACTTGGTGAGGCGGCGTCTGGCAATTCGCCTGCTTGCTGCGATGGCGTCCCCTTGAGCGGGGTCTGGTCCACCACAGTCTGCTTCTCGGCGGCGCCATCATCGGTCTTCTTTTCTCCCACAGGCACCAGTTCGGGAACTTCTTTTCCCTTGGCCCTTGGTCGGGTCTCTGCTGCTCGGGAGGTTTCTGCCACCGCTGCCATTGCAGCAGCCTTTGGCAAGCTTTTGGTCTTTTTCTTGGCAGGTTTGGCAGCCTTGGCTGGTTCCTGCTCGTCTTCCTTGATCATGTCCAGGGTCTTCATGTCGCACTGGACCGCGCCCTTGCGATCGCCGTAGACGGTGATCGAGCCCAATGGCCCCGGGACTTTGATCATGGAGTAGACGAATTGGGCGACCGCCATGAACTTTTTCAGGAACGGTCGACCCAAGATGCAGTTATAGGCCGACGTGATGTCAGTTGCCTCGAAGGTGAGGAACTCTGTTTGGATGTTTTTGCCCTCCATGAGGGTCACCTGCAGATCGATCCTCCCTAAGGGAAAGGCTTGGATGCCTGGTATGACCCCATAGAAAGGCTTCTCCACCGGCGACAAGGACCTCCTCGGGATTCCGAGCTCGTCAAAGGCGTTGACAAACAACAAATTGAGGGCGCTTCCACTGTCGATCAAGGTTCGCCCGATCTTGCGGGGCTCGATCCAGGGTTTGATGCACAGTGGGAGTAGTGGCCCATCGTACAGCGTCTCGGGGTGATCCCTCTGATCAAATGTGATCGAGATTTCGGACCACCTTAAGGGATGCTTGCAGGGCTCGATGCTTGCTATCTGCCTCTCGACCAGGATCGGGTAGAATAGCCACCAAAGATTGTGGCGATCTCCAGATCCTCGGGAAGGTCTGGCTCATCATCACAATCCATGTAGTTCGTCGTTCGAGGATTATGAGTGGCCTGGTCACGTGGAGCCCCCTGCTGCTGGCTCTCCTCCTACTGCTTCTGCTTCTTGTACACCATGCAGTCCACAAAGTGATGCTTTGTTGACCGGTGAATCGGGCAGTACATCGGGAGATCGGTAGGCTTGCCTTGACGCCTGTACGGGGGTTTGTTGTCCATGGCCTTGACTTCGTCACCCTCGGTCTTGCGCTTTTTGTTCTTGTGCTTATTCTTTTTCTTGCCTTCCCCAGTTGGCTGGCTTTGTTCGGGCTTTCCATGGACCCGTGCTCGGGCGTCTGCCATCTTGGCGGTCTCTTCCAGGATCCCGTAGAGCTCAGCCACCGTCTTCGGGTTCTTCTTGGCAAGCTCCTCCGCCGTTCGTTCGTCCTTGCAGCCCTGATTAAAGGCCACAATCACCCGATCATCCACCATGTCGGGGATGGTGTTACGGGTGTCGCTGAATCGGCGGATGTAGTCCCAAAGGGACTCTCCAGGCTTCTGCACACAGTTGAGCAGATCTCCTTCATGTCCTGGGCGTTTGTAGGTGCCTTGGAAGTTGGCTTCAAACGTCTCCCAGAGATGGCTCCACGACTTGATGCTAGCCTCGGGTAGGTTCATGAGCCACGTTCGGGCTGATCCCTGCATGGCAGTCGGCAAGTAATTGGCCTTGACATAATCGTCACCACTAGTGGCAGCGACGATCGCGGAATAGATCTGAATCCACTCGCGGGGGTTGGTCATTCCATCATACTTCTCTATGTTGGTAGGACGAAACTTTTCGGGCCACCTGACCTCGCGCAGGCTCGGGGAGTATGCGGGGCATCCCCCTGTGCCTGGTCGGGAGTCACGTGGCGGTGAATCTGGATGGGACCGGTAGAAGCCCTCACGTGCTCGGTAATCTCGATTGTAGTTTAGAGTTTCCCGAGCGTCGCGGGTGTGACGGTTGCGTTCGAGCTGCGGCCTCATGTCACGCCCCTCATGCGGGCGATAGCGGGGTTGCCCGTTAACAGATCGGGAACAAACCGGCTGGGGTTCATGTGGTCTGTTTGACGGAGCCGGTGGTGCGGCAGCGGCGGCCTCGAGACGCTCCTTGGCCTTGTCCGCTGCTTCCCGAGCCTTCTTGGCGATGGTGTCCATCGGGGTTCCCTCAGCCATTGCTTCCATGGTCTCCAAGAGGGTTCGAATCTGCAGATTGTCCTGCTCGACTGCCCAGAAATCGTTGTTGAGATTTCGGGGAGCCAATGAGGACGCAGCCTGCTGTGTACGGGTTTTAGCCATCTGAAGAGTTGGTGCGTTGCTGAAACGTGGAGGAGGCATGGGTCTGCGCGAGCTAGACGACTCGGCAGCGGCTTCGGTCCCGTTTGCCGTTAGCACATGGATGCGTTGGTCCTAGGGCTGTTCGGACCCATTGCTAGATCCACGGTAGTCGAGATCCAACTATGCAGTGCGATCAGCAATGTCTTCGGGAGTTGGCTCCATGAAGGTGGCGAAAACTTTCCAACCGGCGCATGTGAGATCGGGATCATGGATCCCTGTCATCTTGAGCTCGTAATCACCTTGGTGCTCGAACACGAGATCCCCGAAGCGGATTTCCCGTGTAGGCACTAGGTGGCTGTGAGCGTAGAGATCGGAAGCGGAGGCAGAACTCCCGATGGCTTCCGACTTGACGGAACTGGGCATGTAGGGCATCGATGAACTCGACGCGTCGGCGATCCAGACTCCGTTGATGATCGGCATGATCTTTCTTCACGCAAGGGCCCCTACCTAGCGCGCCTCTGTCGAGGTTGTACTCGGCAGATATTTGTCCGGCAAGCACCCCGCTTCGTGCGAAGATTGATCACGATGGATGAACAGAAAACACAGGATTTTATACTGGTTCGGGCCCTCGAGATCAAGTAATAACCCTACGTCCAGTTGCTGCTTGTATTATCTCGGCGAGTACAGATTACAATGGTGTAACAAGTACCCTCGAGTTGATTGGCTAAGATTGGGAATACCCTCTACGTACAGGACCCCCACTATTTATATCCAGCGAGACGTGCCTTACAAGACAAAATAGACCTAAACCTAGTAGGACTCTAACTATCATCGGGCCTTCCTTCTGCGATCTGGTCGTCGTGTCTTGTTCGGAGTCTTCTTTGTTTGGAGTCGGTAGTCGGTAATCCTTGTGATCGGGCACCCTGGTATTATGGCCTCAATAGTATGTATCCCAAGAGCTCCACATACAAAATTTTATCTTGGGAGAGGATGAGTGTTGTCCAACCACAATGAATATCCAGAGAGAAACTCTTTGAGGAGCAAGGCAATGGTTTTTCTTTGCAAAACTCTGAAAACCCGAGTACTTGGAAGTGAGATGTATCATGTCATAAAGAAGGCTGTTCCTTTCTGCAATTCCACTAAGCTTAAATGTTTGGGAATAACCTATATGTTTGTTTCTGTGATGAATCTTAGTCTTTACTCGAGGACGAGCAAAGGTTAAGTGTGGGGGAGCTTGTTGGCGGCTCTTAATGATAAAATCTTATCGCCAACAGATATAAAAAAGAATGATAAAACAAATAGACATAGGGTTATTTACTAATGAATTCCACTAGTTTTGGTGCATATGTGCTTGCGGGGACGAAGTGGCTAAAGAAGAGCAAAAGTGGGCCTGGGGCCAAGTCGCCCGACCCCACCAGGTCGGCCGACCTGGGCCCAGGACCAACCGAGTCCAACCTTCTCCCATGTAGAAGAAGCACACCTGGAGATCATCTTAACCGCTAAATCAACGTTGTTTTGCACCAAAGGCATGAGATGAACCACCCATGGATTGAAGGGCCCACATTTGAAACCAAATACACTCATGTCAAGCGTACCCACCTAGAACCGACCTCAGGGCCCGAGAGGTGGCAACTCCACCTTTGACGCGTACCTGCAAACCGCCTCCAGGAGCAAATCTATGCCGTGCATGACCTAGGACGGTGGATCCTAGGGTCGGACGATGTTTAGTAGCATCCAATTCTGAGATGGATTTGTGTGAACAGCGAGGAACGACTTTACCTGATAGTTGAGTTGTCGTGCATGGGCTCGAGTCATTGGTCGTTGCTGAACATTAGGCATGGTTGTATCAATGGAAGGGATGTCCTCATCACAAGTGGAGAGTCGCCGACACGCCGTGACTCCTCCAGACTCTCCCTCACTCTCTCCCTATTTCTACTCTAAGATAAGAGGAGGGCTTCGCCTTGGATCTTCAGTCCAGCTCGATGATGATTTGCTCAGCCCAGACTCAAGTATTTATAGCTTGTAGAGGCGGTTTGGAGTCGGTACGAGGAAGTTGAGGTGGTTTGGAGGTGGGCCCAGGTCGGCCGATCCCGGCGCGTCAGCCGACCCTAGGATCCACCGCCTAAGTCGTCCACGGCGTAGATGTCATCCTGAAGGCGGTTGGAAGTTACGGGTCAAGGGAGGACCGTTTCCGGTGCGAGCTCAGGTCAGCCGACCTAGGGGGGTCGGCCGACCTGGAATTGCCGCCTCTCGGGCCCAGTCCCTTTTGGGTGACTGCTCTGTGGGCCCCGAGGTTGGTTCCAGGTGGGTATGCTTGAAATGAGTACGTTTGAGTTCAGATGTGGGCCCTTCAATCCATGGTAGCTCATCTCTTGCCCTTGGTTTGAATTGTCATTGAATCAATGGTTTGGATCATTTCTAGGTGTGTTTCGTCTGCATGGATGAAAGATGGGCTATGTTGGGCCTGGGCCCAGGTCGGCCAACCTAGAGGGGTCGGGCGACCTGGCCCCGGGCCCACTTTTGCTCTTCTTTTGCCACTTTGTTCCTGCAAGCACATATACACCAAAACTAGTGGAATTCGTCAGTAAACAACCCTATGTCTATACTTTTTATCATTCTTTTGTAAACATGTTGGCGGTGAAAATTTAGCATTAAGAGCCACCAACAAACTCCTCCACACTTAACATTTGCTCGTCCTCGGGTAAAGACAAAGGTTTTATCACAAGAATGATTATGAACAAACATATAGGTTATTCCCAAACTTTCAAGCTTAGTAGATTTATATGGGTGGCTAACATGTCTTCTTAGGTTATTGCAGAAAGGAACAACCTTTTTCGTGTCATGATAACTCTTACCTCCAAGTACTTGAGTTTTCAAAATTTTTCAAAAGAAAATATTGCCTTACTCCTCAAAGAGTTTCTCTCTAGATCTCTCATTTTGGTGGTTGGAACAACACTCATTCTCTCCAAAATGTATCTTTGTATGTGGAGCTATCTGGATACATACCTTACTTTGCTTATGTTATCATTTCAAAGTTAGGATCCAGATAAAAAACAAATCATGTAATCAAGTCAAGATGTGCAAGTGTAGGATGTGTAGTGGAATGTAACTCATTATTATGACCTCTCCTCCTTTCTTTCCCTTTTCTGAGTATGGGCTATTGCTTCTTTCCCTTTTCTCTCTCTTTTTTTTCACTGCATGCCTTTTTGGGCATAAGACTTTTTCCTTCTCTCTTTTTCTTCTCTTTTTTTTATATGCAAACAGCCCATACCTTTCCTCTATAATTGTTTGAAGGAAAAGGTCACTTTTAGGAGTATTTATTCATGAACACAGAATGGAAGGCATGTTTTTGCTATGCCCTTAGTGTAAGGGTTAGCATCTCATGGTGGAGTGTACGTGATCTTGACTTTAAGAACATGAAATATTTCTAACAAGGGTCACATACTTTGAAACAACTCAAAGCTCAAAGGGAATGTTTTGATATGAGTAGAATTGTTGTCTCTCAAACTCATGAGGAACATGGCAAAGCTAAAGAATTTTCAAGACTTTTTATAAATTCCAAGTACTTGATAGAGAAAGATTATCTTTCATGATGAAGCCATATCTCAAAAAGCAATAACTTAGATGACATGGATTCCTACTATATGAAGATATCCACATGCCAGGAAAGTATAGGGAACAAAATATATGTAAGTTAATAACATTTTTCATGTGATGGGGAGATGTGAAGGGTTGATTTTATTTAAGCTTAGATTCAACTGAAACAATGTATAGGAGAGTCAAACCAACGCGCAGGAAGAAGCGGAGGCTAGGAGGAGCCCAGGCCAGGTTGGCCGACCTGGTGGGGTCGGACGACCTAGTGGTGGCTCTTCTGGTCTTGCTCTTTTGCGTACTGCTCTGTTTCATTCTGCTTTGTATTGTTTCACGGTCCATCACTCTGTTTGCCTTCGGTGTTTCGGCGAGAAGTTCCCCCACACTGTACCTTTATTCAAAGCCAAGTGGAAACACAAAAACACAATCCTAATATACTAAACTTTATTTTATTCATGATAGAGCAGAGGCACATTACAGAATAATCAAATGAAAGAATGAAGAAATAAATAAATAAATAAATTGAAAACTAATGTGCCTATTTTATTCTAAAGCCTTGGTGCTCATGGTGCACTGTATAGGTTTTCATCTCCTAGGGCTTTAGCAAAACGCTTGAGCTTGACAATTGTTGCATTGCGCAACATATCAAAGTCGTCCTGCAAGCTCATGCGTGCGAGTCGCTCTTTGGCATACTTGCGAGTGAGTTGATTGATCAACTCAAGCAACACCACATTGGAGGGGGCCTTGGGGGTCTTCTTCTTTTCATCATCGCTCTCATAATGACCCCCTGGCCTTTGAATTGGAGGAGGCGAAATGTGCCTCTTGATCTTGCCAGCGGGTGAGGACTCCACTGACTCCTCCAATTCTTTCCTCTCCTCCGGTGTGAGAGGAGGAAATAGCCCCTTCCCGTAGCCGCCTTCTGGTTTCCTCTCCCCGAAGACCTGGAATCACTGCTCAGGGGTGCTAGCGAGAGAGTAAATGGAAACATCTGATGTATAATGATACGCCACGATGTCATCCCACTTATTCTTCACGACCTCCTTCAGCTTTTCCCCTAGATGGAGAGTCGGGAGACCATCCCCATTGACAGGAATGGCCCCCATCGCCTTCTTCGGTGTGAGCTGCCCTGTCGTCGGCATTCTGTACGGGCTTGACGAACATGCCTCACGCCTCTGGGGCCTCCTGGGGGATTGGGATCGCACCGCTGAATGGGGCACCGAGGGGCCGCCAGGGGCCGTCGACCGACCTATGGGGTCGGCCGACCCCCTGGTGCGACCTCTCGCGCCCTCCTCCGGTGGGAGGCTTGCAATCGGCTGGATGACCATGGCCATGGCTGACTCCAGATTGAAAGGGACCAATTGGTTGGCCGAAGTTGGTTCACATCAAGATCGAAGGTCGATCAAGAGGTGGGGTGACTCTTTCCGGCCATTCTTGTGGATGTGGAGGGCTTTGGCTCGGGGGTTTCAGAATGTGGGCGAGGAAGAACACAGATGAGAAAGGGAGAAGAGGATGTGTAAATTTTAAAGAGAAAACAGCCCTGCTCTCGAGTCAAACCGAGGTTGAATCGCTCACCACCACAGAACGGCTTCAGAGACGTTGGATAGGAGCATGTGCACAAGATAGGGATGATCGGGCTCAGGAGGTCGTCGGCCGACCTGGGCCTGAGCCCGATCGCCTTCATGTTTTGCATGTGCTACGTGCTAGGTCCAAAGAATCCCAAAGTGTGCACTATTGAGCTACAAGGGCTAAGAGGTCTAGGCTCAAGGAAAACTTTTAAACGTTTATACATGACCAAATTGATCACATCAAATTCCTCTTCTATTTTGTTATTAGGCTCAAGGAAAACTTTTAAACGTTTACCTGGAAGAGGTTACCTTCATCGTCTTAGAATGTGATGGCCCCGTGTGATGAAGTCTCCACAACAACGAATGGTCCTTCCCATTTGCTTCGAAGCTTTCCATGTCCAAATAGCTTCACCCTGGAATTAAAGAGTAATACCTTATCCCCGGGGTGGAACTCCTTCACCTTGATTCTCTTATCATGCCATCTCTTGGTCCTTTCCTTGTAGATCCTGGCACTATGGTATACTTTGTCTCTCCATTCTTCTAACTCTGATAACTACATCCTTCTCATTTGTTGGGCTACTGGGAGGTCCATATTCCATTTCCTTATGGCCCAGTGTGCCCGAAGCTCTGGCTTCACTGGTAAGTGGCAAGTCTTGCCATAAACCAATTGATATGGGGACATCCCGATTGGCGTTTTATATGCCGTCTGGTATGCCCATAGAGCATCTGGTAACTTGTTCTTCCATCCTTTTCCCATTTCTGTCATGGTTTTCTGTAGAATGTTCTTGATCTGCTTGTTTGATGTTTTGCCTTGACCGCTTGTCTGGGAATGGTACGGTGTGGCGATGTTGTGCCTTGCCCCCAGTTCTGCCAGGAACTTTCAGAAGATTTTGTCAATGAAATGCAACCCTCCATCACTGGTTACCATCCTGGGTGTTCCAAAACGTGAAAAGATGATTTCATGAAACATCTTTCACGCGTGTTTGGAATCAACGGCTCGACATGGCATTGTTTCAACCCACTTTGAGACATAATAAACCGCCACCAGGATGTACTCACTGTCATAGGATTTGACAAAGGTCCCATGAAGTCAATGCCCCACACATCAAACAACTCAACTTGTAAGTTTTTTGTGAGTGGCATTGCATCTCTTGATGTAATTCCTCCGTGCTTCTGACATTGTTGGCAGCGTCGAATGAATTCTTTTGTGTCTTCATACATGGCGAGCCAGTAGAATCCACTCTGCCAAATTTTTGACCTTGTTCTGAATGCCCCATAGTGACCTCCATATGGGGCTACATGGCATTGCTCGATGATCTTTCTTGCTTCATTTGTTGGTACACAACGCCTGAGCATGCCATCGGAACATACCCTATACAGGTATGGTTCATCCCATAGGTGGAGCCTACTTTCATAGATAAGCCTTCTCTTGTTTTCCCTTGGTGGTACATATCCTACAACCATGAAATTCACAATATTTGCATACCAGGGGTCGGAGGCTGTCACCTTGAGTAGGGTGTGGTCACGCAGGAAGTCATTTATCGGTAAGTCCTTCATGTCAGTGAACTGCATACATGACAAATGATCTGCTACTGAATTTTCTACTCCCTTCTTATCTTTAATTTCTAAGTCAAATTCTTGGAGTAAGAGAATCCAGCGGATAAGACGAGGTTTAGCATCTTTCTTGGTGAGCAGGTATTTTAAAGCAGCATGGTCGGTGTAAACAATTAACTTAACTCCTACCAGGTAAGATCTAAACTTTATATAGCAAAAACCACAGCCAAGAGCTCCTTTTCAATGGTACCATAATTTAGTTGAGCTCCTGTCAAAGTCTTGCTAGCATAGGAGATAGCATGATGATTCTTATTCTTGGTTTGTCCTAGGATAGCACCAATAGCATAATCACTAGCATCACATATTATCTCAAAAGGTAGCGTCCAGTCAGGGGGTTGAATGACTGGTGCTGAGATGAGAGCATTTTTCAGGATCATGAAAGCATGTAAACACTCATCATCGAAATCAAAGGGCACATACTTAACTAAAAGGCTAGTAAGGGGCCTGGCTATCTGAGAAAAGTCTTTAATGAAACGCCGGTAAAACCCCGCATGTCCTAAAAAGCTATGGATCCCCTTGACATTGGTAGGAGGTGGAAGCTTTTCTATTACCTCAATTTTTGCTCTATCCACCTCTATCCTTCTTTCGGACACTAAGTGTCCTAGCACTATACCCTCTCGGACCATAAAGTGGCACTTTTCCCAATTTAGCACCAGGTCCTTATCTTGGCATCTTTGCAGCACCCTATCTAAGTTCTGCAGACAATGATCAAAGATTTTTCCATAGACTGAAAAGTCGTCCATGAAAACTTCCATAATCTCTTCTATCATGTCTGAGAAGATGGACATCATGCACCTTTGGAATGAGGCTGGCGCATTGCACAACCCAAATGACATTCTACGGTATGCATACGTTCCATATGGGCAGGTGAAGGTGCTTTTCTCTTGATCGTCAGGGTGGATGGGAATTTTATGGTAGCCGAAATACCCATTAAGGAAACAAAAGAAAGAGTGGTTTGCAAGTCTCTCCAACATCTCATCGATGAAGGGGAGCGGAAAATGATCCTTCTTTGTGGCCTTGTTAAGTCGGCGGTAGTCAACGCACATCCGCCACCCAGTAACGGTTCGCTGAGGGATCAGCTCATTTTTCTCGTTACTTATGACGGTCATGCCTCCCTTCTTGGGTACTACTTGGACAGGGCTGACCCATTCGCTGTGAGGGACGGGATAAATGATCCCGGCGTGCAGAAGTTTTAAGACTTCTTTCTTCACGACTTCCCTCATTGCATTATTTAGCCAATGTTGAGGCTCCCTAGATGGTGTGGAAGATGGGTCTATGGGAATGCAATGGGTGCAGAGTGCGGGGCTTACTCCCTTAAGGTCCTTGAGGGAGTACCCGAACGCCGAGCGGTGTTTCTCGAGCACCTTAATGAGTCTATCACTCTCGTCCTGCGACAGCTTGTCACTAATGATGACGGGGAGAGAAAGACATAGCGGAGGCCAGCGGGCAAGGGTTTTAGCTCTATATGCGGCTTTGGTGGCTCCTCATTTTCAAGTGGCTCAGAAGTGTCATCCTCTTCTTCGATAAAGTCATGGACGTGTTTTTCTAGGAATGACTCAAACGGGTCACTTGATTGAAGGGACTTCACTGCCTCGGCTGGGTCAGGCTCTACCTATGGCTCGACTATGGAGTTTCTGACCCTAGCTAGAGGAATGGTGAGGAGATTTCTTCCTACTTTTGCTAGGAGATTTCCTTCCGAGGTTACATCCTGAAGGAGGCCCTCAATAGGATGTCCTATCATGAGGTCAAAAACTGATGTCTCAAAGACGTAAAGGTCCAGAGCCATCTGTATCCTATTGTGTTTGAGGAGAAAATCTCGTGCTAGACCGAGACTCTCGAGAATGTGACCTGAGGGTGTTCTAAGGAGCTTGGTGTTGGGGCCAGTTTATTACTGCATCCAAGCATGTGCACGAAAGAACAGGACATGATATTGGCCCCAACCGTTGGGTTATAAAGGATCTCTATGGCCACCTTGCTTACGAAACCTCGAATGGGTTGTGAAGGTGAGTTAATCGAATGACTTCGGAAGAAGACTCAACTTCATTTGACCATTCCATGTTTAGGATGGAAATGAGCTCCCACACGGTTTCATTAAGGAATTCTGTCTCCATTTCAATGGAGGGGGTCTCTACCGTAGGTTTCTTTTGCACTGTGTTGTTGGAGGTATTCCCAAAATCTTCAAAGAGATCTTCCTCAAAGTCAAAAGGTAATCCGAGAGTTTGAGTTTCCTCCGCCTCAACGGATGGGGTCTCAGGAGCTGGGTTTGGACTGGGCAAGTCTACGGGTAAGGTAAGTTCTATTTGGGGGTCCTCTTGCTTAGTTTCATCTGCGTCAGCAGGGGAATTTTCCTGAATTGCTGCCAGGACCTCTTTTGCTCTAGCCGGGGTTATGTGTAGGAATGATTCTCCGGCTGCTATGTCAATGTACTAGGCATCTTCACTATTCTACCCAGACTGAAAGTGCTGCATAAGCATACAGTCTGGGAAGCCTAGATCCGTCCTGGTTAGACAACACGAGTCCAGGAACCGGTCCCATGCTTTCGCGATTGTTTCCTTCTCTTTTTGTTGGAAGTTAATGATTTCCTTCCAAAGTGCATAGATCCGGTGAACGGGGAAGTATTCTAGAAAAAACTTGTTTCGTAACTTTTCCCATTCACCGTTTGTTAGCCCAACGGTATGGTCATACCACTTCCTTGCCCTCTCTTTGAGAGAGAACAGGAAGAGCTTCCATCTAATCGTTGCCTGTGTCATGCCTGATATAACCAAACATGAACAGAGCAACTCAAATTCGTGCAAGTGACAATATGGGTTTTCACCATCACTTCCTGAGAAGGATTTGTCCTGGACCATAGCTATGAAGGCAGGATGAAGTTCATAGCTATCTGTTAATATAGGATTTGATGAGGGGTGCGGCTCTAATAATCCGCCCTTTAGAGCAGAGAACTCATGGATTTGTGTGGAGTCCATGGTTGAAAACAAAAATAAAAGAAATATAAAATAAAAGATAAACAGGTAACCGTAGTTCGTAGACAACACCTACCATCCCCGGCAACGGCGCCAGAAAGCTTGCTTACACCAGCGGTGCCAAACAGAAGTCCACAAGCGCACGGCTGTCGAAGTAGCTTTCACCTGAGAGTAAAACAGGTATCGAATCCACAGGGAACATGAGGACACTATCTAATTGCTACAATTGACCGGATCGATCGAGTTTATACAAAGGCTGGGTAGAGAAGATAACTTAGCACTAAGCTGGGAATATAGCGAAGGGAATTCTCCTATGCTGGCTTTGGGCACCAGGGTAAACTAGACCTCTAGGAAATTGCCGGCATACAGCTCTACGCCGTACCCGAATGTGGAGGATTACAATGGACGGACAGGGCTGTCACCACCTGCCGCCTACCTCTACTAATCCGTGGGGTTACGAGGCAAACGAGGGCAGATGAACACCTAAGCACCACGCTTAAGATAATATCAGCTATCCTAACCTTGATAAGAGATTAGAATACTTTATAAATAAAGCAACGAACCCACAAGCAAAATAAAGAACTCAACTTTCTATAACTCAGACTTAAATACTTAGCTGAAATCCCGGATACTTACTAAGAAGCTCGCATCCGCCGAGGTACAAGTGGAGAGTCACCGACACACCGGGACTCCTCCAGACTCTCCCTCACTCTCTCTCCTTATTTCTACTCTAAGATAAGAGGAGGGCTTCGCCTTGGATCTTCACTCCAGCTTGATGATGATTTGCTCAGCCCTGGACTCAAGTATTTATAGCTTGTAGAGGCGGTTTGGAGTCGGTACGAGGAAGCTCAGACGGTTTGGAGGTGGGTCCAGGTCGGCCGATCCCGGGGCGTTGGCCAACCCTAAGATCCACCGTCCTAAGTCGTCATCGGCGTAGATGTCCTCCTGAAGGCGGTTGGAAGTTATGGGTCAAGGGAGGACCGTTTAAGGCGTGAGCTCAGGTCGGCCGACCTAGGGGGGTCGGCCGACCTAGAATTGCCGCCTCTCAGGCCTAGTCTCTTCTGGGTGACTGCTCTATGGGCCCCAAGGTCGGTTCGAGGTGGCTTGAAATGAGTACGTTTGAGTTTAGATGTGGGCCCTTCAATCCATGGGTAGCTCATCTCTTGCCCTTGGTTTGAACCATCATTGAATCAATGGTTTGGATCTTTTCTAGGTGTGTTTCTTCTGCACGGATGAAAGATGGGCTAGGTTGGGCCTGGGCCTAGGTCGGCCGATCTGGAGGGGTCGGGCGACCTGGCCCTGGGCCCACTATTGCTCTTCTTTTGCCAACTTTGTTCCTGCAAGCACATATACACCAAAACTAGTGGAATTCATCAGTAAACAACCCTATGTATATTCTTTTTATCATTCTTTTATAAACATGTTGGCAGTGAAAATTTATCATTAAGAGCCACTGTTGGGATTCGCCCAGCGCGACCTCCGGACGTGAACATGTTTTTGGCTGACCAAGTTCTTACCGAAGTGCTTGCAGGATGATGGGACTTCGGGCGACTTCGGTCTTGACGTGGGCCCCGGCATCGTCCCGGCTGATGCGGGGCGACTCCGATTAATGGGCGAAGTCGGGCGAAGCCACTCCAAGGACTTCGGGAGGCGCGAAGTGTGCGGAGGCACCGAAGCTTTGTGGGGCCATGAAGGAGTCGTACGGACTTCGAGTGGGCCCGCGACTGGAAAAGACCCAAGTAGGGGTAACTTTGGTACGGCCCGCGGGGGCATTATTGTAATCAAGGACCAAAGACACCTTGTACAAGGGTACGATTGTAATCAAACTTTGTAATATGTTCTCTATAAATAAGAGCACCGGCTCGTGATACGGGATCGGACTTTTGGAGACAAAAAGCACTTGGTTGTTTAATGTGTTGTTTTCCTAGGACTTAGGGAAGTGTTTGTGTTCTCCACTGTGTGGGAAGTTACACCCAACAGTTTGGCGCCGTCCGTGGTTCGTTCCGAAGTACCATCATGCCGAACAGCAAAAAGTCAAAAGCCACTACACAAAAGCCGCCCGATGATCCGTCGGCGGCGCAGCAAGCTCTGACCACGGCGAACTCGCAGATACCGCGAGGTCCGCCGGGCGAAGAGCCGTCACTCGAAGACCTGGCCACCGGGGACCTCGAAGTGGGTCTCCTGGAGGCGGGAATTCCCGAAGAAGACATACTGGCGCTGCGTAGGGTCGAAGGTTTGNCCTATGTATATTCTTTTTATCATTCTTTTATAAACATGTTGGCAGTGAAAATTTGTCATTAAGAGCCACTGTTGGGGAAGATTCGCCCAGCGCGACCTCCGGACGTGAACATGTTTTTGGCTGACCAAGTTCTTACCGAAGTGCTTGCAGGATGATGGGACTTCGGGCGACTTCGGTCTTGACGTGGGCCCCGGCATCGTCCCGGCTGATGCGGGGCGACTCCGATTAATGGGCGAAGTCGGGCGAAGCCACTCCAAGGACTTCGGGAGGCGCGAAGTGTGCGGAGGCACCGAAGCTTTGTGGGGCCATGAAGGAGTCGTACGGACTTCGAGTGGGCCCGCGACTGGAAAAGACCCAAGTAGGGGTAACTTTGGTACGGCCCGCAGGGGCATTATTGTAATCAAGGACCAAAGACACCTTGTACAAGGGTACGATTGTAATCAAACTTTGTAATATGTTCTCTATAAATAAGAGCACCGGCTCGTGATACGGGATCGGACTTTTGGAGACAAAAAGCACTTGGTTGTTTAATGTGTTGTTTTCCTAGGACTTAGGGAAGTGTTTGTGTTCTCCACTGTGTGGGAAGTTACACCCAACAGTTTGGCGCCGTCCGTGGTTCGTTCCGAAGTACCATCATGCCGAACAGCAAAAAGTCAAAAGCCACTACACAAAAGCCGCCCGATGATCCGTCGGCGGCGCAGCAAGCTCTGACCACGGCGAACTCGCAGATACCGCGAGGTCCGCCGGGCGAAGAGCCGTCACTCGAAGACCTGGCCACCGGGGACCTCGAAGTGGGTCTCCTGGAGGCGGGGTTTCCCGAAGAAGACATACTGGCGCTGCGTAGGGTCGAAGGTTTGCTGTTGCAAAAGTACAATGCAAGTAAACCTTCGTCCTCACAGGCGCAGACTCGCTCGAAGACGGCGGCTGCGGTCGCCAAGGGGGCCGACCCCCGGGCCGAGGAGGAAGCGGCGAAGAAGCAGCGCGAAGACAACCTTCGCCTCGACTTGTTGAGGCAGGAGGTGGCCAAGAGGAGGGAGCAGCTGGAGCACATGCAGCGTTTGCGCGAGGACGCGCACCACCGAAAGGAAGACCCGCAGTTGTTAGTCACCCTGGCTCAACTCGCGGAGGAGAACAAGAAGCTGCAAGACCAGATAGCAACCCTTCGCCCGCCGGCCGCTTCGCCGCAACTTGTGGAGCACTGCGGTGAGGGCGGTGCGGAGTCAGACGTCGAGGAAGTAGCGAAAGGGGACCTGGGACCCAGGCCAACAAGGTTCGTCCCGGAGCCGCGAAGGTCGTGCAGGATGCCTTTGCCAACCACTCCGCTCTCCGTTCAGTTGGAACACACACCGTGGCCCGCGCAGTTTAGGTTGCCAGCCTCTATGCCAGAGTATGATGGGCAGTCTGACCCCAGGGAGTTTCTGCTGAGGTATGAAACAGCCATTTCGGCAGCCGGGGGCGATGACACAGTCAGGGCGAAGGCTTTCATTATGGCAATCAAGGGACCGGCGCAGCAGTGGTACTCGAGTTTTCCTCGGGGGAAGATATACGCCTAGGAGGAGCTACGTGATAAGTTATACGAGAACTTCCAAGGTTTTCAGCCGGAGGAGCTGACAGCGGGAGATCTTCACTCCTGCTATCAAGGTGACAAGGAGACGCACCAGGAATACATGAAGCGCTTCGTTCAGCTTCGCTCGAGGGCACCGAACGTATGCGAAGACACGGTCATCGACGCAGCGATCAGGGGCCTCAGAATGGGGGCGTGCGCGGAATTCCTGGACAGGTGTCGGCCTCGGTCGGAGAGAGAGCTCTTCGAGATCATGCAGACATACTGCAGGTCGGATCGGGGTCGGCGCAGGCGGCTCGAAGACCAGAATCAGGGGAAGAAGAGCAAGAAGTTCTGGCCGCAGGGCCAGTGGGAAGAGCAGAAGCAGCAGCCCTCGGGAAAGGGAGACTTCTCGGGCAAGGGCCGCGCTGTTAACAGCGTCGCAGGTGAGCCTCCGCGGCAAAGCTAGCAGTCGCAGGGGGGAACAGCGTCGGACTCGGCCGCGGGGGGCTCCGGAAGAGGAGGAGGATCAGACCGCGGAGGTCGCGGAGGTCGAGGTGGACGCGGCAAGGGTCCAGGAAGAGGCCAGAAGAAGGAGGGCGAGGGGAAAATGCCTTACTGTTTCTTTCATGGAAGGGATCAGGGTCATTTCACTACGGAATGTCCTGATGCGATGGAGACGAAGAGGCGGATGGCAGAGGAAGAGGAGCGGAAAAAGCATCAGCCGATGAGGGCTGTGAGCTACACTTCGGCGAACATCGACTCTACTCAGTACAGGCGGGCGAATTATTGGCCGCATGGCCAATCTTACGTGGCTAGCAGCTACGTGCCTACGCTCCCGCCGCCTCCACCGCCGCCGGTCTTCGTGCAGCCGCACCCACCGTATTACCCGGTGCCGTGGGGGGCACAGCGCAGTCTCAAGGTATCGAGCTGCCCAGACGTTCCTCCGAGCGCCCAAGAGAAGAGAAAAGGGCCGAAGACAGGGAGGAACGGGCGGAGTCCTCGCAACGAAGAGTAAATGTTGTGAACGCCATCATAGGAGGATCAGGAGACACAGCTTTTCTCTCGAAGAGGCAGAAGCGTGAGCATCTGCGCTATGTGAATCATGTGTCCGAAGGCACTGTCTTTCACAGCGAATGGTCCCATGTACCCATCACCTTCACAGAGCAGGACCTGCGCCTTAAGCACTACCCTCATGAGGACCCGATGGTTATAAGGGCAATCGTGGGCAAAAATGAGAAGCATTTATATGGCACGGATCTCGGAGGCATTCTGGTTGACAATGGAAGCTCCGTGGACATAATCTTCCGCAGAGCATTCTTGCAGATGGGATTCGAGGAGTGAAGTCTGTCGCCCTCCGAAACTCCCTTGTTCGGTTTTGGGGGGCGGAGAATCGAAGCAATCGGAAAGATGGACATCAATGTCACATTTGGCGAAGGTCACCAGACCCGGACGGAGGTCATAACCTTCGATATAGTGGACATCCCGTACCCTTACACAGCTATCTTCGGCAGGGGCATAATCAACAAATTCTCAGCTGTCATTCACAGCGCTTATCTTTGCATGAAGATACCAACTTTGGGAGGAGTGGTCTCGGTATTCGGGGATTAGGAGGATGCTCGCAGGAGGGAGCGAAATACGGCAGTTTTGCAAAAACCTATTCATGTTATCGAAGACACAGCTCCCGGTGACTCCGCGGAGGCAAAGGAGGAGGTTGGCCGGGTCCAGCCTCAGGGTGATATAAAGAAGATCCCGCTGCCGGGCGCTACTTCGGGAGCGGTGGTGTGCATTGGTGCAGAATTGGACCAGTCTCGCCAGGCAGAATTGCTGGCTTGCTTGGTGCAGAACCAGGATGTCTTCGCCTGGTCGAAGAGGGATCTCACAGGAGTCCCGAGGGACGTCATTGAACATGAGCTCAACGTGGATCCGAGGGCAAGGCCCAGGAAACAGAAGCTTCGGGTCCTATCCGAAGAGCGGAGGAAAGCGGCTGAAGCCGAAGTGCAGAAATTGTTGGACGCGCGAGTTATACGCGAGGTAAAGTATCCGAAGTGGCTGGCAAACATTGTAATGGTGCCAAAAAAGAATGGAAGTTGGCGCATGTGTATCGACTTCACAGACCTCAACAGGGCATGCCCGAAGGATGATTATCCACTGCCGCTGATCGACGCTCTGGTTGACTCCGCTGCGGGTTGTGAGTTGATCTCTTTGCTGGATTGTTTCTCGGGGTATCATCAAGTCTGGATGAAGCGGGCGGACGAAGAGAAGACAAGCTTCACCACTCCCTTCGGTCTGTACTGCTTCGTCCGCATGCCAGAGGGCTTGAAGAATGCAGGGCCCACTTTCAACAGAATGATTAGAACTGTGCTTGGGGGGCAATTTGATACCAACGTATCCGCTTTACGTTGACGATGTGGTGGTGCGAAGCAGGAAGGCCGAAGATCACGTCAAGGATCTTTCAGAAACCTTCGCCAACTTGAGGAGATTTGGCTTGCGGCTTAATCCGGAGAAGTGTGTCTTCGGAGTTTCTGCGGGCAAGTTGTTGGGTTGCATGATTTCGAAGATTGGGATTCAGGCTAACCCAGAGAAGATTATGGCACTCAGAAATATGAAGCCGCCGAGATCGAAGAAAGATTTGCAAAAATTGACGGACAGACTGGCCTCTCTGGGACGTTTCATTTCCAAATCAGCAGAGTGGAGTCTCCCATTCTTTGAAGCACTAAGAATCACTTCGACATTCTTCTGGGGGCCAGAGCAACAGCAGGCCTTCGAAGACTTGAAGAACTATATTGAGCACACGGCGGTACTGACTAGTCCTACTCCGAAGGCTGATCTACTCCTGTACATCGCCGCGTCAGATTCGGCTCTCAGTGCCGTGTTAGTCGAGGAGCGGCTTAAGAATGGCCAGAGCTTTCAAGCACCTATCTACTTCGTGTCGGAAGCTCTGTCGGGGGCGAAGAAATTTTACTCCGAAGTGGAGAAAATGGCTTACGCAGTTGTCATGGCCTCTCGGATGCTTCGCCACTACTTTCAGAGCCACAGCATCACCGTGCCCACTTCGTTCCCGTTGCGTAATGTCTTCGAAAACAAAGAAGCTTCGGGACGTATAGCGAAATGGTCCGCTGAGGTCGCGGAGTACGTCGTCAATTTCGTCTCCAGGAAGGCTATAAAGTCGCAGGTGTTGGCAGACTTCGTAGCGGATTGTACGTCTTCGGAGTGACAAACAATGTGGCAGAATATGAGGGGCTATTGCTGGCGCTCAGAAAAGCAAGAGCTCTAGGCACACGAAGGTTGATAATCAAAACTGACTCTGATCTCATTCAGGGTCACATTGCGAAGAGCAACAAAGCCAGGGACCCGGAAATGATAAGGTACCTTGGGGCAGTAAGAGCAATGGAGAAATACTTCTTGGGGTTCACGGTGAAGTCAATACACAGAAGCTTGAACGGCGAGGCAGATGCTTTGGTGAAAGCGGCAGCTCAAAAAACTCAGAGACCGCCTGACGTGTTTTACGAAGTCTTGCACCATAAGTCCATTGACAACGACGAGGCTCCGGCGAAGTACATCAATGCCATCTCCAGCGAAGACTGGAGGTCTTCGATTATAGCTTTCCTCAAGGGCTATGTCGAACCCGAAGATCAGAAAGATCGGAGTAGGTTGAAACATCGGGCACGAAATTATCTTTTGATCGAAGGAAGTTTGTACAAGAGGGGTGTATGTTCACCGCTGCTGAAATGCATCTCCAGGGAAGAAGGGGTGCAGCTGCTCGAAGACATCCACAGCGGCATGTGCTCTTCGCATATGGGAACCAGGAAACTTGTTGCTAAAGCCTTCAGGCAAGGTTTCTACTGGCCAACGGCACTAGCAGATGCGGAAGACACTCTCAGAAAATGCAACAGTTGCCAGCTTCATGCCCCTATCAGTCGAAGTATTGCTCACGAAGTTCAGCTCATACCTCCTATTTGGCCTCTGGCGCGATGGGGCTTGGACATTGTCGGTCCACTGCCCCCGGCTCCTGGAAATTACAAATTCACCCTTGTGGCTGTGGAGTATTTCTCGAAGTGGATAGAATCGAAGCATGTTCAGCGCATAACTTCGGCTGTCATAATGAAGTTTTTCTGGCAGAACATTGTGTGCCGCTTTGGTGTGCCCAGGGAGTTGACAGTGGACAACGGGAAGCAGTTCGATAGCGCAGGCTTTCGAAGGTTCTGTTTTCAAATCGGCACTAAGCTCTGTTTCGCTTCGGTGTATCACCCCCAGTCCAATGGAGCTGTCGAAAAGGCAAATGGCATCATCTTTGCTGGTGTCAAGAAGAATATCACAGATCAGCCACGAGGCAAGTGGGCCGAAGAGTTGCCGAGGGTGATATGGGCCCACAACACTTCTGTTTCATGCGCAACGAAGTTCACGCCGTTTAGGCTACTCTACGGCGAAGAGGCAATGATGCCAGAGGAGCTGAAACTGCAATCATTCAGATCATTCGCCCCGCAAGATATCGAAGATGAGAAAGTCACGAAGGATACGGTCGAAGCAATCAGGCTGCAAGCGGCCCAGAACGTCGATGAGTATCAAGATGAAACCCGGAGATGGAAAAACAAGCATCTCAGATACAAAGACATTTCCACGGGAGATATGGTGTTGCGAAGATCGGAGGCCGCCGGAAAGTTTGAGCCGAAGTGGGAAGGTCCTTTCTTGGATTCGCAAACTGATAGGCCAGCGGCGTTCACATTGCAAAAGTTGGACGGCACTGCAGAGCCGTTCACTTGGAACAAAGACAGGCTGAAGAAGTACTTCGTTTAATCGGACTCAGTCACGAGTCCGCTTGTTTTTTCTCTTTCTTCTTCATGAATTTTATGAATCTTTTGTACTTCGGTGCCGTACTCTTTTCCTTACAGGGGGAACTTCGGGGTCACTTCGCAGTGCCCGGAAGCGTAAGGTTTTTAACGAGGCGGCACTTTTTTGTAATCTCATTGTGAAATATAAACAATGTACCCCCAGAAACGGAGGTGTGGCTCGATGTTAAAACTCTCGCCTTCGCGAGGGGTTAACTTCGAGGATAATCTGGTCTCGTGCCGAGGTAAGTGAGGGGCTGATGAAGCGGCATCTTCGGAGCGTTTCATCATCCCTCACTTATCGAATCTCGAGACAACGGTACTTGGCAAGACAAGCAATATATGGCAGAAATGCCAAGAGGTTGGCCACCTCAGTAAAATCGTGCGGTGAAAGGCCAGTGCGTCTTCGAAGCGGATATGCGCGAAGTAATACAATAAACGCTGCGCAAAAACAGCGGTGGCAAGCCAGAAAAGGCGAAGCAGGCGAGACACCGCTCTGCGAACCTTCGCAGCAGTTAAGCTCGAAGTGCGGCGCGGCGCGCACGCCAAAGCGCTCGGAAGGACAAAGCCTTACCCGTAAAATTCGAGAAACGAAGACATGGGATGCGAGCCTTTGAAAATGTAAACGCAGGAGTTTGCAGTATCTAAGAGCTATGACAAAACACTTCGCATTCAGTCAAGTGTGTTACAAGCTTTATTCAAAGTTTACAATCACGGAATTACACGATGAGATATCTCATCAATCAAATTGGTTACGACTTCGTCAAGGATGTTGTTGGCCATCATTCGAAGCACATCTTCGGAAGGAATTCCCGGGGCACGCCAGTCTTCGGTCCCACTCCGCCCTGTGAAGAACCGGCCATTACTTAGACCGGGGAAGCAGAGACATGGTAAGGGGGCGCGAAGAAGGGCGAAGGTATTGATATTCCGGGAATTCATAACTATCCGGTTCCTCAGTCTTCACAACCTCGAACTCGGAAACGGTAGCTTCGAGCGTGGCTCTCGAATGCACTATAGACGCGGAACGGGCGTGTAACTCAGCAAATTTTCGCTTCGCCGCATGATTGCGTCTCACGTAAGTTTCAAGTTTCGAGTTCCAAAAACTTGCAAATGAAACGCGCGGGAAGCGAAGAGTAAATTTCTCCCAGAGGGATCGCGAAACGAAAAAGTCACCAAAGCACATTGTTAAGGGAGTTACACCTTCGGTCATCTGCGCAGGCTCCGGCAGTGGGACCTATCAGTCTTTACAATAGGGGCTGATAAGCCAAAAGCTTCCCCACAAGGAGCAGCTAACTACACGTCTCACACCTCCGGAGCGTCGGCCGAGCGACGGTCTTCGCGGTTGTCACCAGCAGGGGCAGAGGTGGGCGGAGCTTCGATTGACCCAGCAGGACGCGAAGATCTAGGTTCTGCAATCTCGATGCCTTCATCCGCAAGATGCTTCGCGGCTTCAGAAGCCAGGCGAGCGCGACACTGAGAAGAAGTCAAACGGATTAGTCACGTTGCAAGGTAATTAAACGAGTGGACGAAAAGGGAAAGTGGGCTCGAAAGCACCTGTTCGGCAAGTCGTTCGCCCTCGGCGACGGCGAAGCGGTACCCAACCCGGTGGAAGAAGCCGGAGATGAAGTTCTTGGCAATGTTCTTCGCCAGGACAGGAAGTTGTTCCGGGTTCAGCTCCGAAGGCCAGGGGAAATCCGCTTGGCGAAGACGGCGAAGGTCGCTCTTGGTCAGGAAAGGCTCCGCCTGCCCCGCTGACGTGTCCGGCTCCCGAAGAAGTTGGCATACGCTCATTGCGAGGGTGCGGGCAGCGACAACGGCACCAAGCTCACCGAAGGCACGGCCAGCCCCATCCATTTCGCGCGCACAAGCGCCAAGCCAGGCGAAGATTTCCTCCAGCGTCGCGGTTTGCACGTCAAGGGGCTAGCAAGCCCAAGTACCCCGAAGCTCTGGAGCGTGAGGTCGAATTGTTCCTTAACAAAGGCCAGCCCTAAGTGAACCTCCGACGTGAGGTCGCGAAGCTTTTCTTGGGCAACACTGGCTTCCTCCTCCAAGACCTTCGCGCGATCTTGATGCGTCTTCGCGTTTCTGATCGCTGTGTCATAGGCGGTACGCTCAACAGCAAGAGCCTCGTTGCGCTCTGTCAGCTCTTCAGCATGCTTATAGAGCACATCGAAGTCCTTTTGTAGCTTGGCAGTCTTTGCTCTCTCTTCGTTCAGGGATTTGCTAAGGGCCTCCTTCTCAGCTTGAAGGCGTTGGACCACTTCGATCTCTTTGCTCAGGGCCCCGCTGTTGCTCATGCTTTCGAGCTCCAATGACTTCTTCTCTGCATGATAAGCACGTTGTGCAACGCGGCTGGCGATAAGGGACTTCAGAGCAAGGTCCTTCGCACAGTTCAGGGCATGGTCCACTCCGAGGCTCTGTAAGTCCGTTTCCATAACCGGCGCGCAGAAGTGGCTTCCCATCTTCTCGAGCAGGTGTCTCTCGCGGCGACCGCTCTCAAACTTGAGCACTCCGCGTTTCTGCCCACCCCAGAGCTGGACTGCATCAGGAAGATTCATGCGGCTAGCCACGTCCTGGACATCGTCAGTGCACACAAAGTACGCACTGCTGCTGCTCACTGGGCTGGCGTCCGAAGCGGTGCCAGCGCTGCTTTCACTGGAAGAGGACTTCTTCTCCTCGGAACCTCTGGTAGAACCACCGCTGGGGCCAGCCACAGGCTTCATCGGGCTCAGATCAACAGTCTCTTTCTCAGCTTGAGCCTGGGGAGTCGAAGAGACGACATCGACTTCGGGAGTCTCCTCATCGCTCTCGGCCTCCATATCGCTGTATTCAATCTGATATGGCAGGCGGCTCACAGGCTTAAGTGGCGCGTTGTCTTTAGGAGCTTCCAGGATGGCGGCCTCTGGGAGATCTTGAGGCGAAGTCACCGGCGAAGTTGCCGGAGTAGGGCGCGGGGCTGGGCCGCGAGGGGAAGTGACCACGTCTTCGGCAGTGCCTGGGCTAGCTTTGCTCTTCGACCCGGCGTCGCCGGCATCGCCCTCGACAGGATCTGGGGAGCTGTCTTTCTCCTCATCCATATTCAGCAGCAGATCCGGGATGGACGAAGTCTTCCGGCCGGAGGGCGCCTTGGGTCGCGAAGTCAATCGGCGTTTTTTGACTTCGGCGCGAGCGGTAGCGTGTGGCTCCGTCGGGGCGCGCTTCCCTTGGTTCCTGCGCCGTTTTTCAGCCTGTTCGAGGCGAGCAGACACAGCTTCGCGAACAGGCGCTTCTACTTTGAAGAAGCGGAAGACTCGGTTGTCTCGGGCACCGCCAAGGCGAGATGCGATGTCGTTCGTCTCTTTTGGGGACTCCGGCCCCAGGATGGCGTTCGCCCGATGCTCGGCGGTAAGGGGGCAGACATCTGCATCGCAAAAGTGCAAGTGCAGTTAATAACAGAAAAGGGCACAAGCATCCTTAACTTCCACCGACCATGAATCAACGTTCATGATGCTTCGTCAGTGTGCTTCTTGACCTGTGTTGAAACTGAGCTTGATCGGGGCTAAGGCCTGGTCGCCCGACCTAGCCAGGTCGGCCGACCTGGGCCTGTGCCCAGTTTTGCCCATCTTTTGCACCGTAGTCCCTGTACTCAAATATATTCCAGATATGCATGGTATACCATTATTTGAATACTAATGTCTAAGTTATGCCTTGATCTTTATTGGTTTCTGAGCCTATTGACGGTCGGATTTTATGTTATAAGGACCGTCAACAATGGGAAAGGGTCAAACAAGAGTGTGCTCTCCGAAACGATATTTGCATTTGCTCGTACAGGGGCCTCTGCATGGGCGTGCTGAAGGTTAAGAAGGGAGAGCCTATCTTCGTCGGTTGTCCCTTGCTTCTGCAGCTGTGGTCCTACGAGCGGTTCCCAGTGGGCAGGCCAGCGATGAGCCCCGACCCGTACGACTGGCTGCCTCCTGACATGGACCCGCGCAACTACCCCACCATGGGGTCTTTGTGGTGCCTCCGGAAGGTATGCGATCGAACATTTTTTATTTCTAACCTCTTTTTGTTGTTGGGACTTGCTATATTATTTGTATTACTTGTGCAGCCAAGCTGGGTGGGCCAGCAGACGAGGAAGTCATACGCAGACTTCGTCGGACAGTTCGACGGGATCGTTGATGCGGACATGCGTTGGACCCCCTACTCACTAGACGCGGTCCACGCTCGGGCACCGCAGGGCCTGTCCTCCTTGTTCCAGCACGACCAGGACTACTGGATGACGAGGAAGCCCATGGTGTTCGACATCAACATGGAGGAGTACGCGGTGCACCGGTTGATGAGACAGTTCCACCTGTACAAGGAGTCACTGTTGCCGGTCGTCCAATCCGTCCCACCGATCCACCACAGGTACGTGTGTCGTTTTTCCATCCCGCAAGTTTTGCATATTTCTTAACTAACGTGGTGTTGGTATTTCTTAGCATCACTACTTAGAGTAGTAATGGTACTAGAGATACTTCATCGTAAATCTAGACGTTACAGATATTCTGCAAGCGCACAGAAGTACGTTGTAGCATTTCACCCGGGAGTATTCTAGAGTATCGTTATTTGTTTATCCGCAGGGAAAGCATTTAGTTAAAAGAGAGATGTGCCATCCAATGCTCTTACGTACAACAATATTAATGTACCATAATCTAAACAGGGGTAAATGATATAGAAGTGAATGAGTGGGTTGACACACAGAAGTTCATTGCTCATCATTATGTTAGTCTTAGTTAGTATAGTACACTAGTGAAGATTGATAAGGGTTCATTGGCATCATACTTATGGAACTTGGATATACTACAATACCCTATACAAGCTCATTCAATGATCGTATGCAAGAGGACATATCGAGGTATCCAGTGGTTCCCTCATCAAGGGACGACAGTAGGACGTCTTATCATAAAGGCCTAATACCCACTCCCGTACGTGGAGGATTACAAAGGACGGACAGGGCTGTCACCACCTGCCGCCTACCTCTACTAATCCGTGGGGCAGCGGTACCCTCAATAGTATTCCATATCCCAAACACCATGTTTGCAATACGAGATACAACTCTATCTATCACGTTAATAAATAGAGCAACCAAAAGGCACATTGAGCCAATGTCATAGCATACATTCACTTGATTAAGGTGTAAGACATAAGTAGTATATACTAAGTGGATAAGGTATAACTGAGGCATACAACATAAGTATGAAGGTATTTCCATTAAGCTCAGAGTATTACAAGTAAGTAAGAGAATACAAGAACTGAACTCTAGAACTTACCAAGACTCCTCCGGAAGCCCTTCAGAAGATCTAACACTATGACTAAGACTACTAAGACAAAGACTAAGCTTGTAGCAAAGGAGAGCTCTTCTTCTGGTGTGTGTTGAGTACGGTGCCCCTTGCAGGTATTTATAGCATCACAAAGGCGGTTGCAGCCGGCCAGAGGCGGTTGAAGCAGTTTGAGGTGGGCCTGGGTCGGCCGAATCCACTAGGTCGGCCGACCCTTGGATCCACCGTCTTCAACTCTCCATGGCTCAGATGTCATCTCCATGGCGGTTTACAGCTCCAGGTCAAAGGAGGGCCGAGTCGGGCGCACAGGCGGATCGGCCGACCTGGCTGGGTCGGCCGACCCCCCATAACCGCCATTAGGGCCCACCTTCCTCTGGGAGGCTTACATGTGGGTCCTAAGGTCGGTTCCAGTTGGGTTCTGTCGGTTTGGGTACATTTGTCTCTGGTTATGGGCCCTTCAATCCATGTGATGGACATGTGGCTCATCCTTCACCCTTAACTTCCACCAACCATGAATCAATGTTCACGATCCTTCCTTAGTGTGCTTCTTGACCTGTGTGGGAAATGGGCTTGATCGGGGTTCAGGCCAGGTCGCCCGACCTAGCCAGGTCGGCCGACCTGGGCCTGTGCCCAGTTTCGTCCATCTTTTGCACCGTAGTCCCTGTACTCAAATATATTCCAGATATGCATGGTATACTATTATTTGAATACTAATGTCTAAGTTATGCCTTGATCTTTATTGGTTTCTGAGCCTAGTGACGGTCAGATTTTATGTTATAAGGACCGTCAACAACTCCCCCAAGCTTAACCTTTGCTCGTCCCGAGCAAAGATTAGAACTTTTAGGCTCAGTGGATCAGGAGTTGCTTCCTCATTACTCCTCAAAAGTACCAGTGGTTCAGCAAGATATTCTACCAAGGATTGAATAAGCTGGTAAAATAAACTTCCCTTATTACCTTGGCCTTTCATGGGGCTTGTAGCTTCTCATTGTCTTGGGCGGTTGATGGCTAGAATGACTTAGACCAAGCACCTTTCCTTCTACCTTGCTTGACAATCAAACCGGAGGTTTTGGGATTTTCAAAAGGTGGAGTTCCTTAGGTGGTACTCTCAAGTCACTCATGGCGTATTTCCTTACCAATTTCCTCTCTCAACTCTCATGTCACTCATTGGAGTGGAGCTTGTGCTAGGAGAGCTATATTGCATACTTGCAATGCACATATTGTAAAGTCAAAATCAGGATTCAAGGAGAAATAAATCATACCTTCAAACCAAGATGTGCACGTGTGTGAATGGCATAGTAAATGATAGCTCTTTTTTTTTACAGGTCCCTCTTCCCCTTTTTATAAAGTTGCTTTTAGAGACATGGCTTTATTTTTGAACCAAGAGCCTTCATTTGCTCTCTCTTTTTATCTCTCTTCTCTTTTTGTTTTTTTTTCATCAGCTCCATGTCTCTTTTTGCAATAAAGTTAGGGAAGAGTACCAAACCTTATGTAGAGCTTTTATTTTGTGGATGGATGGGTGTTATGTTTACTTCCAGAATAGAAGTATAACATGTGTATGGTGGTATATACGTGATCTTGGTTTTAAAAGCATGAAGTAAATCTCTAAGAATCACAGTGACCTTGACAAAACTCATTGCAAAGCAAGTTGCTTATGTAGTGGTTTAAAACATTATGAGCTTTGGTAGGGAATTTAATCACCATAAGAAACTCTTTGTTTTATTTTAAAAGAGAAAACTCCGGTTATTAAGTCCAGCTTAGTAAGATCTTAGGGCACTCAGGTCTTATCATATCTTAGCTAACAACAACCTAGACCAGAGCATGCTTATGCTACCCACAGATAGACAAGATAACAGAAAAGATCATGCTCAACCAGCAAACTCAAAACTTAAGAGAATAACAGGTTGAAATATAGGCACAAGAGAGAAATAAGAGCAACTTTTCATCATATCCAAAATAAAAGATTTAAGCATGGACTTAAAACATTTATGGGATTATTATGGATGGCTCTTATTTACTAACTTTATTTAAACAAAAAAAACTTTATTCAACAAAACTTACCTGATCTTACCTTATTGAGGGGCCTCCCCCAAGCTAGTCTGTTAGCACCGATGTACCTGTCGGCGCAGGACTCGTGTTTTACGTCGTCGAGCGAAGACGTCTCCTTTGTAGGATTCAACTTGACGAAGCAGCATCTGACCCTGGAGATGAGGATACAGATGATTTAACCCGCCATACCTGTTTTCCCTTTTTCTGGCGGTCGACAGCCTGTTCCGGTGTTTTCTTTGTCTGTGCTTTTGCACCTCGTGTAGACTTCTTGTTGTGTTTTGCATAATATCGGATGGGGAAATCCTTCTCCCAGAACTTCTCCATGAACTTAATTAGGCTGTCTTTCTCTGGAGGTGTCACTTCCACCTCTTTGACGTTCTGACTGTTTCTCCCGTACTTGATCTTGATCATGGAGCATTGCTCCACCTTTGGCCTGAACTCAAACTTCTCCTTCCTTCCATTAATGTTGAGCTAGATCTCTCCAGCACCCACATTAATGTGAGCGTCTGCTGTGCTCAAGAAAGGTCACCCAAGGATGAGCGATGAATCGTTGCTCACGTCCATGTCCAGTACCACGAAGTCGACAGGAACGAAGTAATCCCGGATGCGCACCGGAATGTCCTCGGCTATCCCCTCCGGGTAGTGAACCGTGGAATCGGCCAACTGCAGTCTCATGGGAGTAGGAGACAAGGTAGTATAGTTAAGGCAGTCAAAAACTACCTTTGGCATTACGCTGACACTTGCCCCTAGATCACAGAGTGCATGCTCAAAGTGTTGTGTCCCGATTGTACATGTGATGGTGGGACATCCTGGATCCTTCTTCTTCTCCGGGACTTTATTTAGGATCGCTGCGCTGCACTCCTCAATCAGCTTTACGACCTCGGTACTTGGGAGTGGACGTTTGTTGTTGAGAATGTCCCTCAAGTACTTTGCATAGGTCGGTACCTGCATAGCATCCAGCAAAGGCACATGTATATTCAATTTTTGTATAACTTCTACGAACCTGGCGAATTGCTCGTCCGCGGATGGTTTCTTTTGACGCTGCGGGAATGGCAAGACGTTGGAGTCGTAGAACTCATGCGGCGCGGTCTGTCCAGCTAGTGCTAGTTCGGCTTCCGGCTCTTCTTCCACTGTGGGAATCTCCTTTCTTGGTGCTGCTGTTTTCTCTGCATGGTTAGGGGGAACCGGTTCCCGAGTAGCCTTGCCGCTCCTCGTGGACACAGCCTTAACATTTTCAAAGGACGAATCCGGTTGTCCAGGAATTCGCCCCTTATCACCAGACGGAACAGCGGCAGCTAACTGAGCTAATTGGGTTTCTAACATCTTATTAAAACTCAGCTGACTTTGGAAGGTGGAGGACAAACTTTCTATTTTAGAGTTTATGCCCTCCACAGCCTTATCATTAGCAGCAAGCCTCTTGGAAATAGACTCATTAATCTTGGCCTGACCAAGGACAAGATCTTTAAGGGAAGGTTGATTGGAGAAAGAGTTATTATTGTTACCTCCCTGGTAAAATGGGCGCTACTGATTCCAGTTCTCTTGAGGCCGGTACCCGTTGTTGCCGTTCACGAACTGTACCTCCTCTTGTGTCTCGGGGCAGTTGTTCCCCGAGTGGCCAGTTTCTCCACAGACTTCACACATCATGTGTGAGTCCAGTGGCCCTTCGTTGTCGGCGCCTCCATCTTTGGTGCGGTCATCAAGGCGCTTCATAATAAGATCCATCTTGGCGGCCAGCATGTCCACTTCCTTTACGGTGTGCATACCGCGTTTGCGTCCCTGAAGACGGTCGTCATTCCAGGATTGGTTTGACACCATCTTCTCGATGAGAAGCTTGGCGGCGTTCACGGTCAAGGAGAGGAATGCCCCACCAGCAGCAGCATCCATGTGTTCAAAGGCTGTTTGGGACAGCCCATGGTAGAAGTTCTGAAGCAGGAGCCACTCTTGCATGCCATGGTGGAGGCACGCCAGAATGTAATCCTGAAAGCGATCCCACACTTCCGGGACCGTCTCCCCGGACTCTTGCTGAAAGCTGGAAATTCTTCCCGAAGGGCATTGGTTTTCCCAATGGGGAAGAACTTCACCAAAAAGGCGTTGGAGCACTTGATCCATGTATTCACCGCCTCACGGTTGGAATAGAACCATTGTTTGGCTCTACCTAGCAGCGAGAACGGGAATAAACGGAGCCTGATGGCCTCTTGATCCACCCCTCGGATGGTGATGGTACTGCACACCTCCAGGAAGTGCTGCAGGTGAGCACTGGCGTCCTCATTGGCTTTCCCACAGAAGGGGCTAGCCTGCACCATGTTGATAAGCGGAGCCTTCAGCTCAAAAGCATGATCCCCCACTTCCACTGCTGGACCCGTGGGGATCTGGGCAGCGGACGGAGCAGAGTAGTCACGAATGTCGGCCATGGCTTCTTCCGGTTGGGGTGCTACGGGAACG
>CM014274.1:53449094-53466789 GCA_004135705.1 Alloteropsis semialata | reverse complement strand
GTGGCGGACGCCGCGCCGCAGTACCGCCGCCTCCACCGGCGGCTGTGTCGCCCGCGGCCCAGATTGGCCCATTGAGGACACTACTCCCTTCACCGCATCGACATCACCACGACCCGCAGAGATACCAGCGTCCGCCATACTCGACGGCGCCGGCACCTCCTCTCCCGACGCTGGCATCCCCAGTGAGGCCTTCAGGTCAGCCATCTCCTCCAAATGTTCGAAGCGTGACGCAGACGTGTAGTGGCAACGGCGGCGCTCGAACTACGGCGGCGGCGAAGGCACGGGGGACGAATCACACTCACGGCGGCGCTAAGTGGTGGTGAAGGCGCGGGATGATTTTCGATTTGGAAATGACTGTGGTAAAACCGCCGGTGAACAGATTCGATTTATCCCCTTTTCGCCGATCTGAATTACCCTAACGGCGCCGTAACTTACGGACGGAATCCGCGGAAGTCCCGTTAACTGCGGGACAACGGCTCTCCGCGCACCAACGGCTCTTTGCCTAAAGTACTCGGCCAGCCCCGACCCTCGGGGACTCGGCGCTCTTGACTCCGGTCAACGGGTCCCCGGACTCGGCCAGCCCCGACCCTCGGGGACTCGGCGCTCTTGACTCCGGTCAACGGGTCTCCGGACTCGGCCAGCCCCGACGGGGACTCGACGCTCTGACTCCGGTCAACGGGTCTCCGGACTCGGCCAGCCCCGACGCTCGGGGACTCGGCGCTCTGACTCCGGTCAACGGGTCTCTGGACTCGGCCAGCCCCGACGCTCGGGGGCTCGGCGTTCCGACTCCGGTCAATGGGTCTCCACGACTCGACTGGCTCCGATGTTTAAGAGTTTAGTATTGCGAACCTACTTTTGGACCTATGCTGCCAAGTTGGCCCTCGGGCCAGGGAACACAAAAATTTCATCTTCAACCACACTACAATGAAGATTCATCAGAAAACTATATAGTTACAAGAATGGCCGGTCATAGGCCAGTTACAAAAAGCAAACACATCAACCATCAAGATGACGGCTTGGGGCACTCGTCGCTGCCCAAAATGCTAGATCAGCAGCAGCTTGGTCCACATGAGCTTATCGCAAGCTCTCTTGTAGCACTATGACAGCCGACAACGGGCTAACCCCACTTGAGGGCAAGGATCGAATGCCTCCGGGCTTCCCTTGGCTATACAAGCATCTCACCCTATAAAGCCCTCGGCTCAAGGCAATGCAGGGAGACAACGGGATAGCGTCCAGACGCTAATCAACGCCTCAAGATTTTCGCAAGCACTCTTCTAGCACCAAGCTATCAAGTCCCCATGACTCCTCCCCGGAGGATGAACCCAGTAACAAGTCCCCAACATGTTCAAACCTGGTAGGCGATATGCATATCTCCTGATGAGCGCATGGCTCCGAGCCTTGGCGCATATTTATAGCCCTGTGCTAGATGTTCACATGTGACCCTAGTTGCATTATTCAGCACGTGAGCTCTATGCCACGCAACAGCTCCTTCCTTCGAGGCGTTCAGTCCGTCCTTATCGTTTTCAGCTTCATCCAACCACGGGTATGCCCTGTGTATTCATGTGGGCATTATTCTTGTCACGATGTATACAGATGCATATGGCGAGCTTATCCTTTGGGTAACTGCCCCGAAGTTTGGAGATTCTTCTTTTTTGACCATTAGCCCGACTTTTCTAGTCGGCCTAATGCTCGGGGACTACTCCATATGGAGAGCTCCTTGCGTCGCTCTCCATATGCCCCATCAGGATGTGTCACTTTTCCCAAGTGGTGCAGCTCCTCGGCGCCCGACTCGGCCACGACTCAGCGCTACGCCACTCGGGGCTTCACCCCGGGTCTGTCCAGGGTCATCCCCGATGTCCTACGATTTTTTTTGAGCACCACCCACCCTTGTGTCGGCCTGCCGACCAAGATGTTTCAGCCGACTGTGGAGGCTTCGATTCTTCATTAGCACTCCGACACACGCCTGCACGTTGCTCGGGGACTTGTGGGATATGGGTACCCCTGGGCTCACGATCGACCGGGTATGTAGTCGGCCTGGGCCCACGTCTAACAAGGATGTGGGCCGACCCTAGGCCGGTCCACGAGGATCCTCGGCTTGATGGATAAGATTAGAGAAGACTTAGCCCGCAAGGCATGAGGCGATACACTCGGATCCTACCTGGGCATCATGGAGATTACATGGCAATCGACTCAGATTAGTTCCTAGTCAGAGCCGGATACAATTAGAGATAACCGACTTGTAAACCCTAGGCCATCAGCCTATATAAGGCGGCCTAGGTCGACCCCTTCATTCATTCGATTCTTGGCCACCAGATTCCTCATTGTAATCAAGAGCTCGCCGTCGTTCTCCGAAACTTCGCCGAGTAAAGCAATACAAGACCCCCGAGCACAGGAAGTAGGGTATTATAACTCCGGGTAGCCCGAACCTGTATAATCCCTGTGTCCCTGTGTTACCTCGAGCTCCCTAGTCCTGCGATTGCCCTTTGCCTACAAATCAACCATCTGGGTACCCCCGGGTGGACTGCCGGACGATAAATCCGACAAGAGTGGAACTCAAATGGTTAGGCTTGCTCGGGTTGGTTAAGGCACCAATGCGTTATCGCTTTGATACTTGAGCACTTTTCCGTATAAACCACATGCTTAGAATGGGATTGTAAGCCAAGTAATAAGTCGCCTGGATCACCCGTCTGGTATGTCCGGATTGTGATGAGGTGTAGCTAGTGGATTCTAGGACATCTATCCATTATCGGGCGCCGATATGGGCGGTTGGGGCAGGTATATGAAAGGTTGGGGCCTGAGCCGACGCTTACTCTAGACGTAGGGTATGGTGGAAAGCCTTGCTCCGTGTGGGTCCAGTTGTACACCCCTGTAGGGTTCTTAATCTATTGCAATAGTCACGCTCTCAGTCATTGAGCATGCTCTTGTACTTTGCCTTTAGTGTAAGTTTCCGATTGAGAGTTCATGGAAGATTGAGCTCATGTCACATGATCACTTTAATATTTATGCAATTGTAATGATGAATGATCTAGAGTAGCTTAGTTGCCATGTCTTTTGCTTATTATAAATTCATAAAAAGTAGAGGCTTTTATGCTAAAATTAATTACCCAACCCTCTGTCACATCCGGAATTACGAAGGAAATCCGAATGCTACTATATGTGTACCCAGGAAGTCTTTACACACATATAGCTCTAGAAATGATTATCAAAAAAGAAAGAACAGTGCTCGATACATAAACAGAAATAAAGTCTTTACATCACAGGCATAACATTATTAACGAGTTTATCAAAGTAGCGGAAGCCTGATACAATCTATCTCCAAAACGTCTCCACAGGGACTCTGACTGGTGGAGAACACAGCCTAGAAATCTGGGAACTCCTCGGGGAAAGCATCCACTGGCGGCTCATCTGAGTACCCATCCGGGATTTTGTTGATACGAAGCAAGTGTAAGTAATCAATCTTACTTAGGAAGCATAACATGATTAAATGAGGCTCAAAAGGCTAGACAAGGTTTAAACTGCGGTTAGCATTTTTAGTTGATTGATTTTCAAATTAACCTGAATTACTACAATTATATGACAACCCCGGTAGTAACCCACATTATGAAAACATGTGAAGTATTATGAATGAACAACATCATATTAAACCATTTATCCGGAAACAAGGAACCGCTCAAAAAGGATCCAGGCCGCTCTTGACCGTGAGCATGGCTGTTATAACAGTTTTACACTCTGCAGAGGTTGTACACTTTCACCACCGGTCGTGACACCCCTTTGCCATAGGCAATGCACTCCCAAAACAAGCACAGGGTATCACTACGAGACCTTTCAACCGACACCCTAACAAGTTAGTGGCCGCTACGGTTTCCTGACAGGCGCATGGAACCCTCCTCCTAGGACCGGAGATCACTCAGGGCGCAACGTGAGTATCCCGGTGGTGCTCAGGGCGCAACGTGAGACAAGCCGACGACACTCAGGGCGCAACGTGAGTTCATCCCTAGGCAGGCCGAGGTCCATACTTAAACCGGGCAGCACCACTTGCACCTTTCAGTAACCACTAAACAAACTAGAGCCATACAGTGTACTTAGTCAAGACCAGAGCCATGTGATCCTGTGGTTGTACGGTTTTCCTGGGTGGCCGCTTTAAGAACTGGGACCTTAAGGAGAGATGCTTAGAGCAATCCAAACACATGCTCAAGCTCCCTAAACCAAGTTGCTAAAAAGCATATTTTAATAAGGTTCCAAGTATATCATTAGTCAAGATTAACATTTATTCATCGATCATTAGCGGTTGCAAGCAAGCTAAGCACAACTAACTTATCTACCCACATGCATAAACCCAAGGTAAACAAGGTATATAGGATAAACAAGTCTAGTCATTCCTAGGGTTTAACAAAATTAGACACATGCATGAATGAATAACATGATTAATAGGTGAATAGGTATCAAGGATAAATCATGTTACACTTGCCTTCCTCAAAATATTGCTGCTGATCTTGGTCTTCAAATTCTGGATCAAATCCCGCCTCGTACTGCTCGCAATCTAAACACGCATTCCATCACCACACATACATCCATCACAAGCCAGTACATGCATACAAAAGTATTTCTATTAGAACAGTACACCATACAATAAAACAGAAGCAAAAAGGTTAGAAAACTAATCTATGCATTTCTACGATCACAACAACGTGAAAATCACTCTAATCGGATTTAAGATGAATAAACTATGCTAAAAACAAGATTAAGGACTATCCTGCGATGAACCGAGGGCCTATACGCAATTAAACCTAGACTTCAGGGGGTAGCAGAGAAGAAAAATAGTGCACAGGGGGATGGCGGGTTGTTTTGCTGATTTTCTAGGGGTTCTTTAACAAAAAAACAAAAAGGTATCCTATGTTTTAATCTGGGCCGTTGACGAAAAGATGGATGGCTCTGGTGGTTTTCTTCTCGGTCTGCTCGGTCTTGTTCGGTTCCTTCGAGCGTTTCTGCTCGACGGCAACCAGGGGCGGCGGCACTGCACAGGCAGCAGCGGCAGCTCGCCGGCTTTTGGGCAGCGCAGGGGCTAGGAGGCTTGTTTTAGCGCGCGAACTGCACTAGGAGCAAGGGAGCGATGCCGCGAACCCGTTCTGGGTGTTCTGGACTTCAACCGAGCAGCAGCTTAGGGCAGCAATGGCGGACAGCAGGCAGCTCACTAGTGCAGGATGCGGGCGGCCTTCGGTCTCTGGTCCTCGATACCGGGCGTCAGTGAAGGGTCCCTGTGTACCTACGCAACCAGGGAGAACAGAGGGAAGGTGAGGGCGGCTCAGGAAGGGGCAGAACCATGGTGGAAGCGACCCTTACCGTGGTGAGCACCGGCGATGGAAATCCAACGGCAACTGGCACTGGTGGCCAGTGGGTTTGATGCACAGCAACAAGGGGATAGAGGGGGCTCATCCACGAGACTTTATAGGAGGGGAAAGGGGCACTGGTGGCCGAGAATTGAAGGGGAGGGCAAGCTTCAGTTTCTCCATTACTTGAATGTCACTGAGTGAAATTGATGGGGAGTTTCTGATAGTTAATGGAATGGGAAGGGTAACAAGGGACCTGGTAGAGGGGCGACCCGAGTGGGGAAGGGGAGGAGAGGGGGCGCCGAGTGCTTGCGAGTGGGGATGGCCGATTCCTCCATGCGGCAGAACGGGAGATGCAGTAAGGAGACGAAGGGGGCGGTTCCTGCTTCCATCAATGGAGAAAGAGAGGGGGCGACGGGATGAGGCGCGGGGCCTCTGCGTGCGTGAGGCGTGTGTGTGCGTGAGGGGAGAGGAGATGGGGGCATGCGTGCAGGCCTGCAGGGAGCTGGAGATGGGCCGGCTACTTGTGGGCCAGGTTGGATTTGGGGAAGTAGGCCGACGGTTGGGTTGGGCCCAAGGCAGAAAAGAATGGAGGAAGGGAAAACAGGCCGGGCCGAGTTTGGATTTGGATTGGACTCTAGGTTTTGGGTTTGGGTAGGGTATGGTCCACGGGGCTTTGGACTAGGTTCTGGGTCTTTGGGAGTTTGGGCCCATAGGGTTTTTCACTCTGGAAAAGAAAGAAAATAGAAAGGAAAGCCGGGCCGGGTTAGGGTTGGGTTTGCCGGGCTCTGGGTTGGAGACTTAGCACACAAAGGCACACATACAAGAAAACAATGTACCGGCACGAAGTGCACACAAACAAGTTTCTATACTTACAGCTGATTTTAATTACCAGAAAGGTTTTTATTTGCCTAAATTTTGTGAAGGCTCACACAAAACCTAACAATTTAATTGCTATATTAGAAAAGGAATTTTTAGGGTGTTACACCCTCCCTTGCTACTTATCCAAATGCATACTCCTTGGTGTCGGGTACATATACCCTATGTGGATAAGTCCTGCGGAGTACCTTTTGTACTCACGGTGTTGCTGTAAGTTGATGCAGGTGATGCGCAGCCGGAGGCCGTGTTTGGCTTCTTCTACCCTGCAGACGGAGGCGCGGGTAGGGAGTGACGGCCGGTGGCTTATGTGGAGAGGCACTATTGGCATATAGTGTGGACTCTCTTATATTGCTTTTGTTATCGTATGAGTGCGATGATAGACTTTCCGCTACAAAACTCATGAACTTGGTTATGTAATGACTTGAACCTCTTTTATGTATGTGAACTATGTGTGTGAAATGTCACTTGTGTGCTGGTGTATACTTGTTGTGCTTTGTGAGGTGTGTATAAATCCTGGGATTGCTCATGGCACATCTCATGGACTACCGCGATTAGGCTCCTTTAATTGAGTTGACCAATGGATGGCGCTCGATTAAATGGGTTTAATTTGGACGGTTCCTCACAGCGTGACATTAGAGCCGTGTTGCATTTTGCTACATGGTTTGCACTTACATTTGTGTGAGGCACGGTAGAATTAATATGATGATCACCTAAATTCACTTGCTTTTAAAAATTTTGCCTCACTAAGGTTATATTGCTTTGTATTGTGCTATGTAACCCTCATCTGTCCTAGAGCTAACCTTCTTTATGGCTGCACCATAATTCTCATAATATGTTCACGAACTTATCTTGTCTTGTTATGCTTAGATGGAGGATTGTGTTATGCGGGATGAGACTATACGAGCTATGAGACTCGTTGTAATGTAGCACTTAATTTGAGTAATCGAATAGTCCTTTGGTGAGGCGATGTGAGACACCGATTAGTTACTATGCCATGTAATATACTCTATCTATAATTGTGGACCTCCATTGTTACTTGCGTGTTGCGGTATTTAATTGCGTATGGCTGTGACATGTCATCATTTTATCATTCATTCATGCATTTCATAACTATGTGGTAAATATTGAACATATATGAGCATGTCTTGTGGGTAGTGAATATTGTTCCTAGCTGTCCAAAATCATTAGTTCCATCATTTCTAGATTGATCTTGTCCTTGTTGTGAGAATCTTATCATCCATGAGTTGCCGATATTGTATTGATTGTACAAATTTTTCTTCTTGTGCAATTGTACTATCAATTTTATTTTCTGGTTGCTAACATCATTTGTGGTTGGCGGCAGGATGGTTAATCCCAATGATGATGCGGGGGAGAGGATTCCTCCTCCTCCTCCTCTCCATCCCGACCTTGTGGAGCTGTTCCGGAGGTCGGATGCCAGCCAACAAACCCAAAATCGCATCTTGGAGGCACTTGTACAAGGCATGGCGAACCGTGGTGGCGGTGGAAGACAAGGGTATCAAGCTTTCTTTGGAACCGACCCACCCCTCTTTCATGGGCCAACGGAGCCTTTGGACGCCGATCATTGGCTTCGGGCAATTGAGCAAAAATTTGATCTTATCCAAGTGACGGACATCTAGAAGGTGGCTTTCGTGGCTCATCAACTTCGGGATGCCGCGGGAGCTTGGTGGCAAAGTTACTCGGCTCAACAAGCACAAGGCCATGTGATGACTTGGGCACAATTTCATGAGGCCTTCTGTGCTCATCATATTCCCAAGAGTGCTCTTCTCATAAGAGAGATGAATTTCGCAAGCTCAAGCAAGGCAAGAAAACGGTCATGGAATATGCCAATGAGTTCAACTATCTTGCCCAATATGCCCCGGAGGACACCTCCTCGGATGAGAAGAAGCAAGACCATTTCATGGAGGAGTTAACTTTGAAGTTCCAAGAGAAAATTGTGAACAATAAATTTGAAGATTTTAATGACTTGGTGAGTCAAGCGATCAAGCGTGAGTACAAGATGAATGCACTTGAGGAAGAAACCCGCGTGCTTGAGGCGGAGAGCCGCAAGCGAGCTGCCACGTCCTATGCGGGTGGCGGCTCACAATGCTCATGTTCGGGGCCTTCTCAAATGCCCCGTATGCCGGGCTATGTCGCCCCTCAACCTATGTGGATGGCACGCCGTCCTCCCACTCCCCAAGGACAAACATCTCACTTTGTGGGGCAGCAAGGAGGTGGTGGTGGAAATACCTCCCATGGTCCATACTACAATTGTGGAGGTCAAGGTCATTTCTCTAGGGAATGTCCCTCACCCAAGAAGAATGGAGCCGGCAATGCTCCTAAGCATCCATCTTCTTCACCTCCCTCTAGCCAAGGCGGCAAGAATAATCAAGCTCCAAGGAAGGCTAAGATCAACTATATTAATGTAGAACAAGCTATGGATGATGATCAAGTTCTTGTTGGTATGCTTCCGGTTAACTCTCACTCGGCAATTGTTCTTTTTGATTCCAGAGCATCACATACATTTGTTAGAAAAGGATTTGCCAGGCAACATCACCTCCCCATACAAAATACTACCATTCCATATCATATAGATGCACCCGGTGCTAAACTAGTTGCCACCCAAGTAGTCCCAAATGCTCAAATTAACATCCATTGGAATCCATTTTATGCCCATCTTATTCTTATTGACACCGAAGACCTAGATGTGATTCTTGGTATGCAATGGCTTTCTAAGCATAAGGCGGTTATTCGGTTAAATCCTTGGTCTATAGAACTCAAACATCCTTCTGGGTCACTCGTGCTTCTCCAATTGGGGAAGAAAGTTGGTCTCATGCTCTATGCTCTTAATGCCACCGTGCTACCGAAATTAGAGGCAATTCCGGTGGTATGTGAATTTTTGGATGTGTTTCCTGAAGAATTACCGGGATGCCACCCGACCAGGATGTGGAGTTTGTTATTGAGCTACTCCCTGGGACGGCCCTGGTATCTAAAAGACCATAGAGAATGGCATCTAATGAACTAATGGAGTTGAAAAAACAATTGCAAGATCTTCTTGATAAAGGATATATTCGTCCGAGCTCCTCACCTTGGGGATGCCCGGCTCTCTTTTTGAAGGAAAAGGATGATAGCTTGAGGATGTGTGTGGATTATCGACCATTGATCGATGTGACCGTAAAGAATAAATATCCTCTTCCTAGGATTGATATCTTGTTTGATCAACTAGTGGGTGCAAAATTCTTTTCCAAGATTGATCTTAGGTTGGGTTATCATCAAATCAAAATTAGAGAGAAAATATTCCCAAAACGGCTTTCTCTACTACATATGGACTTTATGAGTATACCGTGATGTCGTTTGGGCTAACCAACGCCCTGGCTTATTTCCTGTATTTGATGAATTCTATATTCTTTGAGGAGTTGGATGTATTTGTGGTGATCTTTATCGATGATATTCTCATCTTCTCCAAGACCGAAGAAGAGCATGCCGAGCATATTCGCATTGTTCTACAAAAACATCGTGATCATCGTCTCTATGCCAAGTTTAGCAAGTGTGAATTTTGACTTAAGAAGGTATCATTCCTTGGTCATGTTCTTTCTGGAGAAGGAGTTGAGGTAGATCCAAGCAAGGTGGATGATGTGCTCAAATGGAAGCAACCACAAAATGTTAGTGATGTTCGGAGTTTTCTTGGACTTGCGGGTTATTACCGTAGGTTTATTGAAAATTTCTCCAAGATAGCAAAGGCAATGACCGAATTATTGAAGAAGACCGTGGAATTCAAGTGGACTAGTGCTTGTGAGGAAACTTTTAAAACTCTCAAGAATCGTCTTACAATAGCTCCCATCCTTGCTCAACCTGACATGACCAAGGGTTTTGATATTTATTGTGATGCCTCTCGTATTGGACTTGGGTGTGTTCTTATGCAAGAAGGACGAGTCATTGCTTATGCTTCCCGGCAATTGAAGAAACATGAAGAAAATTACCCTACTCATGATCTTGAGCTAGCGGTGGTTGTTCATGCTCTTAAGATATGGCAGCATTATCTTCTTGGAAATCAATGCAATATCTACACCGATCACCAAAGTCTCAAGTATATTTTCACTCAATCGGAGCTCAATATGAGGCAAAAAAGATGGCTTGAATTAATCAAGGATTATAATTTGGAAGTTCACTAGCACCCCGGCAAGGCTAATGTAGTGGCTGATGCATTGAGCCGCAAGGCACAATGCCATTGCTTGCGTGCCCAATCTAGAGTTGACACACTTTGTGAAGACTTTTGGAAGCTCAACCTCTCTATGGTCGAGCATGGGTTGGTTGCCACTTTGGTTATCACCTCCAATCTTATTTGATGAAATTAAGAAGGCTCAACTTGAGGATAAAGTCATGAAGAAATTAAGAGAGAGAATCAAGGAGGAAAATACCAAATGTTTCAAGTTGGATGATCAAGGTATTCTATGGTTTGGAAAATGCTTGGTGGTTCCTAAGAACTTTGAGCTTTGGAAGAAAATTCTTGATGAAGCTCATGACTTCCAATTTTCTATCAACCCCGGGAGCAACAAAATGTATCAAGACTTGAAGCAAAAATTTTGGTGGACTCGCATGAAGAGGGAAATTGCTCGCTATGTGGCCGAATGTGATGTTTGCCAACGGGTGAAGGCCGGACATCTCAAGCCGGCCGGAACCCTTCCACCTCTCCGAATTCCCTCTTGGAAATGGGAGGAGATCTCTATGGATTTTATTACAGGATTACCCTGGACTCTTCATGGTTACAATTCCATTTGGGTCATTGTTGATCGATTAACTAAATCTGCTCATTTTCTTTCGGTCAAGGCAAATTATGCGGTGGAAAAATATGCCGAGCCCTATCTTACCAAGATTGTTTGTCTACATGGTGTACCCAAGACCATAGTGTCTGATAGAGGTCCTCAATTCACCGCCAAATTTTGGCAAAGTCTTCATGATGCCATCGGCACCAGTGTCACCTATAGCACCACTTATCATCCACAAATCGGTGGCCAAACCGAGAGAGTAAATCAAATTCTTGAAGATATGCTTAGAGCTTGTGCCATTATCTATGGAAAGGATTGGGAAACTTGCTTGCCATTTGTGGAATTCTCCTCCAACAATAGTTATCAAGCAAGTATTGGGATGTCTCCATTTGAAGCTTTGCATGGACGAAGTTTTAGAACTCCTCTCAATTGGTCAGAGTCCGGAGAGCGAGTATATTTTGGTCCGGACCTTGTCATGGAAGCCGAAGAAAAAGTGAAGACAATTCAAGGGAGGCTTCAAGCTGCTCAAACCCGCCAAAAGCATTATGCCGATCGGCGAAGGTGACCTCTTGAATTCCAAGTCGGTGATCATGTTTATCTCAAGGTGACACCCTTCAAAGGTACTCAATGGCTCCAAGAGAAGGGCAAGCTTGCTCCTCGCTATGTTGGCCCCTTCTGGGTGACGGCAAGGCGTGGAGCCGTTGCTTATAAATTGGAGTTGCCACAATCTCTCTCAACTCTTCATGACGTGTTCCATGTCTCACAATTGAAGAAATGCCTTTGCATCCCTTCGGAAGCAACTAGTCTTGAGGATCTTGAAATTCAACTGAATCTTTCTTATGAGGAGCACCCCATTCAAATTCTTATCATGCCGAGTGCAAGACTAGAAATAAGGTCACCAAGTTTGTCAAGGTTCAATGGAGTCGCCATTCCGTGTGTGAAGCAACTTGGGAGCAAGAAGATCAAATTCGAAAATCATATCCCAATCTCTTCATGGATGAGTACGTGTTTCTTTTATGTCCTACCGTTCAATCTTTATCTAGATCATTTTGTGATGCTAGAATGGTTATGGTTTTATTCCTTATGCATGCCTTCCTATGAATGAAAAGTTAGAAACTAGAGGGAACTATCTTAGATGAATTTTCAGGGTCATTTCTCGATCACGGCGGACGGTCTGCCGTTCTACCATCAATCTGGACTAAATCTTGCACTTTTCTGGTGGTCCAACAATTTGTGAGGTGGACGGTCTCCCCCCTATGAGCAGACGGTCCGTAGTTCAAATTTTTCAGCCCACTGGAGAACTCCCAAAACTTGCATTTTTTGGCCCTCGGCCGGCGGACGGTCCGCCCAGGGACACCAGACGGTCCGCCGTTGCCTCAAAAATGTCAATCAGAGACACCCCGAAACCTTTAGTTCCTACGGCTTTTGCCGGCGGACGGTCCGCCCTTTGGCCCGGACGGTCCACCGTTGACCAACCACGACCCCAACAGAACTTAGATGTTTCAGTGTAGTTTTTCTCTCGTGACCGTCGGATGGTCCGCACCTCTAGGCCGAACGGTCCACACTTTCTTTTAGTTAGCCAAATCTCGGGACGAGATTTTTCTTAGGGGGAAGGATTTGTAATGGCCCTAAACCTAATTAGGTAGCTAAGCATGCATCATGAACACTTTAAACTTGCCTATGCATTTTTGTGAGGCGGACCGTCTCCCTTTGCCATGTAGGCACGGTCAGCACGACCATATTCGATCCCTCTCCACGTCACATGCGGACGGTCCGCACCCCATGGGCGGACGATCCACGACCACCTCGTGCGTGCGTGTCACGGGTGCAGAACTTGCACGCCACATCACCCGCCCAACCCCATATGTCAGCCCGAGCTCCCTCTTCCACCAGGACAACTGCTGCTTCTCTCTTCCTCCTCTCACTCACGCAAACACCTCTCTCTCTCTGACCCATCCATGGGAGAGCTCCCCAAGCTCAACCACCATTGAAGGACCACCACCCCACCGGAGCTTCACCGGAGGACCGCCAGAGTTCACCGGAGACGCGCCATGCCACCTCGACCTATTCTTCTTCCATGGGGATTGAAGCAAGGAACTTTCCCAAGCTTCTTCATCACCTTCTTCACCATCTCCTCCAAGGCCAAGCCAAGCCCGAGCTCAAGCTTCACCAAGGCCGCTCTACTCCAACCCGTGGCACCTCACCGGAGTTGCTCTCACCGCCGGTGAGCTTTCCCCGCCCTCAATTCATGGACATTGCTTAGGATTTGAGTTCCGTCAATAGGCTCAGAAAACTAATAGAGATCAAGCATAACTTTGACATTTGTATTCAAATATGTTGTAGCATGCGTATATAGAATATATTTGAGTACAGGGACCTTGGCGCAAAAGATGGAGGAAAACAGGCCCAGGCCTAGGTCGGCCGACCTGGCCTGGAACCCGTTCGAGCCAGTCTTTCATGCAGGTCAAGAAGCACACCAAGGGATGATCCTAGCCCCTGAATCAAGGTCGGTTGACATCAAGGATGAGGGATGAGCCACGTGCCACTCGCACGGATTGAAAGGCCCACACCTCAACTCAAATGTACCCAAACCGATGACACCCACCTGGAACCGACCTCAAGGCCCACCAGGCAACCTCCCAGAGAGAGGTGGACCCGAGAGGCAGTAGGCCTGAGTCGGCTGACCCACCTAGGTCAGCCGACCTCCTCGTGCGGTCGAACCGGTCCTCCGTTGACTAGCGCAACACTACCGACTCCAGGACGAGATCTGGACCGTGCACTGGTCAAGGCAGTGCATCGGAGGGTCGGCCGACCTTGGCCCCAGAGCCAAACAGCCACAACCGCCTATGGACGACCCCAAACCGCCTATGGATGCTATAAATGCCTACAAGGGGCATTGTATCCTACACACACCAGAAGAAGAGCTCTCCTTTGCTACAAGCTTAGTCTTAGTCTTAGTAGTGATAGTTCTAGTAGTAGAGCTTCTGAAGGGCTTCCGGGGGAGTCTTGGTAAGTTCTAGAGTTGAGCTTTTGTATCTCTTTACTTACTTGTAATAGTCTGAGCTTAATGGAGTATCTTCATACTTATGTTGTATGCCTTCACTTTACTCTATTTACTTAGTATATACTTCTTATGTCTTGCACCTTATCCAAGCTGACGTATGCTATGACATTGGCTCAATATGCCTTATGGTTGCTCTATTTATTAACGTGATAGATAGAGTTGTATTTCATATTGCAAACATGGTGTTTGGAATACGGAATACTGTTGAGGGTATCGCTACCCCACAGATTAGTAGAGGTAGGCGGCAGGTGGTGACAGCCTTGTCCATCCTTTGTAATCCTCCACGTTCGGGAGATGATATTAGGCCTTTATGATAAGACGTCCTCCTATCGTCCCTTGATGAGGGAACCATTGGACACCTCGATATGTCCTCTGTCATATGTCCTTTGTATAAGCTTGTATAGGATAATGTTGTATATCCAAGTACCATTTGTATGATGCTAATGAACCCTTTCTGATCTTTACTAATGTTCTATTACTAACTAAGACTACTTAATGATGAGCAATGAACTTGTGTGTGTCACTTTACCCCTACATTTACATATTCATATACCCCGGCCTGGACTATGGTAGATTAATGTTGTTGTAAGTAAATACATTGGATGACATCTCTCTTTAACTAAACGCTTTCCCTGTGGATAAACAAATAACGATACTTTGGAATACTCCTGGGTGAAATGCTACAACGTGCTTTTGTGTGCTTGCAGAATAATGTAAACGTTAAGAAATATCAACAAGCATTTCTGGCATCGTTGCGAGGGAAAGCAATGGTTAAAGAGTTTTGATCATCCATGTATTTAATGCAGCATAATTAATCGACAGTAATCTAGCAGGTTTACCCTTTTGCTATGTTTCTCTGTGACGTAAATAGGGTAGTGTATGACTGGTTTTCAATTACCATCCAACTACGTCGAGAACCCAAATACCATAGGAAGGAGGGTACGCTCTCGTGTCGTAATCCCTCAGGTGTTCTTGTCGGAGACTAAGCCAGTCATCGGAGAATCATCCAACCAGAGAGAACAACCCGTTCCCGTAGCACCCCAACCGGAAGAAGATATGGCCGAGAGGACGATCCATGACTACTCCGCCCCTTCCGCTGCCCAGGTCCCAATGGGTCCGGAAGTGGCTATGGGGGATCACGCCTTTGAGCTCATGGCCCCGCTGATCAACATGGTGCAGGCCAGTCCCTTCTGTGGGAAGGCCAATAAAGATGCTAGTGCCCACCTGCAGCACTTCCTGGAGGTGTGCAGCACCATCACCATCCGGGGAGTCGATCAAGAGGCCATCAGGCTCCGTCTATTCCCGTTCTCACTGTTGGGAAGAGCCAAACAATGGTTCTACTCCAACCGTGATGCGGTGAATACGTGGACCAAGTGCTCGAATGCATTCTTGGCCAAGTTCTTCCCAATTGGCAAAACCAATGCCCTTAGAGGAAGAATTTCCAGCTTCCAGCAAGAGTCCGGAAAGACCGTATCGGAGGCTTGGGATCGTTTCCAGGACTATGTCCTGGCATGCCCACACCATGATATGCAAGAGTGGCTCCTGCTCCAGAACTTCTACCATGGGCTCTCCCAGACAGCCCGTGAACACATGGACGCTGCTGTTGGAGGGGCATTCCTCTCCTTGACTGTGGCCGCCGCCAAGCTGCTCATAAGAGAAGATGGTGTCAAACCAAGCTTGGAATGACGACCGCCTTCAGGGGAGCAAGCGCGGTATAAACACTGTAAAGGAGGTGGATATGCTGGCCGCCAAGATGGATCTAATCATGAAATGCCTCAACGACCGCACCAAGGATGGGGCCGACAACAATGAAGGGCCACTGGATTTGCAAATGATGTGTGAAGTCCGTGGAGAAACCGGCCACTCAGGGAACAGCTGCCCTAAGACACAAGAGGACGTACAGTTCGTGAGTGGCAACAATAGGTACCGGCATCAAGGGAACTGGAACCAGCAACGCCCGTTCTACCAGGGAGGTAATAATAACAACTCCTTTTCTAATCAACCCTCTCTAAAAGATCTGGTCGTTAGTCGGGCCAAGATCAATGAATCCATTTCCAAAAGGCTTGCTGCTAATGATAAGGCTCTGGAGGGCATAAACTCTAAGATCGAAAGTTTGTCCTCCACCATCTAGAGCCAGCTGAGCTTTAATAAAATGCTAGAAACCTAGTTAGCCCAGCTAGCCGCTGCTGTTCCTTCCGGTGACAAGGGACGAATCCCGGGACAACTAGATTCCTCCTTTGAGAAAGTAAAGGTTGTTTCCATGAGGAGCGGTTGTTGGTATTTCTTACAGTTGCAGATAAATCCGCAAGCGCACGGATACCGTTGTAGCTTTCACCTGGAAGTATTCAGGGTATCGAATCCACAGGGAAGGAAAGGGCACTGTCTAATCACTAAAGTTGATCGTATCGATCGAGGTTATATGAAGGCTGGGTAGAGAGGATAACTTAGCACTAAGCTAGGAATATAGCGAAAGGAGTTCTCCTATGCTTGCTTTGGGCACCGGGGTATCCTAGACCTCTAGAGAAATTGCCGGCCAACAGCTCTACGCTGTACCCGAACGTGGAGGATTACAAAGGACAGACAGGGCTGTCACCACCTGCCGCCTACCTCTTCTAATCCGTGGGGCTACGAGGCAAACGAAGGTAGTCGATAACCTAAGCACCACGCTTAAGATATATACTACTACTCTAATCTTAGCTTGAGACTAGAGCACCTTATAAATAAAGCGACGAACCCACAAGCACAATAAAGAACTCAGCTTTCTATAACTCAGACTTAAATACTAAGATGAATATCCCGGATACTTACTAAGGAGCTCGCATCCGCCGAGGTACAAGTGGAGGGTCGCCGACACGCCGGGACTCCTCCTGACTCTCCCTCACTCTCTCCCTATTTCTACTCTCATTTGAGGAGGGCTTCGCCTTGACTTGATGCTCCAGCTCGATGATGATCTTCAATGACCGGTATGCAGCTATTTATAGCTTGTAGAGGCGGTTGGGAGTGGACACATGGAAGATGAGGACGAACGGACTCAGTCACAGGTCGGGCGATGCGGGGAGGTCGGCCAACGTTGGATCCACCACCTTGAGTGATGCACGGCGTAGATGGACTCCTGGAGGCGGAGAGAACGCACACCAGAAGGATGAGGCGGTTTGGCCTCCGGACCAGGTCGGGTGACCGGGCTCTTCTTCGGCTGAGTGACTGTGTAGTGGGTCCTCATGGCGGTTCCAGGTGGTATAGCTGCATTTGAGTACGTTTAGGTTGCGAGGTGGGTCCTTCAATCCATGTGACCTCTCCTTGGACCATTCCCGTCTCTTGGATCCAACCGACCTGGAATCAGTGGCTGGATGATCCCCAAATGTGCTTCTTTGCCCTAGAGGAAAGTGGGCCCCATTGGGCTCCGGGCCAGGCTCGGCCAATCGGGCCAGGTCGTCCGACGTATCTTTTGTGCCCGATTGGCCTCATCTTTTACCAGCCACTATCTTGTAGACCCTAGAGTCCTACCCAAGGTGACACCACTCCATTTGAGTATGTGTACTTGTGGATGTGGCCCCTTTGATCTATGTGCTTCTCTTGAGGTCCATTTCACTTATGGGGTTGATCCAACCTTGGTGCATAGGCAAGGGTTGGTCTAGAGTGGCTTTCCTAGCATATTCCAAAGA
>CM014274.1:53414790-53448094 GCA_004135705.1 Alloteropsis semialata | reverse complement strand
GCTCGTTCAAATTTATATGCTAAATTTTATAAGATGAAGGACGAGTTAGCTACTATGATGCAGGATAAGCTTGGCATTGATATGGGTAATTCTAGATTATATCAAAAACCATATTCTGCTAATTTTGATGCTGTAGCTTATCCCAATAATTGGCGTGTTCCTGATTTCGTTAAATTTAATGGTGATGATAGCAAGACCACTTGGGAACACATTAGCCAATATATTGCTCAACTAGGAGAAGTTAGTTCCAATGATGCTTTAAAAGTTCGCCTGTTTTCATTGTCTTTAACTGGAACTGCTTTTTCTTGGTTTTCTTCATTAACTCCTGGCTCAATTAATTCATGGAATCAATTAGAGCAAAAATTTCATGATCATTTTTATAGTGGGAGTACTCAATTGAAATTGACAGATTTGACATCGGTTAAGCAACAAAGAGATGAATCCGTTGTTGATTATTTTAAACGATTCAAAGAAACTAGAAACCAATGTTTTAATTTGTCACTTTCCGAAAGAGATCTTGCTGATGTTGCTTTTAATGGTTTAAGATCCTCTATTAGAGAAAAGATAGAAGGCTTTGAACACTTTTCGGTTAATCAAGTACAAATAAGAGCTTTAGCTACTGAAAACCGAATTAAAAATAGCAAGGATACATATAAAACTCATCGTTCTAATGTTCATCTTGTTGCTTATGATTCTAGTAGTTCAGACGATGATGAAGATGTGTATGTTGCTGAACTTGTATGGCCTTCTAAGAATAAATCGTACACTTGTCCATCTCTTAAGCCAATTCAAAAGAATCGGAAAGAAGAAGTGCGATTTACTTTTGATGTTTCCAAGTGTGATCGTATTTTTGATGAATTGTTAAAGAATGGAAACATTAAAATGTCTCATACTATTCCTCCACTTGAAGAACTCAAAAGGCGAGCATATTGCAAGTTGCATAATTCTTTTTCGTATGCTACTAATGATTGCAATGTTTTCCGTCGACAGGTGCAATCGGCCTTGAATGAAGGACGTTTGACACTACATGAGATGCAAGTGGATAAAGAGCCTTTCCCTGTCAACACCCTTGAGATGCAAGCTCCTAAAGTTCTGATTCGGCCGCATCAAGTCGAATCAACTAAAGGAAAAAATATTGTTGTGGGTGATGAGAAGCCAAAACTTGAAAATTTGAAGGGGAAATCAATTATCAGGGAAGTGGTGTGTGAGAAGACCCCCAATGGCAGAGAGACTTTCAAAATTACTGCAAGAGTCGCGGATCTCGGGGGGCAAGGATCATCAAAAAGACCGTTTGAGCCTGTACAGGACAAACCGGTTTCACCGGTTCCAGAAACCGGTTTCACCGGTTCTACTCAGGGGCGCCAGAAAATGTTGAAGCCTAAGCGTCCGGAGATTGGGACTTGGAAAGTCAATGTGGCCAAGGATCAGGGCAAAGTTGCAAAGCCAAAAGTGACCTATGACCAGTTGTTTTCCAAGTATGCAAATCAAAGGCCAGTTGATGAGGATTGGCCGGCAAAAAAGAGAAAGAGGTCACCTCCGCGCCAAGAGAAGCCAATTTCGCCTCCAAGGGTGAATAACAGGTGGAAGGGTGACAATGCAGTTTTTATCCCCAACAGAACCAATGTCAGAACCAATTTCGCCTCCAAGGGTGAATAACAGGTGGAAGGGTGACAATGCAGGTTTTTATCCCCAACAGAACCAATGTCAGAACATGTCATGGATGCCTCCGTACTACAATTATCAATATCCGGCATGGGATCACAATGGGATGAATATGCCTTATTACCCTGCGCAGTATCCTCCTTTTCATCCAGGATGGGGTAATAACAGAGTTCCAGCTCATGAGAGGTTGGTAGATAACCGTTCGGCTCCTCGTCGATCAGGTTGGGATGTGCCACCTCAAACCGGTGGAACCGGTTCTGTAAACCGCTTAAACCGATTTCCGCAGAAGAGACAGCCTTCTCCTCCTAAGCAAGTTTATCAGCCTAAGAAGATGGAGGAAGTTGTCCAGAAGATGGAGGTCGACCAGGAGAGAACTACTGCTGCTGATATCATTCAGATTGGTGACTTTCAAGTAAATTTGAAGGACGGTGACAAGATGCCTATGATAATTGGTGATGAAGTCAAGTCATCAGTCCAGGAGAACGTTGCTGCAGAGCCTGATGTGGGTAAGAAGGTTGAAATTGATAAAACTAAATACCTTATGCCTAGATGGTGTCCTCCAGGTTTGACACGCACACAGAAGAGGAAGTTGCAGCGGCTTCGCTTTCAAGATCAGAAAGAAAAGGCACTGGAGAAGCAGAGGGAGGAACACTTCAACAAGTACAGGCCTATGATTCCTCCGGGCAAGGGATGGAAGAAGACCGAAGCTCCAGGGCAAAATCCGGTGGAACCGGATTCCAAACCGGTGGAACCGGTTCTACCCACTTCGCCGTCCACTGCTGCATCAGAACCGGTGGAACCGGTTCTGAAACCGGTGGAACCGGTTTCTGCTGATCCAGGTTCATCTCGGATTGCCTCTGAAATTTCTGTTACTCCTGCGTTTGATCAGAGGTTGTCATCGGATTCCCAGCACATGGACGATGAACAGCTAGTTGATTATGGGTCGTCACCTGAACATATGAATGTTGATGCTAATGTGGTGCACCTATCTTCGGATTATTACATTATTCCAGAGGATGAGATCGCTCATTTAGACTTTGGCCTAAAAGAAGCTATATTTAAAAGGCCAGAGGATTCTGAAAATCACTTGAAGGCGCTGTACATGAAGGGACATATCAATGGGAAGCCGATTTCAAGGATGCTTGTTGACACCGGGGCGATTGTCAATTTGATGCCTTATGCTGTGTTCAAGAAGCTTGGCGGACTTGATGATGAGCTGATCAAGACCAACATGACTATCAGCGGTGTGGGAGGAGGCGAGCCTATGAGTGCTAAGGGCGTTGCTTCTATGGAGCTCACCGTTGGGAGCAAGACGTTGGCTACCGCTTTCTTCGTCACCGAGACCCAAGGTAATTTCAATTTAATATTGGGTCGTGATTGGATTCATGCAAATAGATGTGTACCTTCTAGTTTGCATCAGTTTCTTATTCAATGGGTAGACGAAGACATTGAGGTTGTGCATGGAGACACATCGGCTTGTGTTGCAGTGGCTGATAGTTCTACCATGTCTATGCATGATCATGTTAAGTGCTTAACAGGTTTAGATATTTCTGACTATGAGACGATCAGTTGTACTAGAGATGGCTTCGTGCTTGCTGTGCTAAAGCCAGTTGAGTATCGGCTAAACCATTTGATTTGAATTAATGAATAGTTCAGAATGGTTGCAGCAGAGACTTGAGCACTATCGGGCATAAAAGAACGATATGTGTGAAGCTATTGAAGATTTTGATGACATGAGTAAATTAGGACAAGGCTTTACGTCGGCTGATCCTTTAGAGGAAATTGATATTGGTGATGGCACTATACCTAGGCCGACGTTTGTAAATAAAAATTTGAAAGCTGATTATAAAGCTGAATTAATCGAGCTGTTGAAAGAATATTGATTGTTTTGCATGGAATTATCAAGAGATGCCTGGTTTAAGCCGCGAGTTAGTTGAACATCGGCTGCCTATTAAGCCTGGTTTTAGACCTTTTAAACAAACTGCTAGGCGTTTCAATCCTAATATGTATGACCGAATTAAAGAAGAAATTAATCGGTTGTTGGATGCAAATTTTATTAGGCCTTGTCGTTATGCTGAATGGTTATCTAATATTGTGCCTGTTGAGAAAAAGGATTCTGGTAAGCTCAGAGTTTGCATTGATTTTAGAAATCTTAATAGAGCTACTCCTAAAGATGAATATCCTATGCCTATAGCCGACATGCTTATTAATGATGCTTCTGGACATAAAGTTATTAGTTTTCTTGATGGTAATGCTGGTTACAATCAAATATTCATGGCCGAAGAGGATGTTTCCAAAACGGCTTTTATATGTCCAGGTTTTGTTGGTTTATTTGAGTGGATAGTCATGACCTTTGGTTTAAAAAATGCTGGTGCTACTTACCAAAGGGCAATGAATTTGATTTTTCATGACTTGCTTGGTTTAATCATAGAAGTTTATATCGATGATATTGTTGTTAAATCGGCTGGTTTAAATTCTCATTTGGCTGATTTAAGACTTGCTTTTGAAAGAATGCGTCGATATGGATTAAAGATGAACCCACTTAAATGTGCTTTTGGTGTGTCGGCTGGAAAGTTTTTAGGTTTTATTATTCATGAGAATGGCATAGAGATAGATCCTAAAAAGTTTGATATTATTAAGAAGATTAAAACTCCTACATGCAAGAAAGATTTGCAGAAATTTCTAGGCAAGGTGAATTATTTGAGAAGATTTATTTGTAACTTGTCTGGGAAGGTCAATGCTTTTACTCCTATTCTTCGGTTAAAAGATGAAGCCGAATTTACTTGGGGGGGCAAAACAGCAAGAAGCTTTTGAGAAGATTAAGCATTACTTGTCTTCGCCGCCGGTCATGAAAGCACCTAGGAGAGGAGTTCCATTTAAATTGTATGTGGCTGCTGAAGATCAAGTAATTGGAGCTGTTTTGACTCAAGAAACTGAAGGGAAGGAACATATTATTACCTATGCAAGTCGTCGATTATTGGATGCCGAAACAAGGTATATATTTATTGAAAAGCTTTGCTTGTCATTATATTATGCTTGTACCAAGATAAGGCATTATTTATTATCCAATACTTGCATAGTGGCTTGTCAAACGATATTATTAAATACATGTTGCATAGACCAATTTTAAGTGGTAGAATTGGTAAATGGGCTTATGCTCTTATTGAATATGATTTGGCTTGTGAACCTTTAAAATCAATGAAAGGCCAAATTGTTGCTGATTTTATTGTTGAGCATAGCATTAATGATAATGATCTAGATATCGGTTATATTACTTTTACCCCATGGAAGTTGCATTTTGATGGATCGGTTTGTAAGAGTGGTTGTGGCGTTGGTATTATTTTTATATCTCCAAGTGGTGCTGAATTTGAAGCTCTTAACCGATTAGAAAATGATTGTACTAATAATCAAGCCGAATATGAAGCTTTATTATTCGGACTAGAGATTTTGCATGACATGGGGGTAAAACATGTGGAAGCATTTGGTGATTCTCTGCTGGTTGTACAGCATGTTAATAAAGTATACCAATGCTTTGATGGACTTTTAAATACATATCTTGATAAATGTTTAGACATGATTGCTCAATTTGATGAATTCTCTATATATCATGTTTCGAGAGATGAGAATCCAAGGGCAAATGCTCTGGCTCAGCAAGCGTCTGGCTATGATGTTCAGAAAAGAAATTTTTATGAAAGAAAGCCGACACTTTGCATAGCCGAGACATCTGCTCAGGAAGAACCGGTTTCACCGGATCCAGAAACCGGTTCCACCGGAAATTCCGGTAAAACCGCTTTTAGAACCGGAGAAACCGGTTCATCCGCTGACAGCAGTACTTCGGTCCATGAGCAATCAAAAATTAATGAGGACGAAGTTACTGATTGGAGAATACCTATTGTTGAGTATTTGCAGAATCCTAATCATAAAGTTGACAGAAAAATCCGGCGGTGGGCATTTAAATTTACTTTGGTTGATGGTGAATTATATCGTCGGACGGCTGAAGATTTATTGTTGAAATATTTGGATTCTGATCAAGCTAAAGTTGCAATGGGTGAAGTTCATGAAGGTATTTGTGGTACACATCAATCGGCTCCTAAGATGAAGTGGCTTTTGAGGAGAGCTTGTTTTTATTGGCCTAATATGATAGCTGATTGTTTTCGGTACTACAAAGGATGTGAAGAGTGTCAAAGGTTTGAAAATATTCAGATGGTTCCAGCAGCTTTATTACATCCTATTATCAAACCTTGGCCTTTTCGAGGATGGGGATTAGACTTTGTTGGACAGATTCATCCTCCTTCATCAAAGGGACATCGCTTCGTGTTGGTGGCTACTGATTATTTTACAAAGTGGACCGAAGCGGTACCTTTGAAGAATATGACACATTGGGAGGTAATTGAGTTTATTACTGAACATATTATCCATAGATTTGGCATCCCACAAACTTTGACTACTGATCAAGGCACTTCATTTATATCAAAGGAAGTTCGTGAGTTTGTTGATATGTATGGTATTAAATTGCTCAATTCATCTCCATACTACGCTCAGGCTAATGGACAAGCCGAGTCTAGTAATAAGATCTTGATCAAGTTAATTAAAAAGAAAATAGAGGAGAATCCTAGAAGGTGGCATGAGGTTTTATCTGAAGCTTTGTGGGCTCATCGTATATCTAGACATGGTGCTACTAAGGTTACTCCTTTTGAGCTTGTATATGGTCAAGAAGCTGTTTTGCCTGTTGAAGTGAATTTGAATGCTTATCGGTTAGCTAAGCAAAATGATCTTGATGCTATTGACTATCATAATTTGATGATGGACAATATTGATGAGGTGACCGACAAGCGATTGAAGGCTTTGAAGAAATTGAGAAGGATAAAATTCGAGTTGCTAAGGCCTACAACAAGAAGGTAAAACAAAAGTCTTTTCAGGTTGGTGATCTCGTTTGGAAGACAATTCTGCCTATAGGATCGAGGAGCAACAAGTTTGGTAAATAGTCTCCAAGTTGGGAAGGTCCACACAAGGTGATTAGAGTGATCTTCGGTAATTCTTATATGGTGGAGACTTTGCAAGGTCAGCAGCTACCAAGAGCTCTTAATGGAAGGTACTTAAAACAATATTATCCAAGTGTTTGGCAAGGAGCTTGATTTATATGGCCGATAGTCTTAAATATCGCCCTTAGAGTAAAAGGCCGATGAATTCTGTTTAACATCGCCCTTAGGAGTGTTTTCTTGTGCTAAAATGTTTTCTGGTACGCAAGCTTTACCAAAAAACATGGGGGCATATGTTGGCGATCAAAATTGGCACAACGACCGCAAGGCAGGAAGAACCGGTGGAACCGGATTCTCAAACCGGTGGAACCGGTTTGGTCCACTGTTACCCGTCTGACAGACAGACCGGTGGAACCGGTTTGGGAACCGGTGGAACCGGTTTTCCCCGAGTCCTAGTAGGATTGGACTCTTTTTGTAGATCCGAGTTGTAATGGGACTTTCCTTGCGGGGTACGACCTCCCCACCCTATAAATATGAAGGGTCACGGCCGATTGAGGGTTATCCAATCGATCAAACACTTATTACCTTTACTTTTTTGTCATCTCTAAACCCTAAACTTTTCCAACCCTAATTCTGTTCGTTCTTCGTCTCTACGGCGTTTTACGACGCTCTGAGTGGCCTGCCGATCTCAGAGAAACTCTAGGCGCGCCTGCCCTGACGGGGTCCCTCCGGGCCGGCGATCTTAGGTCTACGCAGCAGATCCCGAGGAACCGGTTTCACCGGATCCTCAAACCGGTTTCACCGGTTTCGCCTGGGCCTGCTGCAGTTGATCGATCCGTTGCGGATCTCGCGCGTTCTAGCGCAATCTCGGTGTGTTGACCAGATCAGGCGTCAACACCATGGAACCGGTTTTGAATGAGAAGGTTTTCTATTTTTACCGGTCTTTTGGATTACCATTGGTTTTCTATTTTTACAAAGAAGTTACAATCTTCAAATTTAGCTAACATTATATCTAGTCTCTTGGAGATGCTCTTAGGGTCATTACATTTGGGAACCCCCACAGTAGGTTAGTCGGTATAAAAAACCAACAGTACGTAATGGCATATCTCCAACATCGTTGAAATTGTAATGGCACGCTTATAATATCACGAATAGTAATGACATTTCAAACCAAGACAATTTATAATGGCATATATCAATTAACTCAAGAAAAAAAACCTAAGCCAGCAAACTGAACCCTAGCAGCCTATTCGACGCAGCGCGCCGCGAGAGACGGGGGGAAAAAAGAAATGACATCTTTGGCCCGCACCGCCACCGCCGCCGCCGTCGCCGTGAGATCGGCGTCGCGCTCCGCACCCGTAACCGGCCGCGTCCTCGGCGCGCCGCTGCTTTCCCTGGCATCGACTTCCGCTGCGCTGTCCGCCCGGATCCTCAGGAGGTAGCTCACTGGCTCACTGGCGACCTATGGATGGCAGCCGGTGCGCGCGTGCGCTCACGTCGGCCGTTGGTTCGTGTGCAGGTCGGCGGCCGCGGCGTCGGCGGTGCTGGAGACGCTCATGCCGCTGCACAGCGCGGTGGCGGCGGCGCGGCTTAGGTCCTGCCTCGCCGTCGACTCGTCCTGCTGGAGCTCGATCTCTCAAGGTAACCCTCGTTCTACCTGCTACCATTTGAGGGGATGAACTGTGTGGTCGAATCTCCTGGATCTGTTGTTGATTGCTGCATGCTCTACAACAATTTCTGTGTGGTTGTACATTTTGAGGTTTTGGGGCTTCGTTTGAATTGAAGAAGAAAAGAAAGGCCCAAGCCTCTCCAGATTGCTATTTAACATGAGTATGTATATCTTTTATAAATCCTGGAGAAACGTTGTGATGTTTTGCTGGCATGTCCAGATAAACATTTCTCGAATCAATTTCTCAGTGGACCAAGCAATTCGTGAACTGAGCCCATTACACAGTACTTTCATCAGGTTCTTTGTTTATTCTTCTTATGTACACCACAACATCATAGAAACCCAAGATACATGGGTCTAGTGTGAATGAACAGCATAGTTAGTAAGGAGTACATCTTAGGGCCTTCCTGCTGTGCTTTGCACCTATGAGGTCACAACTGATGAATATGTGAATAGCGTCCTGTTCTGATGAAACACCTTTGAACCTTCATTTATTATACTGAAATACATGTTAATGTTCCTTCTTATATTAACAATTACTTTTATGAGTAAATTATGACCATGGACATGTAATATAATCTTCAAGTGCCTTGGTTCATTAGTGCCCAATTGTTCGTCAATAAAGCTAGTTTTACATCTATGTTCAGCGGTACAATGTGTTAGCTGTAAGCTTTAGTTTTTTCCTGCTATGATCTTAGGGAACTTTTTTTTTTGTTTAAAAGTATTGACCTGTTTCAAACTCTGGATGCTGTGTAGATGTATGGTTGTGGAAGTTGTCTTAGCTGGTCCAATATCAGAGTCGTCACTAACTAATTTAATGTATTTTATTTTGTTTGAGGTCAAGTTTATGTTAGCCACTCCTTAGGAATGTGTGTTGATTCTTTGACTTCTCGACTCTCAGTCCGAAATAGCACATGTGAATTTGGAAACTTGTGAGCTTCCACAGTTTAGATTTCATGGAACTTTCTGTTTCTTGCAATGTTAACAAAATTTGATCAACAAGGATCTTCATGTGATGAATAATGAATTTGTTCAACTTGCCTCTCAGGGTTGCTCTAGCGTGAAGAACTTAAAATGCTACCAGTTCATAGCAGTATAAAATATTTAGGCAGTTTAATACCCAGTCTAGCTTGTTGCTAAAATTATACTGTATGGTTTGTTGGGGTCTCTTTTTTAATTCAAGTAAAAAGTTTTCTTGACTGTGCCAGGTGCTGTGGCTCCATGACGGCATCCTAGTGGTTCTAGAGAGAATAAAATCTCTCCAGGACAAGTTATTGCAGTCGTGTTGATTGATCTACTACCATTATTGACTCACTTCATTTGTAAAATATTAATAGGATCTGGTTTAGCTATTTACATGTGAACAGTAAGATTGTGGTTCTGTCGTTCCCTCTGAGCAAAAGTGATGCAAATGTCATCCTGGTTAGGCAGCAAGATATAGTACTCCCAAAACATTGTCCCTTGTATAATAAGAGAGGAGTTTCTGTTTTTGTTTTGCTTCATGAGGTGCTATTATTCACCTCTTCAATGCATTTTTGTGTTTTACAATAGGTAGACTAGCAATTTTACGTGTCTAGGCATGTGTAAAAACAACGCACTTAGATAGCTTCTTTTGCACCAAAACGTAGTATTTTTAAAACATTGGCCATCTTCAAAGACCTAAATTTGGTGAACTTTCTCAACCATGATTGGGCCACGTAGTCCATCAACGTGAGCCATCAGATCTCGGGCACAATTCTTTCCAACCATCGATCATGTTACTTTCACTCTAGTATTATTCCGACCCTTCGCGAGCGAGCTCCGTTTCTCCCAGCATCGGCCAGCATGCCTCCCAAGCGGCGGCGCTCCTCGATCGGTCACGTCGGATTGCAGGCCCTTGGGTGGGCACCGGCGCTGCAGCAACGGGGATCGCATTCTCCGTGTCGCCTTGTCGAGGAGTCGTCGGACTCCTATCTCTCTCTCTCTCGCACGCGGTGGCCAGCCATTAGGAAGATTGCTGATATTAGCGCCGGTACGGCTCCATATAGCACCAGAGCTTCTATAGGTTCCCCGTCTTCCTGGAGCCACCCCACTTCCCGCCACATCAGATTGCAAGCCCGCAGGCTCTTGCGCTATGGGCTGTGGTGGTTGACGCTGCTGCGTGCTGGACCAAGGCAGGCGTGGGCTGCGCGGCATCTGATGAGCGGGACAAGCCGCACAGCGCCTCAAGCGTTGCACCCTTCGGTGGCCAGACCCGCACACAAGCACTGCCATAACCAAAAGCTAAGACAATGGATGGCACAGTACGGTGGTTCCATTGACATACCTTCCTGCTCATCTTGCACCAGGTGCATACCATCCCAGCATGCAGTAGCTACATCAATGTCTTAACGGTCGTCAACTGTTTTGCTACAAGGATATTCAAAATGTCCTACACTTGTTTGATGAAATGTGCAAAAGGAGCAAACATATGCCAAAGGTCATTTTCAGGTTATTGTAGCTCTGATGATGTTCTCACATCACTCAATGTTTAAACAACATGAATTTAACTAGTGGGGGACACATCATATCAACATTTTTCAGCTGTTACCACTAATCTTCATCAATTTTAGAGAATGCTTGCTGAAGGACAATAGAAGTCCAACCGAGTATTTGAACTCTACGAATATGTCTGATATTTAAAGTGGACAATTTTAAATTTGGTTACGAGTCATTGCAGTCAGCTTACTTAACATATTGGAAGCCCTGAAACAAATATGAAATGAGTTCCAAGTTCTTCCAATTTTGGCAGGTGCACTACATGAAGTTTATAGTATCAATTCCAGAATATGCACAATACTCAGATTCTATTTTGCTTAGCCTCTTCCACATCAATTCAGATTCAAAGAGTTCTAACTAACGTAACATATGATGAGATAAATATTTAGCTTTCTATCCTTAATTAGTGATTGTAGGTTGGTCACCGAAGAGAGAATTCTGTATGTGCGCTATCCCAAACACTTTGGTGTGCCTTTACTTTGTATGCACAGATCTTGTATGCTTGAATTCAATTTTCCTATGGTAGTGGCGACGTTAATACCGTGCAAGAAAGAGTTGTATATGCAATAACTAGTCCCTGAACTAATATCAGTCATTAGTTATATCTTGAACTCACTAAGCACGAACCTACATAAAACCAGAGAACATCACCCAAACCTGAAACAAGCAACGTCGTTGCACATCTCATGTTCTTTGTTGCATGGAAAAATTCAGGTTACCATGTAATACTATTATTGTAAGGAAAATCTAAAACCAATGGCAATGAGCTAAGGCCGAGCATTACTAGCCACGAAGCACAGTCGTTGCGAACAAACCCAGCAAAACAAGTGTAAACAAAACTTTCATGTAACTTGATGAAATTTAGACCTCTCAGCTCTCACCAACTAAAACACTGGACCAATCACCAAAGGGGTGCGGCAAAGCCGCACAAGGTTTCTAGTAACTAACTGGAGGGTAGGTAGTGTCCCTTTTCGTTTATCAGTAATCGGTTTCATGTGCTGCTGTTTCCGAGGTGTTATTAATATCTTTACCTCTTCAATGCATTTGTGTTTTACAGGACGGGGTAATCTTGTATCCTTATGATTCCTGAAATTGTTGGTGGTTCGTTATAGTGGTAAACTTGTTGGCGATGTTTCTGTTACATAGTTGTGCAGTCTTGTCAGCCATGAAGTACTGAATCTATCAGTTTTAGCTACCAAGTCTTACTAATATGAGATCCTTCATGCTTGTTGACTGGATCTTGCTAGTGAAGAAAAAATAGTTATGTTCTTTTCCATTGAAAAAAAGATGGGGTTTCTATATTTTAACTGTGGTTATTATAGGTTTAAACAAGCGCATCTGATCATGGCTAGGAGCTGAGCAGCAGAGAAGTGAGGACACTGAGTTAAAACAATGTGCATTTTTTGTTAAAAGATCTGTAGACATGTGGCATGTACTTTGATGGTTGCTCCTATGCGTGTACGCATGTCAACAGAATGGAGCATGCAAAGTGGTTCCTTGTAACTTGCTTGGCTCTTATTTTAAGTTTGATCATGATCCATGCAAGAAACCTGTACTAATAATGAAAATACTTGAGTTTTTCTTTAGGTGTGCAAAATTACTCCAATTGAAATAATGTCCGCATATGGTATTACATCTTGGATCCGTGACCTGACTTGCTCTTATATTTGGCGCTATAGGATATGCTTTGCCTTTGTGACAGAGAGCTGCACCCGAAGAAATCAACGAACATTTGGAAACAAACAAGGGCTGTAATAACATGATGCTTGTAAACTTATATATCCTTTGGTGTTCATTGAATTTTGTAACTAGAATCATCCAAGATGTGGAACAAACATTTGTTGATGTTAGAATTTTATTCTTATGGCCCATGAATCATCTGCGGCTCCTTTTTAAAACAGTCGGTTCATTATTGCAATTGACTGTTTAAATATTATTTACACTTCTAAATCATGTGTTTTTCTAGCTAAACTTATATAAGCATAAGAACATCACTTGTAGCCCAACATAGAGCAGGGTTTGCAATGAAAATTGAAATAATGTTGGTTATGTGGAAACATCAATTTCTTCTGCAGTCCAGGGTCGTACGTACGGAATGCATCGCTTTGTTGATGACCTCCAGCGTCGGCGCCTCCTCATGGAGGGCCTCCAGGCTCCAAGACTAGCATATGCTCTCGCCGTCGTTGCCATCGGACACCTTCACCCTTGTCACGAGCCGTGGTTCGTGGATGACTCTATCCGAGACAGCAAAGGAAAAGGTGGATGGATACTCGGCGACGGTGGAAGCGAGCTTGTTCGAAGTTGAGCCACCGCCCAATGCCACAAAGGTCAGTCTCCAATGTATGGAAGTGCCCCAATTTTATATAGAAACGCCTTTGTTTTGTTAAAAGTAGCACAATGTATAGACCTAGCTTCATTACCACAGTAGGGCTCACTTGTGGAATAAAAAAAAAATCATCTCTTCAACCATACCATGGTTCCCATCGTCCCTATCCAACCAAAGTACTCCGCCCCTCCATGCCCAAGTCCTCCGACCACTCCCCAGGCCAACTCCTCCGGCCACTCCCCAAGCTGCTGGATTTGTAGGGCTGCTCCAATTTCCAAAAATCGCCACTGCCTACATCACACAGGTGAACTAGACGCTCCTGGTCAGACTATTGCCATGCAAATGCCCACAGTTTGGTTGCATGGGCGCATGCAGCATGGTCGAGCAGAGAAGCTGATTGGTAGCCTGGACACATGAGCTGGCCATGCACCACTGCTCTGTGCTCCCATGCAGCTCGTGGGCTCGCGCTGGCCAGCCTTGGTGGAAACGCTTGACTCGTGTTTCCAGCGGGCCTGGCTAGAGGGCGCATCTTGCATCTCAGGGGCCCAGCCGACCAGGATCCAAGCCCAGATCCAACTTTTGAGATGGGAAATCCAGACTCCACTCAATTTCAGCATATAACGCCCAAATTCAGTTGGGAAGTTTTGAGCTCTCATAAATACCCAACGATATTTATAATTTAGGAACCGGACTCATTGTAGCTCAACATCCCAAATCACCTCGTTGTAACGAATGCCATTGTTGGCGCCAAATTCGGTCAAAACACCGAAAGCGCTAGAACGCGCGGATCGCAAACAGATCGAAACATGTGTCTACCAAAAGAGGTCTGACCGGTTTAGGGAAGAGGTCTGACCGGTTCTCTAGGGTTTGTCCTGGATCGATCGTTTGAGAGGATAACTATCATGCTTGCGTGGTGAAGGACGGATAGGTTTACGAGCAACCCGGCAAAGAGATAACCAACACACTTACGTAGCGAAGAACGACTAGTTTACGAGCAAACTAGCAAAGACCGTCGAAGCTGTCGCCCGGGAGGGACCCTGTCAGGGCGTGAACGTTGCCGGACGTGCCCTAGGTTGACCAGCAAGCCTTAGGACGCCATCTATGGTCGTGGAGATCAGTAGACGAACAACATGTAGAGGTTGGAAGAGAATTAGGGTTTGGAAGATAAAAGTAAAAGTATAGTTGTTTGGATTCGATTGGGATCCCCTCAATCGGCCGTAACCCTTCATATTTATAGGGAGGGGAGGTCTTGCCCCTTTAGGGGTCGAAACCCTTACAAAAACCATGTCAAAATACAACTCCTAACTCAGACTACACAGACCAAACTGGTCTGGCCGCCCTGGCAAACCGGCCTAACCGGTTTTCCTGGGTGCAGAACTCCCCAAAGTCATATCTCCCTTATCCGAAGTCCAAATCGGACATTTTATATATGAATTTTGATCTACTCGACGAGATCTATGCAATGCTTGTCAAATTATCATTTTGAAGACTTTGACCAAACCGGTCTAACCGGTTTGCGAAACCAGTCTAACCGGTTTTCCCTACACAGGGCTGAAATCTTGCCATAGCCATAACTCTCTCATTCGGGCTCCAAATTGGACGTTCCACATATGTATTTCGATCACCTCGATGTTATCTACAGAATGGAGTAGTCCAATTTGCATTTTGAGCATTTTGATCAGACCAGTCTGACCGGTGAGTGACAGGTCTGACCGGCCGGTTCAGCCTCATCTGGCTCGGTGCCAATTTTGATCGTCAACATATGCCCCCTGTTTCTTGGTAAAGCTTGCGTACCAAAAAAACACTTACTAGCACCAAAATTGCATAGGAGCAATGTTGAGCACAAGTGCATCAAACATGTCTCACTTTTAAGAACGATAGGATCTATCGGTCATGTCATTCAATTCTGCCGAACATGACGATTTCAGCTTATTGTTGCTATCATGTATTTTATTTGTGAGAGATAAGCCTGAGTATATGCCACCTCAGCTGTAGATATTTGAAACAATACCAAAAATCACTCCCACAATTCAAAATGACCATAGATGCATTAAATGACCGAATTGATATCAACAAGTGGTCTTTGCAATTCTCCAATGAAGTGAGCACTTTACAAACTTTTCATGGCATCTTGCTTATGTCGAAGATCTGATTACGATGATGGCCAGATTACTCTTTTTGCAAATATCTTGCCCCCCGAGTACTTAAAGTATCAAAAAGGTCATAAATGATTTCTCATAGGGGAAGCTATCACTTTAGGACGATGATCAGAGAGATTCATCGGCCATATATATTGCCAAGGATGATAATTCAATACCATCCATAAGAGTGTTGGGTTATCGCCGAAGCCAATAAGCCCGAACAACAGCTGAAACTGAGAGACAGGGACAAGCAATAATATATCACTTATCAAATGTCCTCGGGAATCAACCCTTTACATGTTGGTGAGGGGCCTCCTTTTATAGGGAGGTCAAGGGGCATTCTTTACATTCCCCTTATACCCCTGAAAACCAGGCATCATCCTCTAGACTATAAAACTTGAATTACTCAAGGGCACTACAGTACTTTTACACCTCATAATGTGAATGCGTAGACTTGCAACTCCGTATTTGTCTCGGCTTGGACTTGGTCCTAGCCTGCTTCGTTGGCTTAAAGGGGCTCCGTGGCTGTCTCTTTGGCTTCCTTTGGATCCGAGCGCAGCAAAGCCTTTCTCTCATGCCGAAGCCGATGGTTCTACCCAGAACCTGCAATATAATGATGACCGAAGCCATCCAGTGGCCTGATCATTAGGTTTAGCATTCGGTAGCGTTATCACTCTATCAGATTGGCTTCTAAACCCGTTGGATATATTGTCTTGGAATGGCACTCGCCATAATGCCGAAGCCAATCTCATTTGGTCGATCTTAGGAGCGAAGCCAAATAGAGATCTCAGACCGTGAACGAAGCCGAATGGCTTTCTGTTCGTTGGCCAATGTTGCTTATACGCTCGAAATAATACGAAACAAGTGGAGGGCGTTTGCCGGCGGGCCAAATCCCCAACAGTAGCCCCTCGTGGACGAGGGCTTTCTTCAACAGGCCGAGCTCCACGAACTTTGGATTGCTTGCCTGTCCGAGAAACGCCTCCTCTTGTTGGAGAAAGGCCCGAGGTAGTTTTTTCTTCTCGATTGATTGGTTTTTCTTCGTTTGCCTTTGGGGTATTTTGTTAAATGGCTTCGCTAGCTAGATAACTGTCAAAATTTTGTACTATTAACGTAATTTTGCTTCGTTGGGTTTGAATTATAAGCGGTGGCTCGTTTACCGAGGAGGTTAACGGTCAGATTTTACTCCCCTATAAATAGGACCGAAGGGGGGAGGTGAGACTTTACTTGCTTCGTCTAGCAATTTCTGAGATAGCTTGTACTTGACGCTTTTAATTGCTTCGCGAGCTGCTGAACTCAAATTTCGGTTCTCTACTCGTCATAAGTAAGCTTTTGTTTCTTGTATTCCTTTAATTTCTTCGTTTGTACTTTTCCGTGTTTGCCTTTGTTTCGTTTGCTTATTTTCCTTTGTTTCTTGTAGCGGCTCGCACGAAGCAAACTGCTAGGCTGATCGACCCAGACTCCAACGAAGGAGATAACCTGCAACCTATAGTCATGAATGAAGCTAAAGCCGCCGTCTTTGCTCAAGAGTTGGAGGCTAACGTGGCTATGGAGCCAGAAGCCGGTGTAGCCGTGGATATAGATGACAAAGGTAAGGGCCCAGCTGAAGAGGGTGATGAGGATACAGAGGACGCTGAGTCTGTCGCTGATGAGGCCCTTGAAGACATCGAAGCCGATGTCTCGGATCTTGTTGACTATTGGAAGAAACCAAGGACCACCGTTTTTGGAAAGTCCTTCGTCACCCCTGACCTCATTACCTTCTATGAGGAGAAGGGTTACTTTCCAGTTGGGCACGGCCGAGCCCCTGGAGCAGAGGTTACCCCTGAACCTCTTGCTGACGAAGCGGTGGTCTTCAAGGAGTTCTTTAATGCTGGGCTTCGGATGCCCGTGGACAACATCATTGCTGATATGCTTGGGAGGTTCGGTTTACACCTTTACCATCTAACTCCCAATGCTATCACCCATTTGCTTCGGTTCTTCTGGGCCGTTAAGACAAATGCATCCGATGTCAACGCGGACTGCTTCGTTCGATATTTTGAAGGACATCGTCAGACTAAGAGTGTTAAGATTGATGGATTCGAATACGAGCCCGATTATGGCAGTGTCATCTTCTGCGCCCGTTGGCGGCTTACAGATCTGCAGAAGGTTGAGCTTACCTTCTGCCAACGCAACACTTGGGATCGCAATTGGAGGAGCTATTGGATGTATGTTAAGGTGCCAGCTTTAGAGTCTTTGCTAGAGGATGGCACGAAGCAAATATCTTACCCTTTGCACAGTCCTATTGGCCCAAGCAGCTTCGTTGCTTGTCCGCCCTTTAACAAAAAGGCTCCCGGCTTCGATCGTTGCGAGAGTGCATTTTACAAAGCTAGCCGAGTCTCCAGCAGTCGTGACTTGGTTGAAGAAGGGTTGGCCATGGGGCTCAATGTTTTGTTTGCTAACTGGAAACCTTTTGCAGTTGTTACGAAGCCATATAGAGGGATGGCTAACGTTTGTTTTCCCCTTTTCAGGGCGAAGAAGCCGGCCAACATGTCAGATTATGCCTTCGTTCAGTCCATCGAACTGATGGCTGAAATTATCTGTGGACGGGGTTCGTTTTAACATAGTGTTTGATGAAATGGGTGTCAGTTACCCTCAGCGCACGGCCCCATCCAAGCCGACGAAGAAGTTCACCGCTGAGGATCATCCCAGCGTACTGCCAGCCTCGAAGCCGGATCGTGGCCGCGGGAGGAAAGGGCGTGGTGGAGGCCGCGGAAGCGGTCAGTCAGATGAAGGGGGCGACGAAGTCGGAGGCAGCAAGGCGGCAGCCCCTTCTGGCCGAGGTGGTGGCCAGGCCCGTGGTCGCGGCACGAAGTTGGTTGCGACCAAGAAACGTGCCTCTACTTCTGCTTTAGAGGCGTCAAAGCGCCAAAGGCTTGAGGGAGCAGTTCCCGCGATTCCTATTACCAGCGCTCCTCCTCCACCTTTGGCTTCGTCTGTGGACACGCCCGCCTCTGCTTCGGCTGCTTTAGCTTCTGTTAATCCTGCAGCATCTTCTGCTGCAGCTGACATTGATCTTACCTTTGGAGGTTTGTTTCTTATCTCTTGTTCTTCTTTTGGCTTTCCTGTTCCGATTTCCATATGTTTCCTTGTAGCTAAGCCAAGTGTCGTACCTCTTCGTCGTGAGCGCATCCCTGGGTGCGTTGACGATGAGGAGGATGAGGTAAGTTATAGCCGGCTTTTGAGGGAGGACGAAACCAAGGATTTGGCTTTTGCCGATCATGAGGTTTCATCCATTCCGCATCAGCCGTGCTCATTGGATATGCTGGCTGGTGTGGCGTTTAAGTCCTCCCTCCAAATCGTTGAAGGGACTCGGCCATCGGCTTCTGTCGTTGAAATTAGTCAGGCTTCCGGTGATATCCGGCCTCCAACAACTGGTTCTCCCGTTGCTTCGTTCCACCAAATTGACACCGGGATTCCTGCAGCTTCTACCGGCATAGAAGCACATACTCCCGAGGCAAAAGGTATGTTGTTCTTTATTGCTGAACCGGCTTTGTTTTTGTTTCATTCATTTTTAACTTGATAACTAATTTTTTATTTTTTATGTTTCAGGTACTAGTTATGCTGGTTATGGATCATTTGCGGATCGCCTTCGCCAAGGCGTGTCTCGCACTGGGAATGATGTTCCCGTTATTGCTCCCGACGGTAACATTTTGCTTTTGCCTTCTTACGAAGCCAGTTAAGCATTGATTATGTCTTAACTTTTTTTTGTTTCAACAGAATTTGAGTCCCGTGTTAAGTAACTTGATTTGGACATGCTCTCAGTGTCTAGCATCAGCAGGAACATTCAGATATTTGCTTTTGCTTTTGTTTTGCATCGATTATTTCTGCTTCATTACTGACTTTTGTTTTGTTGTTTTAGTCTATGCTGTCGATGCAGGAGCTCTTTACCCGCCTTCCGCTTCGTCTCAATGATGTTGAGAACGAGCGTGCTGAATTGGAGATTTTGCAGAAGGAGCGCGAGAGTTTCCTTAAGCTGAAAGAGTCTTTAGAGAATGAGAAAGATCAGCTTCGTGCCGAGCGTGAAGCATCAACATCAGAGTCTGCTTTGCTAAAAGCGAAATTTGCTTCCCTTGAGTCTGCACGTGCACTCAATGTGGAGACCATTGAGGGGCTTCGAACTAAAATAGTCGAAGATGCCTCCTTGACCCACGAGATGAAGAATCAGATCAAAGCTCTCGAGGCTGCTAGGGACAAGTCATTCGCTGATGCTGAAAAGTATAAAAAAGAGCTTCTTGTTGCAGTTGATTTGAAGAACTCTCTAATCTCCGAAGCTGACAGGTTCAGGGCCTAGGTTGACAAGCTTAGATCTGACAAGGAAAGATTGGAGTCTGATATCTACTGCCGCGGCTCTAGCATATATCGTGAATACGAAGCCGCCTTGAAGCAATATGGAGCGGAGCCCCTTCCCTTCCCTTCTCAAGATTTTAACTTAGAAAAGCTGTTCGATTGGCTCGACGATGAATTCAAGTCCCTACCGGATGTCTTGTCCAAGGTAGGAGACTATGCCGCTCGGACATGCATTACTAATGCATTGAAGATGCTTTCCGGTGAAGGATGCTCACATTACAAGAGCTTTTTGAAGAAAGGTTTCGAGTTTCCTTCGGCCCTGAATCCGGACCAGAAGGAGTTATTCAGTGAAGCTATTTTAGCAACCCGTGCCTCCTTCTTAAAGAAGTTTTGGTCTGCCACTGGACGGGAGTGTGCTCGCCGCACGGCTTATGACCGGCTTGCCAAGGTTAAATTCGTTGCTTTCTTTAACCCTTTGCTTTAGTTCTTTGCTGTTTTTGAGAATGTGTCACTGTTTTATTTCTCAGTATAAAGAATCGCTCGCTCGTGAGGAGCAACAAAGAGCCGAAGCCGAAGCTGCTGCTGCCACTGCTGGCCCATCCTCTCATGGTGCTGCTGGAGAGACTCGAGAGGGGGATGGTGCTGAAGCCGAAACGCGTGATGCTGAACCGAAGGTGTAGCTTCGCTGGAACAGCCGCTTCCATTGAACATTTTTTGCTAAAATGATGCTAAGTGTAGTGACATTTGTATATACTCAGATCCCTGGCGAGGGAGTTGTTCTTGAACTTGTTCCACTCACCATGCGCGATGGCCCTTTGTGTGTGTCTGGCTTCGCATGGGAGCAATATCAAAGGCGCTATCCAAGTCGAAGACTTGATGATTTTTGGGAGTTCTGTCACGAGTTTTTCGCCACTGCGAATTTGACATTTTTGATTTCTTTAACTCGTTTATTATTCAGCGTTCGCCTTGTGTTGATCTTGCTCGGAGGAGAAATGCCGAAGCTGCTCGCCTGCTTCTGATTAAGACTGAGCCTGTAGATTTGGGTGATGACGTTCGCGATTTTGCATATGTGTTCAATGCTCCTAGATTTAGGAGATCTAGCCAGCAATTTGATGGCTATGTTTTCGAGATGTTTTGAGCATCTCTTTGTAAAACACTGTAATTTGCTTGGTTATTGTTGATTCGATACACTTGAATGAATGTAAGCTCGATTTGGCTTCGTTGTGGAAGAAACGCCTCCTCCCCCCGAAGTGAGGTTTTATTCATTCAAGTGTATGCTCGGTTTTTGGAGTAAGGATATTGTATGCGTTTGTAATTCTGTGAGCCGAAGCTGTTCTTTGTTTTAAATAGTTATTCTCGAGTCAAAGCCCTTTTTGCTCTGTTTAGAACAAGCGTTTCTGGACCAAAGCCCCTTTTACTCCTTTTCAGAGTAAGCTTTTCCTTAGATCTGAATTGGCCTTACTCTTTGTAGGGTCGATTCAATTCTATTTTAGTTATCAAATACCAGTGATTTGGTCGAAGCCAGTCACTTTCGATGCAGCTTTTTTGGGGAATATCTCGTTTATATATGATTTGACGAGTTACATTAAGCACCACCTCGTTAAAAACCTCACCCCTTGGTCAGGGTCCCCTTGTGAGAAAAAGAGTACGGGTTTTTGGAAAGAAAGTAAAAATGCTGTTCTACTGAATGACTTTGTTTATAGAACACAAAGCCATTGTACATCTTATTCATAGATAGTATCTACGTAAGCTGTCTGCATTCCATGAATGCGGCAGCTCATTGCCTTCGTCATCGCCTAAACGAAATGAGCCGGGCCTGTTGCTTTTGACGACCAGAAATGGGCCTTCCCATTTGTGTTGCAGCTTTCCAACGGGCATACTTGGGTTTTTCCTTAGTACCCAGTCCCCTACCTTGATGTCTTTCCTCACTACTTTCTTATCACGCCATTTCCTTGTCTCAGCTTGGTACTTCGAAATATTTTTGGCTGCTTGCAGCCTGTAGACCTCGATGAGATCCTTGTCAATGGCTTCACTGTCTTTGGGAGCTTCATGTTGTGTGCGAAGCCCTTTGTGGAGTATCTCCTCTGGGCATACTGCTTCTTCACCATAAAGCAGTTTGAATGGAGTGAACTGTGTAGCCCTAGATGTGGTGGTGTTATGAGCCCAAATCACCTTCGGCATCTCTTCTACCCACTTGCCTTTTCTCTCGCAATTTGCAAGGCACTTCCTAATGGCTGTAAAGATTAAGCCATTGGCTCTTTCAACTGCTCCATTTGTTTGCGGGTGATAGACTGAAGCAAATTTCGCCTTCGTTCCAATTGACATGCAGTATTGTCTGAATTCGTCGCAGTCAAACTGCTTCCCATTGTCCACTGTTATCTCCCTTGGCACCCCAAATATGCACACAATTTGCTGCCAAAAGAACTTGATCACTGTTTTCGCTGTGATTTTAGCCAATGGTCTGGCTTCGATCCATTTGGTGAAATACTCAACCGCTACAATGGCATACTTGAGATTTCCTTGAGCTGTTGGTAATGGGCCAACTAGGTCAATGCCCCATCTTTGCAAAGGCCATGTTGGAGTTATCAGCTGTGACTGCTCCGAAAGAGATTTTCTGCTTGTTGCGCATTTTTGACACTGGTCGCATGTCTTGACTGTGTTTGTTGCATCGATGATGACTGTGGGCCAATAGAATCCTTGCCTCATCGCCTTCCCAACTAGAGCTCTTGCCCCAAAGTGTGCTCCGCATAAGCCACTATGTATCTCTTGAATCAGCTCTTTGCCTTCGTTGTGAGAGATGCAACGAAGCCAAGGAGCTACAACTCCTTTCTTATAGAGGGCATCATCTATTATTTGATAGCATCTTGCTCTTTGCTGCATGGCTTTTAGATCTTCTTCATCGATTGGCTCATAGTATCCCCGAAGATAAGCCATTATTGGTGATCGCCAATCCTCTGAGCTTATTGCATTGATCAGCTTCGGTGGATCATCCGAGTCCTTTATCGATGGTGTTGTTAGTGTTTGAAAGAATACGTCAGGTGGAAGCTTATCCCCCTTTGCGGCTGCTTTTGCCAATGCATCTGCTTCTTCATTTTTTGCTCTTGGAATATACTCCACAGTAAAACCTTTGAATTTTTTCTCCATTGAGCGCACAATGCTCAAATACTTGATGAGTTCTGGTTGCTTTGCAATGCTTTCCTTTTCGATATGGTCTGCTACCACCTTTGAATCTGTTTTGATGGTGAACCTCTGAGCTCCCAAAGCCTTAGTTTTTCTAAGCCCAAGTAAAACAGCTTCGTACTCAGCGACATTGTTTGTGGTTCTGTTGCTGCTTCTGCAAAACTCTAAGTTTGATGCATATCTCATTTTCACACCTGAAGGTGATTGCACGATTGCCGCGATACCAGCTCCTTTGTCCCCCCAAGCACCGTCACAGTGTATCAGCCATTTTTCTTCTCTGATAGTATTTTGTGGCGAAGGCAACGTCCACTCCGCTATGAAATCTGCTAAGACTTGTGATTTGATTGCTGTTCTCCTTTCAAAGTCCACGACATACTCTGAAAGCTCCGCAGCCCACTTGCGTATTCTCACAGAAGCCTCTTTGTTGTTCAAGAGCTCTTTTAGTGGCTGATCTGTAAGGACTTTGATATTATGGCTCTCGAAATAGTGCCTGAGTTTTCTTGAAGCCATTATCACTGCATAGATCATCTTTTCAATCTCTGTGTAGAACAGCTTCGATGCAGTCAATGCCTCCGACACATAATATACTGGCTGTTGAATATTTCTGCCCTCTATCATCTTTTCTGTAACAAGCGCCGCGCTCACAGCTGATTGTGATGCTACGATGTACAGTAGTAGTGGTGCCTTTGTGTCAGGTACTGCCAGCTTCGTTAACTGCATCAAGTATTGCCTTAGCTCATGAAATGCTTTTGATTGCTCTGGCCCCCATTGGAACTTAGCTGCGTTTCTAAGTGTTGCAAAGAATGGTAGGCTTCGTTCAGCTGCTTTTGCAATGAATCTGTTGAGTGCAGCAATTCTACCAGACAGCTTCTGCACGTCTCTCATGGACTTTGGCTCTTCCATGTCAAGGATTGCATTTATCTTGTCTGGGTTAGCTTCTATCTCGTGAGCTGATACCAGACAACCAAGTATTTTCCCTTTTGTCACTCCAAATACACACTTCTCTGGGTTTAGCTTGAGGCCAGCTTGTCTCATGCGAGCGAAGGCGGTTGCCAGATCTGATATGTGATCTTGCCTTTTGGCACTTTTGACCAAGATGTCATCAACATATGCCAAAATTGTCTTGAACAGTTCATCTTTGAACACTGTGCTTGACATTCGGCAGAAGGTGGTTCCTGCATTCCGAAGCCCCTCGGGCATCCTGACAAAGCAGAAAGTGCCAACTGGTGTGATGAAGCAGGTCTTTTCTTCATCCTCTTTCTTCATCCATATTTGGTGGTAGCCAGAAAAGCAATCTAGGAGGGACATCATTTCACTTGGTGCTGCTTGATCAACAATCTTGTTGATTCTTGGTAGTGGTAAATCATCTTTTGGGCAAGCTTTGTTGAGGTCAGTGAAGTCAATGCACATTCGCCATTTGCCATTCTTCTTCTGAACTGGCACAGTGTTCGCTAGCCATGTTGGATATTTGACTTCGCCTATGACATTGGCATCTAGCAACCTTTGCACTTCGGCTTTCACCGCATCAGCTTTCTCTTCTGACATCTTCCTCAGCTTTTGGTTTTTTGGCTTCATTGCAGGACTGATTGCCAACTTATGCTCAATTATGCTTCTGTCGACACCTGGTAGATCTTTGCTTGACCAAGTGAACACATCCTTGTTGTTTCTCAAAAATTCGATGAGCCTATCTTCTTCGTCCGGCTCTAAGTCTGAGCCTATAATCATTTTTCTGTCAAAGACGTCAGGCTGCAGCTGCACCTGCTTCGTCTCTGTAGCTTCTTGCATCTTTTTGCTATCTTTCTCAACATTTGGCTTTTCTTCTGGGTAAAACGGCTCCGACTCCTCTAGCAGATGCACGTTTCGTTGTCCAGGGGTCTTGGCTCTTTCAATGTTTCTGGCTTCTCTCTGATCGCCATAAACAGTGATTACCCCTTTCAGAGCTGGCATCTTCATGCAAAGGAAAGATTGCCTTATGATGATGTCGAAAGTGTTTATAACTCCTCTTCTGAAGATGACGTTGTAATCAAAGACCATGTCTACAACATCAAAAGTTATGTACTCAGTTCTGGCTTTGGATGTGTCGCCAAAAGATACTGGTAATGAGATCTTTCCCAATGTTGCCGTGCGCTTCCCCCGGAAGCTGACCAATGGTGTGTCCGACGGCTCTAGGTTATCTAGGTTGATGTTTATCATGTTTCTGAGTGTTTTGGCTAATATGATGTCAGCAGAGCTCCATGTGTCTACTAACACCTTTCCAATCGTCCAGCCAGCAATATTGGCTTCGATCGATATCGCGTCATTGTGTGGGAAATTGTGGAGTTTGAGATCTTCCTCAGTAAAGGTGATGGGCATGTGGGACCATTCTGATTTTTTGTACGGACCATCAACAGAGATGTTGTTGACTTGGCGAAAATAACTTTTCCTTTGCTTTTTGTTCTCAAAAGCAAGCGATGATCCTCCAAAAATGGGCAAGATGTGTCCATAGCTTGGGAGTGGGCTTGGAGCTTCTTTTTGATTGGCTTTTTGTTGTGGTAGTGGTGGTGGTGGTGGTAGCTCCTCAACCTTTATGTTTTGCGAAGCCACTTGCTGGGAGGTTTGAGGGTATAGGTGAGGATATATGGCTTGTGGATAGTAATGCTGAAAGGTTTGTGGCGAAGGCAAATATTGAGTTGCCATCGCTGTTGATGGGTGTACAGTGTTTGAGTTTAGCGAGGGATATACTGGGCAGTATGGTTGGATAGCTTGGGAAGGGTTTTGGGTGTTTGGCTACGAAGCCGATATTGGCTTCGTTTGGGTTGCTTGAATCTTCTCTGCTCTTAGCTTTTCTATTGTTTTCTTGATGTCTCGGCACTGTTCTGTGCCATGTGTGTGGTTTTTGCCGTGATATTGGCAAAACAGCTCAGGTCCCGATGGTGGACCTCTTCCTTTTCCTCGGCCTCTGCCGGCTCTTCCACCCCTTTGAGTGGGCTCATCTCTCTGATTGTGGTATTGGCTTTCTGGGTAAGGTGGTTTGGTTTCATAAGAAGAAGGTGGATTGTCTACCTTCATGATTGCTTGGTGGGAATAGTTTTGGTAGTTTTGGTTGTGGTGGTGGTTTTTGGCTTGTGGCTCATATTGGTATCTCATGATTGTTTCTCTAGCCAATCTCATTCGATTGTCATTGTCAGATCGACAATACTTCTTGAACTCCTCATATAGGTCTGCAAGAGTAGCTGGTGTTTCTCTTGCGATATGCTGTGCAAACAATCCAGGGCGAAGCCCTTGTATTGCTGCGAATTTCGCTGCTTCGTCAGGGATGTGTGGAGCTTGAGCGCGCGGAGTAACAAATCTGCGGAAGTAGTCCTCTAGGGGCTCCTTTGGCTGCTGGTGTAGCGTGAGTTCAGCGTATGAGAGTGATTGGTCTCCCATAATGCTAAAATTTTTGATGAGCTCCCTCTTCAGATCATACCAGCTATTGATTGATAGGCCTGGCAGCTTCGTGTACCAGTTCATTGCCGTGCCATCGCAGACAATGATGAAAGATTTTGCTAGTACTACATCGTCTCCCCCAGCCGAAGCTATTGCAGCTTCATAGCTCATGAGGAACTGCTTTGGGTCAGTGAGGCCATTGTATCTTGGTAGAGGAATGGGTTTGTAAGAAGGTGGCCATCTTGCCAATTGGAGGCTTTCTGAGAGTGGGCAAGTATGGTCGATAGGACGGGTGTGGAGTGTTTGGAAGCCAGTTTGGGATGAAGAGTTGTGGTTTGGTGGATTGGTCCGGTGGTGTTTGGCTCATTGAGCTCTGCTTGGAGCTCAGCAACTTGTTTTTTGGCTTTCTCGAGTTCTTGACGCAGCTTTTCAGCTCTGGAGCCTGTGTTGTTTAGCCTCCTCTGCTTCGCTTGCCTCAGCTCCTCTAGCTGCTTCTTGACTTGCAGCAATTGATGCTGCTGCTCTTCCTCCTCCTCTTGCATTTGCTGCTCTAATTCGAGCTGTGCAGCCTCCAGCGCTCTCTGCTACTCGAGGCGTCGAAGACGAAGCCTTTCTTCGAGCCGGTGCATTCTTTCTTCAGTGGTAAGGGTTTCGTCATCGACTTCTCGCTCATCGATAATGGCTTCGGTTATTGGTGGTAGGTTGGTTTGTTGGATTAGAGGTTGGGGAGTGGCTTCGTTGTGGGTGGTTGTATTTTCCACAGTGGAGGGTGGTTTGGTTGCTTTTCTTGGTGGCATGGTGGTTATCATGGGTTTTGTTCGTGCACTGCACAAACAGTGGGCGCCAGTTGTTGGGTTATCGCCGAAGCCAATAAGCCCGAACAACAGCTGAAACTGAGAGACAGGGACAAGCAATAATATATCCCTTATCAAATGTCCTCGGGAATCAACCCTTTATATGTTGGTGAGGGGCCTCCTTTTATAGGAAGGTCAAGGGGCATTCTTTACATTCCCCTTATACCCCTGAAAACCAGGCATCATCCTCTAGACTATAAAACTTGAATTACTCAAGGGCACTACAGTACTTTTACACCTCATAATGTGAATGCATAGACTTGCAACTCCGTATTTGACTCGGCTTGGACTTGGTCCTAGCCTGCTTCGTTGGCTTAAAGAGGCTCCGTGGCTGTCTCTTTGGCTTCCTTTGGATCTGAGCGCAGCAAAGCCTTTCTCTCATGCCGAAGCCGATGGTTCTACCCAGAACCTGCAATATAATGATGACCGAAGCCATCCAGTGGCCTGATCATTAGGTTTAGCATTCGGTAGCGTTATCACTCTATCAGATTGGCTTCTAAACCCATTGGATAATATTGTCTTGGAATGGCACTCGCCATAATGCCGAAGCCAATCTCATTTGGTCGATCTTAGGAGCGAAGCCAAATAGAGATCTCAGACCGTGAACGAAGCCGAATGGCTTTCTGTTCGTTGGCCAATGTTGCTTATACGCTCGAAATAATACGAAACAAGTGGAGGGCGTTTGCCGGCGGGCCAAAACCCCAACAAAGAGTATGCACAACCGAAATAAAAATATAGAGATAGATATAAATTTAGAAATTAAAACCATCTCTAAGAACTAAACATTTAGGCTTTTGAAAATTAGTTTACAACAACTATTGCAATTAATCAACATGCATAGCAATTTGGTGATAACCCCCCATGATATAAAGACCCATGTGGAACCCAAGGATCAAAATAAGAGTGTGAGAGATAACCAAACATATCTAAATATGAATTCCTAGACATAGGCATATGTGGTATTTGTAAAGCAAATGGATGATGTAACGACCAATAATTTTGATGATTTGGTGCAAACCTCAGTTTTGAAGATCGTCTCTCATACCTTTTCTTGTCCTTCAACTGTGTTGCACCTTTTGCTTGAGCATCACCCTTCTCTTGAGTTCTAAGACTTCCTTTAGGAACCCATGCCATGCCTTTCTTTCTCAGCTCTTGAGCACTAAGCTTTTGTAGCTTCTTCTTCTGCCAATTTGATAAACCAAGTGGATGGCTTGACTGTATTTCAATTTCGGATAGCAACGCTCCTTTCCTGATTTTTAGTGCTTTCAACTTATTTTGTCCAGATTTAGCACTTGGAGGATCAATGGCTGATTTTTCCTTTTCTTTGCAATTAGTAACCGAAGTTTTCAACACATTAATCGGCTTTTCACTAATTGAATTCAGATCTGAACTTTTATCTTTGCGCTCATCCTTTTTGACTCTATAGACTTGCTTGACAACCTTTTTCTTCTGATGAACTCCAGACCGATTCTTTATCTTAAAACGGTCATTTTCAACATGTGGCTGCCTCGTATACACCGGTTCCGTTGTTGCTGCATACTCCACATAATATGGCCTAAAATATGAAGGAGTGCATGCCCACGGATCATTCCATCCCCATGGCAAGTAAGGATGAACACTAGTCGGATGTGGACCATATGGCATTGGCATTTGCGGTCCAGAAGGATGATATGATGCTGCTGAATATAATTCCTTCTTCTGCCAATTCCAATCTCCAGAATTATGCTTAGGAGGCATTCTCGAAGATTTAATATAATTTGACTGACCAGCAATCTTGGCTTCATTATCTTTTTGATATTTAGCCAGAAGTTCATCGAAGCTGAGCTTCAGCTTTTTGCCCTTATGCTTATTACAGTCTTTACCTCCATTCACCTTAGGACATTCAAATTCTAACATTTTTGGAATTTTCAGACCAGGACTGGTCTGACCGGTTTGGGAGACCAGTGTGATCTGTTGGTCCAAACCGGTCAGACCTCTTTGCCCAACCGGTCTGACCTGTTTGCTCAGCACAGCAGGAGTAACAGGTTCTTGATTTGATGGAGAAAAATCCGTTTGCCCCCCCAGTAACTTCTCGGATTTTGATAGGCTCATTGTCCTCAATAGTTGCTTGAACTTGCAATTCATGGACGATGTCCTTCTCATCACTTGAGAGCTTCGAATCTTCCTCTTTGGCAATCAAACTTGAATCTTTAGATGAACCAGCTGATGCTAACCGATTTAGTGATCCTTTGCCATCAAAATCAATTGTTGTCAACTGGTCATCCTCTTGTGTTTGAGAAAATCTCAATCGTCCACTATTGATGGCCAATTGTATAAATTGGCGAAATATATTGCAATCACTAGTATTACGATCAAATGAATTATGCCACTTGCAATATTTTCTATCTTCTAATTCAAGAGGTGATGGAATAACTTTGTGATCAAATAGCTTAATAAAATTATTCTCTAGCAATATATCAAATAAATCATTACACAAAGTTAAATCAAAGGTGTACTTTATTTTTTCCAACCCATGCTTTTGTGGAGAAGGCTTTAAGGCTAAGTAAACGAACGGTTCAGATTTCTCACTGATCCATTCATCTACACCTTTCCTTGTGCTTCTCATATCCGATGCTTTAGAGCTTATCATAATATTAGCATCAGATTTCACAATGGCTCTCGATTTTGATCTCTTGCTTCTAAATCCAGAATGGCCACAAGAAAGCCATGTAGAGAAAAACTTTGGCAATGATGATGGTGGAAATTTAAATACCAAAGTATTACTATGATCAGCCTTTCTAATTTTCACAATGCATTGGCTGAGACAACTTGAAGGAATACTATTGCTAGCAAGTAAATTACTATCCTCAATCGATCGATTGGAATTATTCATGATAAAATCACTAATAGATAAATTAATTGAAGATATATGATCTGATTGGGAATTACTTGCAAAGCATACCTTATCGAATATATTGGAGAGGTGAGAAAGGTTGATGTGAATGATATCGTGCTTCTCCTCTTGATGGCAGCCCACGGTCATATTCTGCAGGGACCGGTCAGACCGGTTCATAGATCCGGTTAGACAGGTTCTTCCAGGGTTGCTGGAAATCACCTTGTGTTGACATGCCAATGTTTCCTTCTTGCTTCTACTGTCATGTTCTTTAACAGTTTGATGTTCTAAACTTTTCTCAACCAGAACTTGTCATTTAATGACGTGATAATCACTAGAAAAGTGCTTGACACCTTCGGCTTTAGAAAAATTAAGTACAACTGTTTTCTTATATTTGGCATGGCTTTGTACAACTAAACTTGACTCTTTTGATGTAGTAGATTTAGAATATACATTATTTGGTTCAGTTGTAGTACTAACCGAACTATTGCTTTCATCTAAATCATTGCTCTTTTCTTTGCCCATCTCATCAATTAACAATGTTCTTTCCTCCTTCATCTTTTTGAGTTGAGACAGAATCCCTGCTCTATTTTTAGCCAAAACTTCCTTCATCTTAGCATATTCTGCATTCCATTCATTTGAAGTATATGGCTGTTATGAAGTAGAAACGCTATATAATAAAGCTTTTTCACAACATTGCTAACAAGAGATTTGGATAATGAAAGATAAGTATTGCCAAAACTCGGTGATGAGGCATAGGACAAAACATATGCTGAAATAGCATGTGAGGGCGCATATGTGCTTGCTGAATTTTCATTAATACGACTATCGTTATGAGTAACATGCAAAGCCGGATCATGATTATTAGCATTTACATACGGTGCTGAATTTACCAATGAAACCTTCACTTTAGTAAGATATTGTGCAGCATATGATGGTTGAGAATAATTGGCTGAATAGGTAGAATTATCATGGTCAATTCTCTCATTCAGTAACCTGTATTGTGGTGAAACCACATACTGTGAGTTTGCAGCCGATGAATAAAAAGAGAAAACACCTTGCTGAATATTATTAGAATTAGTAGCGTGTGGTGTTTCATAAAAATTGTTGGCCAAACCCACCATGTTTGTTTGGCCTTGATAATCGCTTACCGGCTCTTGAACTTGTTGTATAACCGATGTGTGAGAATAATGTTGTATGTTGCTAGTGGCATCAAAATTTAAAGCATGCATATTACTTCGCAAGGGATTTTGCATATAACATTCAAAATTATTATTTGCATAAGTAGAACCATCTGAATAATTACTAGCCGATGCAATATGCCTACTAGTATCATATCTAGCAACATCAACATGTGGATTTGTGGTACTTGCAAAATAATTATTAGACATAGGTAATGTATTCGCAAATTGTACCTTGGGCTCATTGTAGTTGAACTGATGTGAAGCGTATTGATAGCCTGCCGTAGTAGGTATTAATGCTCCTGATCTTGTGATAAATAATCCATATGTTCTTGATAACTTGAGCTATCAATGACCAACGCTTCGCTTCTCTTTTGATCTTCAATATGCAGCAATAAACAAAATAGAATGCAATCGGCTTGAGTATCTTGATGCAATGTAGGATTAGATGCCATAGGTCTAAAAGACCAGATGCAATCCATATGGCGAAAAGAAAGGATAATCTAACAATTAAGTAAAGGGCTAGGTTAGAAAAATTCTGTTGTTGAGATAACCAGAATATTCTTCCCCAGCGGAGTCGTCAAAATGTGTTGGCGCCAAATTTGGCCAACACACCGAAAGTGCTAGAACGCGCGGATCGCAAACGGATCGAAACATGTGTCTGCCAAAAGAGGCCTGACCAGTTTAGGGAAGAGGTCTGACCGGTTTACAAAAGTGGTTTGACCGGTTCCTGAAAAAGGTCTGACCGGTTCTGTAGGGTTTGGCCTGGATCGATCATTTGATATGATAACTATCACGCTTACGTGGTGAAGGATGGATAGGTTTACGAGCAAACCAGCAAAGAGATAACCAACGCACTTACGTAGCGAAGAACGACTAGTTTACGAGCAAACTAGCAAAGACCGTCGAAGCTCTCGCCCGGGAGGGACCCCGTCAGGGTGTGAACATTGCCGGACATGCCCTAGGTTGACCAGCAAGCCTTAGGACGCCATCCATGGTCGTGGAGATCAGTAGACGAGCAACATGTAGAGGTTGGAAGAGAATTAGGGTTTGGAAGATAAAAGTAAAAGCATAGTTGTTTGGATTCGAATCGGATGCCCTCAATCGGCCGTAACCCTTCATATTTATAGGGAGGGGAGGTCTTGCCCCTTTAGGAGTCGAAACCCTTACAAAAACCTTGTCAAAATCCAACTCCAAACTCGGACTACACAGACCAAACCGGTCTAACCGCCGTGGAAAACTAGTTTTTCCTGGGTGCAGAACTCCCCAAAGTCATATCTCCCTCATCCGAAGTCCAAATCGGACATTTATATATGAATTTTGATCTACTCGACGGGATCTACGCACTGGTGAAGTCAAATTATCATTTTGAAGGCTTTGACCAAACCGATCTAACCGGTTTTTCCTGCACGGGGCTGAAATCTTGCCAGAGCCATAATTCTCTCATTCGGACTCCAAATTGGACGTTCCACAATGTATTTCGATCACCTCGATGTTATCTACAGAATGGAGAAGTCCAATTTGCATTTTGAGCACTTTGATCAGACCGGTCTGACCGGTGAGTGACAGGTCTGACCTGCCGGTTCAACCTGATCTGGCTTGGTGCCAATTTTGATCGTCAACAACCATCTATTTTTTGGCAGCTTTTTTGGTACTCGTCCGTGGAATACAAGCATGTGTACATATGGACAACAGAAGCAGTAAGGCCAACTATTGCTGTGCTTGCTTAAAAACCCACCGCAATAGCAGGTGGTGGTGGTCAGAGAAGGTCGACTCTGACACACGGCTACTTATATTGTGTCCATACACTATCGTGGAGGTGCATCTTTGGAGCATCGCAATAGTCAGTGATGCACCGAAAATGTGCAACGACTAGCTAACGGTAGTTATTTTTGTTGGGGCTATAAATATCTCTGTTGCAACGCAGCCTCTAACGCCTCCGAGCAGCACCAGACACGGTTGTACTAACGCATGCCAGAAAGCTGTAATGTGTGTGCTAACCACCTTCACCTTGGATTTTCTTCGTACCCACTTTAACCAAACCTTGTCCTTTTTGTCTAAGATTACTTTATGAAACAAAACCAAAAGGTCATCAATATATAGATACACGTCAGAATTAATCATTTGGCAAAGAGGGATGGCACCCATACCCGCAAGTACGGGTGTCCACAGCTTTTGCAACCTATGGGCAT
>CM014274.1:53398901-53413790 GCA_004135705.1 Alloteropsis semialata | reverse complement strand
ACATCAACATCAGCACTGGAATGCATTCCTTATCTTGAGCAGATGATCGATAATCTTACTTGCAATACATGGTGTGGCAGAGCAGTGTCGATGGTGCTCTGTGCAATATGTTCTGCTCTAAAGGAGCGGCGACGACGCAAGTGAACCATGGCAATGCGTCATGGGAGAAGAGGCTTGCCTCTCCCCCATTGCCATCTCTCGTGATCTCCTTGACGTGTGTGAGATTTGGAGGGCCGCACGTAGTGAAGCTTGCTGCTGCTGCTGGTGGTGGAGGCAAGGAAATGGCCATCGGGAGAGAAATAGCGGATGCTCTTGAGCATTGTGCGAAGGGCATCGCCAAGATAGCCTTTATGTTCTTCGTCTTCTACAAATCTTCCATTTCATCCGACTGCAAACCCAAATTTTTTATACAACATTAAGAAGCACACAGATATGGAAAAAAAAAGAAAACCTCACCACATCAACATAAGCTGGGAGAAACCTAATAATCCCTGGAAAAATAGTTTCTAAATGCAGAATTAGAAGCATAGATCAGAACCTCAATATACTCACCCTAATTTGTCGATGACACATACTGTTTGAAAGATTTCCTGTGAGATCAGGCTTGGAGCAGGGCATGGTGCTTCCGAAGGGGACGCCATTGTCTGCCTCTGCCCAAGGAGGTAAGCCGCCTCTGCCCTCCCGCCACTCCGCCTCAGCCCCTTCCCATGGCTGCTGCTCCGCCTCGACATGACCCCGCCGCCACTCCCAAGTCCCAACACACACTCGGACGTCGGGGAAACATCCTTCTCCTGGTTCGGTCGTAGATCAATGGCATAAAGGACATGGGCAGCATTTCATCGAAAGGGAGAGTAGAACATTGAGTCCCGTATGAATGAAATAACATATGGAATTTTTGAATGCATAAACACATACCATGTGGGGCAAGAGTGAGGAGCACACGCCTGTCCTCTGTCACATCACCGCGGCGAGGAAGCATCGTTGATGCCCGCGCCAAACTGGGAAGGAGAGCACGGCCCGCAGGGACGAAGTGTGGGCCGCCGGAGGGGATGGGGAGGGGACCGGCCACCGGGCTTCCAGCCGCACCACCTGGAGGACTTGGAGCTCGGCCGTGCTGCATCACCGGCCGATGGAGCAGAGGGCGGGAGGGAATCGCGACATCCAAGGGGGGCCGCCGGTCTGGGATGGGGTCACGCACCCCTGCCCCCCGATCCAGCCTGCGCCGCCCGCGCTCCCCTCATGTAGAGGGGTGCCGCCATGGGGGGAGAGGCCTCGCCGGGCTGCCATACCGACGGAACAGACCGCCGCCGCTCGAAGACCGCCCGCCCGCTGCATCCGCTCCGGCCCCAATCGCAGCCGCCACCCCAACTGGCTGCTGATCTGCTTTTGCCCCCGACGGCGCCTCCGCTCGCAATCCTGGAAACAAACACATCGCCAGCCCGAATCACAGCCGCCACGTTTGCTGCTCCGCCTCCGGCGGCTCCGCCTGCTCGCGTTGCACCAAGGAATGTGAGGGGGGCGGCGAAGGCGAGGGGAGGGGTCTGATCAGGGATGGGCATGGTGGCTGATGGATAAAGAGGGGCGAAGACCGGGAAGAAGGAAAGTCGTAACAAAAAGAGAAGGCGTGCGTGATCGACGGGCATAATTCACGGAGGCGGGGTCGGCGCGGGTACGCGAGTGGGTAAAGACGTCGGGCCGGTGAAAAAAAATCGCTTAAAACGTCGGAACTATTTTCTAGCATCCGTTTTTTCGATCTCCCCCCCTCCTCCTGTCCAGCTTTTTGGCTGTCATGTGGGCTTTTTGTGACGGGTTGTGAGGGGTAAGGGTGTTTAATCTTGAGTGAGAATTGTTTTCAAAAGTTATTCTCTTTATAGTATAGATTTTTTTTAGTTTTTTAGAAACAGTTGGATGAAATTTGGAAGCCCAAAATCCCACCGTGTTCCCGGACTTTTCCCCGGGTGGAGAGTCCGCGCGGAATTCCGACGCGGGCCTAAGCTTCCCCCGCGTTTGGAAGCCCACGCCGTGGGGTGCCCGTCCACGACCCACGAGATTTCCTCGGGGCGGCGCTCCCCCACCTGCTCCGGGCGCGGCGTCCCCGCCTTGGTCGCGATCCGCCTTGCCACGAGCTGCGGCGCTGCTACGTCTTCTCCCTCGACTCGACGCCGTCGTTCCGCCTCCCTGTGTCTCCGCCGGTGCTCCGCCTCTCCGTCTCTCCATCGAAGCTCCACCTCCCCATCTCACCGCCAGCGCTCGACTTCCTCATCTCGGCAGCGCAGCGCCACCACGACGTCTCGCTCTTTGGCGGCGCCTCCACCTTGGTCGCCTTATTCACATCCACAGCACCCTCCACCTTGCATCCACCGAGATGTGAATCCCCTCATCCTCTCTTCTCCTGTCCTAGAGACCCAGCCCCGGCCCTATGTCAATCTTCATCTCTACAATTATTTGGGCTCCTCTATCTTCTTCCTCCAGCTGCTGCAGCCTCAACCAAGGAGGAGGCAGGCAAAGAACCGATCAAGGCTGGGGTAGCCCGTAGTTGTGCCTCTGTAAGAATCTGAAACTGCTCTTCGGCCATCAGCTCACTAAATTCGTTCAGTTCACTACCGATGCTAATTGCTGTCATGCTTGCTCGTTCACCAGTTTAGCTCAATTGTTGTTTGTTTTGGGTTGTTCCAGAGAGAAAGGGAAAGGGTTCTCTCAAATCTCTTGCTTATGCTGTGGAGTAGCCTGATCTGTTCGTTTCTTGGCTTGCACATACAACAAGTGCTACTGTGGTAGATGTTGATTTTGTGATATCGATTGTTCCTTGGTTCCTAGGTCGAGTTTTATTAGGTTGTGGAGGTGAAAACAGGTTGGCGGTCATTACAGTCTGGTTTGACCTCTTCATGATTTTCTCAACTATACTTGCTAGTTCTTTCTAGTGCCCTTTCGAATATTCACTTGAATATGTGAAAAATAGGAGCATAGGACCAGATGCAAAATGATGATGGAACTAAAAAGGAGCTTGCTGTATGGTTTACCTTAACTGAAGGATTTACTGCCTTTACAAAGCACCAATCAATCTTGAACACCAACAGCTTAGGCTTAGCTCTCTTTGTTGATAATGCCTTGTTATTTCAGTTCAAGTTTTAGGCCACTACAGTTTTCGTGTAAATCCACTCTCTAGACAATTTCATTACTGTGTTATGTATTATGACTTATGAAGTTCAGTTACAAGTATAGTTCAGAATAAAGTGTAGTTCACTCTATACCAATGCATTAGTGATGGCTTACTATTTCAATGAAAGGTAGCTAGTGCTCGTAGCACTCGGGGCTTGTGCATCAGTTATGTTATGTATAAGTTGTCTGCAGAACTGGTGTCCCATTTTTTTTTGCCTAATATTACATTGTTATTTAATGAAAGGTAGCATGGTCTGTTGCTTTGTTTATCAGGATACAATACAATTAATTTTTCTGATCAGTTCACTATTTTGATATGCATAATACCAGTGCACTAGCTCAATAATTAATTTGTAGGAATACAGGTTCAGAGTTTGCATTTGTATATATGATCTGTGTATTCCTGTATGCATATTTTTCCTGTTTGTTTTGATTTACCTACATGTTCCTGCATATTCTTGATGACATGGGATTTGAGATCGAGACCTACATGTCTTGCGGCTTGCAGCTTGTAGGACAGACGAATGCAACAATATAGCAGGGGAGATGATATTAGGACCTGTTTAGCTAGTTTGGGATAATTCCAAGGGAAATGATGCTTGCCTTGCAGATTGACCAGGAGTGCAAGCTGACATGTGAACCTGCAGCTCCAGAGTCCTGATTTTGGGAGTTGATGTGTTGTATTTTCAGAGTGCACAGTATTTTCATAAATTAAACTTGCTTGATCACATTTTGAGATATGTGTTTATATAAAGACTTTTTGGGAGCCCTTCGTGATACTGTGATGCCGACAATGATCAGTTATGAATTTAATACAGTCTTGATTGTTTTTCTGTTTTTTCTCGATTTTTTCTGATTATTGAGATGATTTTTGTGCCATGGGACATCCCCTTCTAAGCTCCCAAACAGCAACGTGGAAGGGACACCCTGTGGGGGAGAGCCAACCATGGAAATGAGTTGACGTATTAAACCCCGCTGGGTTCCCCCTTCTCTGGGTTATCTTGCCCTTGGCTTCCAAATTAGCCCTTTAATTTTTGGCAGGTTTCAAAACTAGTTTTGTTTTGGAATTTTTTAGTCGTTCTTGATATAAACAAAAGAGGGCCTAGTAGAACGAAGCATAGCTTAGTTGCTTAAGTTCTTTGTGGTGGAACCACCCGGGTTCAAGTCTCCAACTCAGCACGGGTGTCATATTTTTCTGAATTTATTTCAGGATTTAACCGGCGCTATTTTTTCAGTGGTAGGCGACGTGCCCGTCGATAGTGAGGACAAGATCTTTAGGTCGGTCTCAACACGTTGGCATCTTCTATTCCTGACTCATTGGGGATATTATGCCTTTTGCTTATCAGAAGTAGACCGACGATACGGACTGAAGTAAGTCAGATCTCAAAATATTTCATCATACTCAGTCCTGAAAGAACAAGCAAGTGATGAGCGCACGCTGGTAGTAGAAGGAAGCAGAGATGGAGGCGCTATTCTTTCAGTGGCAAGCGACATGCCCGTCGATAGCAGACGCCTGCGGTGACTTCGTCAATCTCAAGATTGGAACAGCCGGCCCAGTCTCTCGCAGGTGCTCATAAAGATAGGGTTTGGGTGCGTGTATTCATAGCGGAGAGTTGTATGTGTATTGGTCTTTCGAAAAGAATAAAAATAAATAGAAGAGGGCCTAAGCCATCGCCTCGGAGGCCAAAGCTATGTGAAGCGTAACCTGTCGCCCACTCCGCTAACAGGATAAGCATGAGGCAAAATTAGCTCCCGCACACTGAAAAAGGATGTCCTTTGCCACAAAACATAAAAAAATGCGTCTTTGCCCAAACACACTAGAAATCTATGGTAATCGGATCCTAGACACTACACCTCTTATTATAATCGTTTATGGTAATCTATGGTAATGCGAAAAGATGGAACTACCCCTGTCTAATCTTATCCTTCCCTATGCCCAACGGGATGAATAGAACGGATCCGTAGGGATGGCAATTGGATTGGATTCGGATGGTATCGAAACCGGATAGCATTTTTTACCACATATTAAGTCGAATTCGAATGCAAATTCGAATGCTCTTGAATTTGGATGGTAAACGAATAGTTCAAATGCGGATATTATTCGGATATCCATTTAAGTTGAGTGATAGCATTTAGCAAATATTGTTTTAATTTCTTTTATGACTTTAAAAGAATGAAATCATCTTAAAACATACAAACATAGATCAAATACAATATATGCACACAAAATTATTAGTTCAAAATATTTTTTCATAAAAATATTTTAATAAAAATGGAATAAATATCAATAAATAAATAAATAAACATATAAATATAGTTTTCATTACTAAATAATATATTTTGAGTAAATTAAATCAATGACTATATTGTTTTTAAAGTAAATCAAAATAATATATTTATTGTAAGTTCTAGAGAGGTGCTTATGCTATACGAATGCGGATAATATCGGATATCCATCCATATCCATGGTTTATTTTGAATTCGGATGCTTATTCGAATAATAGTAAATGAATTCGAATGTATCCGCTTAAGGTACCACATAATAATCGAATGCGGATATGGATATCCATATATCATTTTTTGCGAATACGAATTTGGATAATTCGGATATCCATTTACCACGAGCCATCCCTATGGATCAGGAGTTTTCTGCATCACTGCTGCTCCTCCCGACGATCCATCTCAGCTCGCCCTCCAACTCCATCCGGTCGGGCTTCTCCTACTGTTGCGCCACTTTCCTCCACGCGCACAGGGTCGCGCCCTTCACTAGTGACTGAGGTCGTGCCTTGTTTTCCCTGGAGGTGGCTGTGGTGCTCGCTCGTGGCAGGGTGGAGGGCGCCCGCTCTTGGCAGGAGATAGAGGAACCTCCTCCACGATTCCTCAGCGACATTTGCCCAGATAACCACGCCAATCTGTCATGGGTTCCCGAAAGATAAGATTCTTGCCATTTTCCGCTAGGGTTAGGCTAACAGTAGGCTCGATTTTACGAAGTAAATCGCATCCTTGTTCATCCCATTCATCTTTGTGCTCCTATGTAGGGTGGATCCACATTCCTCCTACAGGCTTGCTGATCGAGTAGGCACTTGTCAAAGTAACTGATGCTGCTGCTCGTGAGTATTGCAAGGCTTGCAACATTCCAAGATTTTAACAGGGGTAACACAAATTGGATGATTTGCTTCTTGACATTAGTCCAAAAATTAATCTAGGCTCAAAACAAAAAGAAAGAGAGCCAAGAAAGATGTCACAGTAGTGCCATCTAGTGCTACTAATCCAATACAAGAACAACCATCACTTGACGAACCATTGTAAGCTTTCAACTCAAACTTGAAACATATCTTACATGGCAGACCACTAACACGCATATCTGAACAATTTACAGTTCTACACCAACAAGAGCTATCACTTCTGTTTCTACACCAAGCCCTTTGACAAGAAGGTACAAATGCAATTTGTAAAGTTTTGCCATATTATATTACTATTTACTGAATTTCACCTTCTTTTTCCATTTAGTATGTCAAGCAGGTTGCTGCAACAAGATCCATCTAAACCAACTAGAGCTATCACTTCTGTGCAAACACCTAGCCCTATGACAAGGAGGTATAAGTCCTCCAATTATGTCTTCCTGGTTGTTATCTTTGTTTTAAAAAATTGTTGACATGCTTCTATATCCATTTCAGCCGAAAAAGGTTGCTAGAATTTGAAGGCTCCATACAGCCTGTTGTATGTGCAGCATTATCTCCAGTAGCCTTTATGGAGAAGGGAAAAGCAAAGAAATTGAAGGTTGTCAGGTCCCAAAAAGAGTAGGCAGTTGTCGGTGTATAAAATCACCAACTAGTGAATTTAGTGGATTGCACATTTAGGCTCGGATGGTTCACAAGAGGACACAGGGATTATACTGGTTCGGGAAAGCGCCCTACGTCCAGTTCGAGCTGCTTGTGTTACTTGCGCAGTTTGCAGTAGGGGTTACAAACGGTCGAGAGAGGGAAAGAAGCTCCGAAGTCACTGTATGCGTGAGTGGGTGTAAGGTGTCGAACCCTCGCCACAGACGACACCCTTCCCCTTTTATAGCTCAAGGGAGAAATGGCCGTTACATGAGGGAAGAGATGGGGAAAGAAAGAGAGAGAGAAGAGGCTTGGGGAGGAAGGGAAGCCCCGGGTCCTCCGTGTTTGCCTTCGGTCCGGGGCCCTCCCTGGGTCATGTAGATGACACTCGGGAAGGACGCATGCACATCGTGCCCCCATAATTGTGCTCCCGCGATGCCGCTTGACGCCTCTCCCGTCATGTCCTAGCGCCAGCTACGACGGGGGAGGCTGCGGCCATAGCGTCGTGGCCGTCGCCACGCTTGTTTGGGGCAATAAATGCCCATCGTGTCGGGCTGTCTCAACTGCATCTCTCGTTAACCGTGGCCCAGTTTTTGGGGCTGGGGCCTGGGCGAATCCGTCGACCCTCACGGGGCGGGGTCGGGCGAGATGGACATCCTTCGAGGGTGGTCTCCGCGCCCGACCCTCGTGGTGGGTGTCGGGCGAGGCGGAGATCCGTGATTGGGGTCGGCCGGGTTCTCCCTGCCTGGGATCCGTTCCTTAGGCCTGGACCCTTGTAGGGCTAAGGGTCATTATGCGCCTTCATCCTACAAGTTTACTTATTCTGGATATTAATATCCGACAGTAGCCCTCGATTCATTGAAGGGGTCATTGACTCCTACAGGGACTCACTTGGCCATCGTTTGTGGTCGGCTCGTGGGTATGCGCGAGCGCACCCACCGGGTGTAGCCCCGGAGCCTCTGAGCGAATAATAGATTCATGGAGAGTGTGAGCTTCTGGGTGAACTCACTCGGAGGATCTGATTCATCGCTCGGAGCCTCTAGGAAAATAATAGATGATGGGCATCAAGAAGGCGTCGTGGACTCTTTGCTGGACACTGGCGGTCGTGCCCCTTCGTCCTCTTCCCCCTAGGCGTCCTTGAGGGAGCCGATGCCAGAAGAAGGCCCATGATGTGAGCGCGGTTGGCATTTGCCTAGTTTAGGAGGAACTCCTTCTTTGGACTTCTGACGTTGCCACTTAGGAGTGGCAACTTCAGTTTGTACCTTGCGCCGACCTTGCGCCGAGTGTACTTTGTACTTGCTTTCTTTATATTGATTCATTGTTTGTTTTGGCGTGTATGTGTCTCCTGTGACCGCGTGTTCGGTGTCTATATGCTATTCTGATCCCCATGTTCTGGCCTGGGGCGTGGACGCAGCCGAGCTGTCGGTTAGGGTTTTCTACGTTCTCCCTCGAGTGTGCCTTCCGATAGGACGGAGGGGTTGAGACGCGTCATATTTTACCCCGTAGGCCAAAACGTGGCTCTCGGCGAGTTGCGAACTGGCAAGTTCGAGCAAGGCCCCGGCGCCCCTTCAAGGGGGGGGGGGAACCGATGGATCAGCTGATGACTATTGACGGTCCTTAAATGCCCATTTTGACCGTCAACCCCTGCAGATAATATGTCAAATCTAATCACCAAACATAGTGATAGGGTTTATATCTAAACAATTCCACAAGTTTTGGTGAATATGTGAATGCAGGGACTAATTAGCAAAAGAGGAGGACATTTGGGCTCAGGGCCAGGTCGCCTGACCCACTTAGGTCGGCCGACCTGGGCCAAAGCCCAATGAAGCCCATCTTTGGCCATAGCAAAGAAGCACAATCATGGAACATCTTGGCCGCTGCTTGGGTGTCGGTTTCGATCAAAGGACAAGATGAAGCCATGTGTCTATCACTTGGATTGAGGGGCCCACAACAAGAACTAAATGTACTCAATTCAAGCCGACCCACACAGAACCGACCTTAGGACCCACGGGGAAGAGACTCAGAGGAAGATGGGCCCGAGGCGAGCCAACTCCAGGTCGGCCGACCTGGCACGTCGGCCGACCTCCAAGGGCGACGGAATCGGTCCCCCTTCGACGACCAGCTCCATACCGACTCCAGGGACGCATCTGGGCCGTGCACGATGCAAGGCGGTGCATCTGAGGGTCGGCCGACCCCCCCGGATCGGCCGACCTGGTCCCGGGGCCATACGGCCTCGACTGCCTCGAGCGACCTCTCCACCGTCCTACCAAGCTATAAATAGATGCATCCGGCTCTGGTTCAATACACACAAGATTGAGAAGCCACAAGCTCCACTCCAAGGCGAAGCTCTACTCCAGTGTAGTATTTAGAGAATAGGGAGAGAGTGATGGGTAGTCCGGGGAAGTGCCGGGACTGTCGGCACTCTTCCTCGATCTTGTACCTCGACGGATGCTTCCTTCTTCTAGTAAGTGTTCGTGATCTCTTATGGTATTTAGTTCTCTTGATTAAGTAAGTTCTCTTCTATTGTTGCTTGCGGGTTCATCGTTCATTAATCATTTGCGAATGCTTAGTGAATACTTTGGTCTAGGAACAAGACTAAAGTAGTAATTAATAGCGTAGACGTGGTGTCTGGGCTAGAAGTTACCTTTGTTTGCCTCGTAGCCCCATGGATTAGTAGAGGCAGGCGGCAGGTGGTGACAACCCTGACCGTCCTTTGTAATCCTCCACGTTCGGGTACGGCTTAGAGCTGTTTGCCGGCAATTTCCTAGAGGCCTAGGATTGACGGTCCAAGATCCATGGGAGTCCTCATGGGCTACAGGCCCGCTAGGAAATTGGGCCGGCAACTCTGACAGATACAAGGAAGAAGCGTATAGCTTAAGGAGACTAGTCAGGTACTAAGAAACAACCCGCCTACTCATGTTAGGACTCTGTGTATTGTATTCGACTAGGAGTTTGTATTTCTTGCCTTGTAAGACCCTGTCTCCCGAGTATATAAGGTGAGGCAGGGACCCTTTGTAAAATCATAACCATCAATACTAGAAGATCCACCATACAGGACGTAGGGTATTACGCTGTCTACTCGAGGCGGCCTAAACCTGTCTAAATCGTCTCGTGTTCACCATCGTGCTTCTGGTTCCGGCGAGGCCCTCACGAACAACTCGACTACTTAGGGACCCCCCATAGTAGGCTAGCCGGTATAAAAAACCGACAGCTGGCGCGCCAGGTAGGGGCTCTCATCGAGAATCGTTCAGCAAGCTCGATGGCACCAGTCATCATCTACTACGACGGCGACATGGCGTTCGAGAAAGGCGCCACCTTCGTCTTCGGCTCCTGGGTCTGCACGGCGGACGGCGGGGGCAACTTCGACCGCGTCCTCAAGTCGCCGACTCTGGAGAAACTCGCCGACAAGCTCGATGAGATCGCGCCCTCGGGTCCGAGTTCAACTCGGGCTCAGGGAACCTCGAGTTCGAACTCAACTCGGACTCAAGGAACCACTACTCCTAGCTCGATTCCAACTCAGGCTGGGAAGATTTCAAAGCGGACCAGGCGATTCGAGTCGGTTTCTGAACCATCGGTCACGCCAAAATCCGTTAATTCAAAAATCTAGAAGAAAAGGAGTCCAGCCACTGCCAAGCGTGAGGCCAACACCCTGAGCCAATTTCCCTTTGGACTCGCGGGCCCCACCTCCGCTTTCCAGGCGGCATCCTCAAAACAACTCCGATCTCTGGTCGAATTCGACGAACTCCCCCTGAACGGGAAACAAGTCGGACTCGTCATCACTTCAACCTCCGAAGGACGATTTGTTCACTGGCCGGGACGCAAGTCAAAGCTTGGAGCCACACCACAGGAGGACTTGGACATGTCTCGCATCATCGCGTGCATTGATCCACTCCCGTTTCAACACAGGCAGCCCCTGAACTCTTCAAGCAGCCGCGGATCAACGGTCCCAGTAACTTCAAGCACAGGAAGCTACTCACCAGGGCGCCAAGCCATGGTGATCATTCGCCAAGAGCAAGAAGTCTCCAACGACGAGCCAACCGTGGAGAACGAAGCTGAAGCTGACCGTAACCGACGAAGAGAGCGGAACGCTGCTCGCGCAGATCATCGCCGCCGCGCCGGTCGCAGGCTACCTCCATAGGACCTCAACCCCAAGTTATGCAAGTCGCCGGGCAAGATGTCTACGCCAGTGCCACAGCCAACATCATGGCTGTTGTCACAGAGTTGGGACAGATGGGCCAAACTCTTGAAATCCTCAGGATGAAGACAATGCTCGAGACAGCGGCCGTCCAGCATGACACAATCAACCCGACGAAGACCATTACCCGAGCACCAAGCCGCCAGGCAAGCAGCCGACTCCTGAAGTTGGTAATCGCGGCAATCAGTCCCACCACCCGAGCAGAGACCAACGCGACCGCAACATCGAGGGAGGCATGGTACTCGGCGACGGAGGTCGCAACCACGGCGCCGGACCTAGCCACCGCGATGTTCAACAAAGTCACATTGGTGGACGCGACGGCAATAGGGACAGGGACGCATCGCCCCGGCAACCGCGACAACAACAGGGATCTGCGAGAACAATTGCCGCCCAGAGACGCACGCACTGTCATCTCATCACGGGCGCGCGATCGCGAAGAACATGAACGCCGCAGACGCCAGGAGTACGACCAAGTCTACGGGCCACCGGGTCAGGATTACCACAACCTCAACAAGTACGAAGGGTTCCCGGTCTTTTCAGACCGCATCCGCGCTACATCTTGGCCCGACAAGTTCAAACCAGCTCATATCGAAAGATATGATGGGAAGCGTGATCCCGAGCAGTGGATTCGCATCTACTACTCGGCAATTAAGGCGGCAAGGGGCAACACCGACACTATGTGCACCTATCTTCCAGTAGTCCTTGACCAGGCTCCACTAACCTGGTTAGAAGGACTCAAGCCAGGCTCCATCGACTCCTGGGATGAGCTCTGCAAGGTTTTCATCAACAATTTTCAGGGTTCATGGCAGAAGCCGGGTACTCGCTTTGACCTAGCCCAATGCAAACAGGGCCAGAACGAGTACCTGCAAAGCTACAACCAATGATTCTGGGAGAAGCGCTCAACCTTTGCAGGCCTATCCGACCAAGACGTCATCGATTGCTTCCACGGTGGCCTTACAGACCCTGTGTTGCACCTCGACTTCGGGAGGAACAGGCCAAAGACACTGGAGCAGATGCGAGACCTTATTAGTCCCTGGTCAGACGCTGAAGACCTGCAGCGCGAAAGATTCAACCGGAACAAATCGGGAGGAGACCGCAACAATAACAATGACCGCAACAAGGGCAAGCAAGTTGAGAACAACCCCAAACGCGACTTCAATGACAAAAAGCGCAAGCCTGAGGATACGGTCAATGTTGCTGAGAAGAACTCTTCCCGTAGGAAGTTCAAAAAACTACTCGACAAGCAATATCCTTTCCACCCAAAGGACAAACACTCGTGCAGGGACTGCTACGGGCTCAAGAAGGCCTTTGCCGCCGAAGGCGCTCCTAAGCCCAACAACCCTGACGACAAAGGAGACAAGGGTGACAAAGACACCGGCTATCAACAAGCTGACAAAGTGGTCAATGTCATCTTCGGGGGGATCACTCAGTCAGAATCAAAGCGCAAGCAAAAGCTTATCCAGCGCGACATCGCCTGTATTGAGCCTGCTATCCCCACCTTCCTGAAGTGGTCAGAAGTCCCGATCAGCTTCTCCCGCGATGATCAATGGACCAACATCAAGAACCCAGGACGGTACCCTCTGGTACTTGACCCGGTTGTAGCTGGCGCGCGACTCACAAGGACATTGATCGACGGTGGAAGCGGGCTTAACATCTTGTTCGCCAAGACTCTGAAGAAGATGGGCTTAGACATCACCAACCTGCTCAAGCCCACTGATTCACCCTTCTACGGCATTGTCCCTGGCAACGCTGCCGTGCCCCTTGGCCAGGTATCACTTCCAGTTACATTTGGTACCGAGGCTAACTACAGGACCGAGTACATCACATTCGAGGTCGCCGACTTTGAATCATCATACCATGCGATCCTGGGAAGACCTGCTTTGGCGAAATTCATGGCGATTCCACACTACATCTACCTCGTCTTGAAGATGCCAGGCCCTAAGGGGATTATATCCCTAAAGGGCGACCTGAAGACCTCCTACGATTGTGACACCGAGGCAGTGACGATTGCTGCAAGCATGCAGCAACCGAGCTAGGCAGCAATCGTAGCAGCTATGGCGAAACAACTCGGCGAGGCTGAGTTGGACATCCCAACAAAAAAGCCAGCCGCGTCGACCATGAAGCCCTCCCAGGAAGTTCCAATTAAGGCAATCGACCTAGGGACGGGCGACCCCTCCAAGACGGCGCTGATCGGCGTTGACCTGCCTACCAAATAGGAAAGCGCGCTCACCGGCTTCCTATGGGACAACCGTGACATCTTTGCATGGAAGCCATCTAACATGCCGGGAGTCTCAAGGGAGTTGGCTGAGCACAAACTCAACGTCGTTCCTGCTGCCAAGCCGAAGAAACAACGTTTACGACGCTTCGCCCAAGACAAGAAGGAAGCCATCTATTCAGAGTTGGTGAAACTATTAGCAGCCGGGTTCATTAAAGAGATGTTCCACCCTGACTGGCTCGCTAATCCTGTCCTGGTGCGCAAGAAGAATAACAATGAGTGGAGGATGTGTGTCGACTACACTGACCTGAACAAGCATTGCCTAAAGGATCCTTTCGGGCTACCTCGCATTGATCAAGTGGTGGACTCCACAGCTGGCTGCTCTCTACTCTGTTTCCTCGATTGCTACTCGGGCTATCATCAGATAAGCCTACATAAAGACGACCAGATCAAGACGGCGTTCATCACTCCGTTCGGTGCCTACTGCTACACCACAATGTCCTTTGGACTCAAGAACGCGGGGGCAACATATCAGCGTGCAATCCAGAGCTGTCTCAAGGCTCAGATTGGTCGCAATGTAGAAGCCTACGTTGATGACGTCGTCATGAAAACAAAGAACCCGGATAGCCTCATTGACGACCTATCCGAGACCTTTGCACATCTCAGGGAATTCCAATGGAAGCTCAATCCTACCAAGTGTGTGTTTGGCGTGCCCGCGGGAAAACTGCTGGGCTTCATAGTCAGCCACCGGGGAATTGAAACCAATCCCGAGAAAGTCACCGCTATTACATCCATGGCGACTCCAAAATCCCTCAAGGATGTTCAGAAGCTGACTGGATGCATGGCGGCCCTCAACCGATTCATTTCAAGGCTGGGTGATAGAGGATTGCCCTTCTTCAAGCTCCTCAAGAAGCAAGACAAGTTCGTATGGACTCCAGAAGCTGATGTGGCGTTTGAAGATCTCAAGAAATTCCTCCAGTCACCACCAGTACTCACCGCACCAGCTGACCAGGAACCACTGCTCCTCTACATTGCAGCAACTACTCACGTCGTGAGCACTGCTATTGTAGTCGAGCGGGAGGAACCCGGCCATGTATATAAAGTACAGAGGCCAGTCTACTTCATCAGCGAGGTGCTTTCAGAATCAAAAGTGCGATACCCCCAGGTCGAGAAGCTATTATATGCTGTCTTGATCACGTCCCGCAAGCTGAGCCACTACTTCGACGCTCACCGGGTTGTTGTAGTCACCTCTTTCCCAATCGGCGACATCCTCCGCAACCGGGACGCGACAGGGCAAATCTCCAAATGGACGGTCGAGTTGGGCTCTCACGCCATCGACTTCGTCCCACGTGCTGCTATCAAATCTCAAGCCCTGGTGGACTTTGTTGCTGAGTGGACAGAGATACAACACGCGGTGGCAGAAGAACCCCTCGAGCATTGGATCATGTACTTCGATGGATCATTACAGTTTGAAGGGCTGGTGCAGGAGTATTACTCAT
>CM014274.1:53381492-53397901 GCA_004135705.1 Alloteropsis semialata | reverse complement strand
AGGACACCATGGTGCGGGCCCGAAACATGCACGAGGAGTGGAAGCAGGACGCGGATTCGTAGGAAAAGGAGCGCCGCTCGTTGCTGGAAGAGCGGGACCGCCTTCGGGGAGAAAGGGATCAATTCGCTGAGGCCCTGCGCCAGATGCACCGAGATCTTGACGCAGCGCAGGTGGAGCATGAGGGGCCCTCGTCCTTTGCACGGAGAGTTCAAGGAGGTAGACACTGCGCGTGCCGCCCTAGCCATCGAGCAGAAGGCCAAGGAGGATGCCGAGCAACTCTAGGCAATGAACAAGGAGGAGGGAGACGACCACGATGCTCTACGCATCGCTGTCGGCTTGGTGCTCAACGACCTTGGCATTTCGTCGGCCCAGGGGTCCAGCTCGCTGCCGGACCAGGTTCTTCGCATCACGGCTCGGACGCGCGGTCTGTTGATGGATGCATTGTACATCGGCGTGTAGCATGCCTTCGCAGTCACGTGCTCGTATTACAAAGGGATCGGCTTGGAGTACCTCGCACAGGGCTTCACTCCTGGCTATTCCAGTGACGAGGCATCCGCAATCGAGGAGGAGGTGGCCCCCTTCGCGCACGAGCTTGCTGCAAAAACAGAGGGTGAGGTCGGGCCGTGAGTGTTCCTAGGTTTTCACTGCTGTACCCGGAGCTGTGGCACCAATGGAAATTGTATAAACTTTTGGCCGAGCAGGCAGTTGACCTTGCTAGGAAAAACTTGCTTTTGTTGTCTTTAGTTTTGTTGTGTGTGGTAGCTCCCAAGCACCTCCTCAGCATTGTGTAGTTAAGTAGGGCTCGTTGCGAAGCGAGACGAGCCATGGCATGATTGGTGAGCATCAGAGCCATTGCCGCTGGGGCACTTGGCCTTTTGCAGTCCGACCAGTACTTTCCAGGCTTGCCCTGCTGCAACTCGACCTTCCTCCTACCTCAGGCCAAGAGGGCGTCGGTTGTCGGTCGGTTTTATTATCTAGGGGAACCCTAGCTAGCCCTCCAGTGAGGCCCGACCCTATGTGGTCACGATCGAGGGTCACTATGAGCGAGCAAAGAGGTGTACTAGAAGTATGTACAATATTTACGAAAGCTTAGGGGTAGAAGCGACGTAGTTGTTCAATGTTCCAGGCGTTGGTGAACTCCTCGCCGTCGGCGGCCAACAAGCTTGTACGTGCCGGGTCGGAGGACCTGTGAGATGAGGTAGGAACCCTCCCATGGAGGGGAGAGCTTGTCCAGTCCTTGTTGCTCTGGATCAGGTGAAGGACTAAGTCCCCGAGGTTGAACGGCCGTCCTCTGACACAACAACTGTGGTATCACCGTAGCATCATTAAACTGGACCGCTCCATCCTCCAGAGAAGTCTGGTTCCTAGCCTCGTCATAGGCTCGGACTCGGGGCGACCTGTAGTCGAGGTCCGTCGGGAGAATGGCCTCCGACCCGTACACCATAAAGAACGGTGTGAAGCCGGTTGCCTGGCTGGCCGTCGTCCTTAGGCTCCATAGCACTTGCGGGGAGCTCTGCAACCCATCGACCACCAAACTTCTTCAGTCACTCGAAAATTTGAGGCTTGAGACCCTGGAGAATCATGACATTCATGCGCTTGACCTGCCCGTTCGCGCGGGGGTGCACTGCGGCCGCCCAGTCGATTGGGTTATGGTATTCATCGCAGTATTGGAGGAATTTTTTCCTGGTAAACTACGTACCGTTGTCCGTGACCCTAAAGCAGTGGACGATATCGTGGAAGAACTTGACGGCCTGCTTGGATTTGATCTTTGTAATAGGTCGAGCTTCGATCCAGTTGCTGAACTTGTCGATGGCGACAAGTAAGTGAGTGAAACCCTCGGGCGCCTTCTTGAGGGGCCCGAGCAGGTCCAACCCCCAGACCGCGAAAGGCTACATGATGGGGATGGTTTGGAGTACCTGGGCCGGCAGGTGAGTTTGCCTCACGTAAAACGGCACCCTTCGTAGGTGTGCAAGATTTCTACGGCGTCATTCATCGCCGTCGACCAGTAGAAACCTTGTCGGAATGCATTCCCGACGAGGGTCCTGGGAGCGGCATTATGGCCGCACGTTCTGACATGGATGTCGCTTAACAGCTACCTTCCCTGTTTGATCAGGATGCAATGTTGTAGGACATTGGTGGGGCTCCAGTTGTAGAGCTCCCCTCCGACGATGGTGTAGGACCTGGCGCGGCATGCGATGCACTGAGCCTCGGTCTTGTCGTTATGGAGTTTCTATTGGAGGAAGTAATCGAGGTATGGCTGTCACCAATCTAGAGGGTCGGTTGCCGCGGCCTCATCTTGGTCCAACGTTTCTAGTGCCAAGGTCAGAAGGCCAGACAGAGCCTGGTTGGGTGGCTCTGCGTCGGCTGTTATGCCGTTGAGCTCCATGACCTTGGCGCTTGGAGGGATCGGAGCGCGGTCAGCACCCAAGCCCTGGGTTGGTGGCTCTGCCGAGCCTTGGGTGGATGACACACCGCCGGCTCCTTTTTGGGCTTGGGATGCTGATCGAAGGATAGCGCTGGTCGCTAGCGAAGATACCGGTCGGGACTGGTTCCTGACCGGATGCCATCTTGGCTAGCTCGTCGGCGGCTTTGTTAAATCGCCGCTTGATGTGCCTAAGCTTGAGACCGTCGAACTTGTCTTCGAGCTTGTGGACCTTTCACCAGTACGCCGTGATCGTCTCATTTTTGCAGTTTTGATTCCTTCATAACCTGTTCAACAACAAGCTGGGAGTCACCTCGGATTTCAAGTCGCTGGATTCCCAATTTGATGGCGATCTTTAGGCCGTTGATGAGCGCCTCGTACTCTACCGTGTTGTTGGATGCCGGGAAGTGGAGGCGGACTGTGTACTACATGTGTACCCGAGGGGAGAGACAAAGACCAGTCCGACCCCTACGCCAGCTCTTACCAGCGACCCTTCGAAGTACATGACCCAGTACTCCTGGTCGGCCGGGGCTGGCGGCATCTGGATCTCAGTCCACTCTGCAACGAAATCGGCGAGGGTCTGGAACTTGATCGTCATTGAGGGCCGTATGTGACCCTGTTGGCATTTCTTAGCGTCACCACTAGATTAGTGATGGCACTAGAGATGTCTATCGGTTTTTTATACCGGCTAGCCTACTATAGGGGGTCCCTAAGTAGTCTAGTTGTTCGTAAGGGCCTCGCCGGAACCAAAGCACGATGGTGAACACGAGACGATTTTGACAGGTTCAGGCCACCTCGAGAGAGAGCATAATACCCTACGTCCTGTATGGTGGATCGCTTCGTATTGATGGTTATGATTTTACAAGGGGTCCCTGCCTCACCTTATATACTCGGGAGACAGGGTCTACAAGGCAAGAAATACAAACTCCTAGTCGAATACTAAACATAGAGTCCTAACATGAGTAGGCCGGGTTTTTTTCCTAGTAGCCGACTAGTTTCCTTAATCTGTACGCCTCTTCCTTGTATCTGTTAGAGTTGCCGGCCCAATCTCCTAGCGGGCCTACAGCCCATGAGGACTCCCATGGATCTTGGTCCGTCAAGCCCCCGAGCGTCTTCATGTCTTCACGCCTGCCGAGTTGTTTCTCAACAGTTTTAGCATCAGCCGAGTTGTTTTCTCGTCATCCTGCTTCTTTGTTGAAAATCTTCAGAAGTGAACATGATGTGCTCCTTGCCGACTTCTTTTGCAATTAGCCCCCGGGCTTTGATTTTTAAATCAAAGATGATGCAAAAACTTCCCCATTTAATATAATGGTGTCCAGCTTTTGAAAAAAGATGGACCCATTATGGGTCTAGCCCCCGAGCCTATAAATGTTTTCATGGATTAAAAATAATTCTAGGGTCTTTAATGAAAAAACTTTCCAAAAGAAATATACTATTTCCCCCCAGCCCCCAAGCTTAAAGCAAATGACAATAGCTTAAATATTTTTGCAGACATAAGTATATTCTTTGATGTGGAAAGAACTCATCCTATTAAGCATTAGCCCCCGAGTATGTAAATACTTTGGGAAATAACTTAGCCCGTTAGGAATTGCCGCACAAATATGCATCTGGTAGAAAACCGCGAATACACAAGTGTTGGCGTATTTGGTGAAAGCGACTTTCGTGAAATACGCTTAGGGTTACCGCTCTGTTAATAAAAACAGAGGAAAAACCGCTTCGCATTCACATCTTCTCCAGCTGTCATTCCCAAATCTCGAATCTTCCATACTCGCACGCGCCCTCAAATCCACTCCAGCCCCACTCAAGATCTCCATTCCCAAAGACCTCGGCTGGCAAGATGGGGAGGAAACCAGCGCCAAGCAAACCCGTGGGAAGCAAATCCACAGCGAGCAAGTCGGCGGCGAGCAAGAAAACCCCAAGATCCCTTTCACTGGGATGCCGGTCTTCAAGACTGCTCCAGCACCTACTCTAGTCTGGAAGCCATCAAAGGCAACAGACAAGATGGTACAAGAACTCGTCAGTCAAGGTTATCTTCTTGATAAATCTATTTCTTGCTGGCGCACGGATGTAGGGAAACCATGGCCATTCGATGAAGTTCATGAAATTGTTGTCTTCTCCTCTTTCTATGAGCGGGGATTCGCCCTTCCCGCTCATGGCTTTCTCTGCGGCTTACTCGCCTTCTGCAAGCTAGAGCTAGTACATCTTAACTCCAGCTCCATTCTCCAAATTTCTCTCTTCATCCACCTCTGCGAAGCCTTCCTTGGAATCGACCTCCATTTCAACCTATTCCGACTTCTTTTCCATGTCAAATCGAGCCAAGATAAGGTGATTGGCGGCGCCGGAATCCAACTCCACCAAGGGATGAAGAGTGTTTATTTTGATTTCAAAATGAATGACTCCACCAAGGCTGACCAAGCATTCTGGCCACCTGCCACAATCCCAGAGCAATTGGAATGAAGCACTCGGCGAAGATGAAGTTGCAGGACTCGCCGGGTTGCTGAAGATGATCGCCGATTTGAAGGAAAAGTGCCTGACGGCCATTGGGGTCGCCATCTCATTTCTTCGCCGTCGCGTGCAACCCTGCCAGAAGCGGGTCGCACACTGGCTACAACTACACCAGCCCCAATGATCCAACCAGGGTCTCCATCGTCGACCTGTCGTCAGATGAAGTCGCCGTCCATGTCCAAGCATTATTCATGGACGCGCAAGAGCTGCCACGCCGAGTACCCGAGTACTCGGTGAGCCGTCCTCCACCAGCAGTAAGTTTGAAATCAACCCGAATACTTATGTGTTTAATATCCAGCTGAATTCTGAGCATATTCTGATAAATCTCCTTGTGCCCAATCGTAGGATCTGCACACAAGGTTCGCCTTCGCACCCCCTGCCGTGGAGGAGACGCAAACTGGACTGCCTGAGCCGCCCCTCTCCTCGCTGCCCAAGCAGAGTGCTGTGGCTCTGGAAAGGGGAAGAAAATAGCAGAGCCAGCTGTTGGGGATTTGGCCTACCGATAAACGCCTCACTTGTTTCATGTCATTTCAAGCGTTTTGGTGATACAAATCAACAAAGATGAAGCCGTTTGGCTTCGTTCCACATTCAGAGCCATTTCAGCGGCTTCGGTCTTGAGATCGTACGCATGAATTTAGCTTCGGCCTTATAGCAAGAGCTATTCCAAAACATGATTATCTAACGAGTTTAGAAGCTGATTTGATGGAACAATAACTTTACTGAATGCCAAATGTGGTGACTGAGCCCCTGGCTGGCTTCGGTTATCATTATATTGCAGGTTCTTGGTGGAACCATTGGCTTCGGCATGAGGGAAAGGCTTTGCTGCGCTCGGATTCAAAGGAAGCCAAAGAGACAGCCACAAAGCCCCATCAAGCCAACGAAGCAGGCTAGGACCAAGTCCAAGCCGAGTCAAACACGGAGTTGCAAGTCTTCGAATTCACACTATAGGATGTAAGTGTACTAAAATGCCCTCAGGTTATTCAAGTTGTATAGTCTAGACGATGATGCCTGGTTCTCAGGGGTATAAGGGGAATGTAAAAAGTGTCCCTTGACCTCCCTATAAAAGGAGACCCCTCACCAACATGTAAAGGGTTGATTCCCGAGGACACTGCTGATAAGTGATATATTATTGCTTGTTCCTGTCGCTCAGTTTCTTCCGTTGTTTGGGCTCTTTGGCTTCGGCTATCATCCCAACACCAGCCACTGATGAGGAGATGTTGATTGAAGACTCCTTGTTGGATGAAGACACGCCACCACAGCCCCGTCTTAAGATTCTTGGTCAGGGAGGATCAGGCCTGAAGAGGCCTTTTTTCGATGATGCACCAAGTCCCCAAGTCCCCAAGAAAAGGCGGGCTGTGCGGAAGAAAACCAAGTCTTCTGCTGAAAAGCTTGCTGACGCCGGCCTGCCTGAAGCAGAAGAAATTGGTACTGAAGCAGAGATACCGATAGGTATCCCACTGCATACGTCCCCACCTAAGGTATCTCAAATAGAGCTTGAAATCCTTCGTCTTGACCTGTTCTGATTTCTTCTTCTTGATCTGAGTTCTTTTTATGCAACAAATGCAGGAGAAAGAACCCTCACCAAAGGAGAAGACTCCTGAGCCTCAAGACATCCCGACCGTAGGGATCTCCTTTGATTTGGATGAGCCAGAGTTTGACATAGATTTTGCTAGGTAAAAAATCTGTCTTGTTCATCATTGCAATCTGTGAATCCATTAGATCCAGTAGACTGATCATTGAATCCTTCTGTCTTGTTCAGCCGGCCACCCACTCCCCCGCCTGTCCAATCGCCAGAAATCCTAGAGGTCAACCCGTCTGCGGATATCCAAACTAAGGAAGCGGGAGTGGAGCAAGAGCCGAGCCCCCAGATACTGCCTCAGCCGCATCCACAAGAATCAAGGGCCGAAACTTCATCGTCGACCAAAGTACCAGAGCAAACGGCTCCGGGTACTTCTACTCAAGGTGCATGGCCCAAGTCGGCAGAAAGTACCCGTATGGCAGGTCTACGTACTGAGGAGCTTGATGCAGTCGCTGGGCTTGTGAAGGCAGCGACCATTGAAGAATTAATCTGAGATAAGCAGAAAGCACAAGAGTCATTGCCTGAGCTGTTCCAGATCTACACTAGAACACCAAACGTGGGCCCTGATGATGACAACGCCTTCCTATTCAACTCCCAGGTTGATCAGGAAGATCTTGAGAAGGTGGCAGAGCTTCAAAAGCAACTGAGCAAGCTCACAGAAGTTAGTATAAAGTAACTCAATACTGTAAATGTACTTATCTCCATTGAATGTTGTACTAAGAACCCTGCTGCCTTGTTGTGAAAACAAAGTATCTTGCACCGCTCGCACCAGAAGTCGGAGATGCTCCACAGGGCTAGTGCGTGCTTTACTCGAGCGGAAAAGGCAGAGAAGGACTTGGCGCAAGGTCACTTATCATGGGACACAGAGCACGCCAAGCTTTGCCTTGAGCTGGATGAAGCGTACAAGAAGATCAACCTGTACCAAAACCAGCGCGAGGATGTTCTTGCGAAGAACAAGTCGCTTAGACAAAAGCTTGCAGGTATGTCACCGACTTCCTCTTCCCATGGTTAGCACAAATTGTAAAATATCAAAATAATAAAACTTGTTTGATGCAGATGACGAGAAGAGGATCTAGTCTCTGGAGGCCGAAGTAATCGATATGAAGAATCTTTTCTATCGGCAACAAGAGCGTGGAAATCAAGCCGAGCAGCGGGAGCGTGACTGCATGGCAGAGCTGGACAAGGAGAAATGGATGCGCCAAGATGCAGATGCTCAGCTTGTTCGAGATATGACGAAGATCCGCGACCAGGATGATGCAATCCAAGCTCTTCGCGCGGAGGTCAACCGGCTTGGCGCGGAGCTCGAATCCTTCAAAGAAGCCGTCGTTCCGCTGGTCGACGTGTACGCCAAAGTACCCGTCGGCGGTCCTACTCCTCCTCTACTTGACCGTCTCGAGGCTACACCTGGGCAGGTGCAAGCTTATTGCTAGCGGATCGCCCAGTCTTGCACTAGGCAAGTACTTGGCTTGGTCCGATCCTGGTTCCCTGCCCAGCCGTTAAGCATTACACAAGGTAAAATCAACCCGGCGTGTACCCGTGACATGTTTAATGTCTACATGGAGGAGGAGAAGGATACAGCTGAGAAGATAGTGTCTCGGCTGAAATTCTAGGTTCTTGTGTAAAAGAAACCTTTTGTAATGAACTTGTAGATGTAAATACTAATGTTTCGTCAACAAGAGTACTTGTTATCTATGTTTTGGTTTGCCCGATCTCTCTGTGTTGAAACAGAAAGTAGATGGCTTGTGTTTGCGAATATAGCCTGTCTGAGTTGTTTTTAAACAAACCGGCATAATTCAAAACTTTTTTGTATGCGTTACTTGGCCAGCAAGCATAGCATGATACATGTATCCAAATTCCAAGCTTGATGACAATGGAATATAGACACTTTATTATCATTTGGCTAAAAGTCGATATCAGTACATTGAAAGGACTGACTTTTATTGACTCTTAACAACTCCTAAAAACTTTTAAGGGTAAAAACGCCGCAAGTGCTCAATGTTCCAAGCATTGGGCATTTCTGTTCTGTCTTCCCGCTATAGCTGATAAGTATCTGGGCCGATGACCTTTGATACTATGAACGGGCCGTCCCAAGGCGAAGATAGCTTGTGCTGATCCTTTGTACTCTGGATTCTCCAGAAAACCAAATCGCCAATGTTAAATGACCTTGCTTGGACGTTTTGGTCGTGATACCTCCTGAGCTCTTGCTGGTACTTGGTTGTCCTGATCAATGCGGCTAGCCTCGCTTCTTCTAGCATGTCCACATCTTCTGCTCTACTCTGCTCAGCTGCTTCCTTCGAGTAGTTTTGGATTCTTGGAGCATTGTACTCGATGTCCACCGGGAGTACTGCCTCGGAGCCGTAGACTAGGAAGAAGGGTGATTGCCCCGTCGCGCGGCTAGGCTGGGTTCTGAGCCCCCATACCACGGCTGGCAGCTCTTGCACCCACTTGCCGCCATACTTTTTGAGCGGTTCATAGAGCCTTGGCTTGAGTCCTTGGAGTATGAGGCCGTTAGCTCTCTCAACTTGTCCATTGGCACATGGGTGCGCCACCAATGCGTAGCGGACTTCGATACCCAGGCTGTCGCAGAAATCAAAGAACTCGCTCCGTGTGAATTCAGAGGCAAGATCAGTGATAATGCGATTCGGAACATCGAAACGATGAGCAATGTCTTGGATGAACTCGACCGCCTTTGATGCTGTAGCATTGACAAGCGGCTTGACTTCAATCCACTTTGTGAACTTGTCGATCGCCACGTAGAGATATCGGAATCACCCTGGCGCAGTCTTGAGTGGTCCGACCATATCGAGCCCCCAGCATGCAAAGGGCCAAGAGGGTGGTATGGTGTTTAGCACTGTTGCGGGGACATGAGCTTGCCGGGCAAAGAATTGGCAGCCCTGGAAAGTCTTCACGATTTCTTCTACATCTGCCACTACGGATGGCCCATAGTACCCAGACCGAAAAGCCTTGCTGACGATCGTGCGGTGGGCAGCATGATTGCCACAGATTCCAGTGTGGATCTCTTCAAGGATCTCCCGTCCGACTTCTGGAGGGACGCACTTCATCAAGACTCCAGATGATACGTCGCATCAAAAGAGGGTGGAGCCGACAACAACGTAGTGCTTGCTTCGCCTGATGACTTGCTTGGCTTCCACCTTATCTTCGGGCTCTTTCTGATGTAGGATGTACTCGATGAAGGGCTTTGTCCACTCGGGTGTAATCACCATGACTTGCTGATGAGGGGGTGTTGTAGTTGGCTATACTTCCTGCTCTCTGATGGATGGTTGTAACAGCTCTTGGATGAAAACGCCACCCGGTACTTGTGCTCGGTGGGAACCAAGCTTGGAAAGTGCATCAGCAGCCATGTTGTTGTCCCTAAGGACGTGATGAAATTCGAGTCCATGGAAGTGCTTCTCGAGTTTGCGGACCTCCATGCAGTATGCGTCCATGTTCTCCTTGGTGCAATCCCAATCTTTGTTGACCTGATTGATGACCACCGAGGAGTCGCCGTAGACCACCATATGCTTGATGCCAAGGGAAACTGCCAGGCGTAGCCAGTGCAGCAGAGCTTCGTACTCGGCTTCATTGTTGGTGGCTTTCCAGAGGATCTAGAGCACATACTTGAGTTGATCGCCTTTCGGGGATATGAATAGCACTCCTGCGCCAGATCCTTCAAGCTTCATTGCTCCGTCGAAGTACATGATCCAGTGCTCGAGGGGTTCTTCTGGTAGTGCTTGTTGTATCTCTGTCCACTCAGCAACAAAATCCACCAAGGCTTGCGACTTGATTGCTGCCCTTGGGACGAAGTCGATGGCCTGAGAGTCTAGCTCAACCACCCATTTGGAGATTCGCCCTGTCGCGTCCCGGTTGTGGAGGATGTCGCTGATTGGGAAGGAGGTGACTACAACAACCCGGTGAGCATCGAAGTAGTGGTGCAGCTTGCGAGATGTGATCAAGACAGCGTATAATAGCTTCTCGACCTAGGGGTAACGTACTTTTGATTCTATAAGTACCTCGCTGATGAAGTAGACTGGCCGCTGTACTTTAAATACATGGCCGGGTTCCTCCCGCTCAACTACAATGGCAGTGCTCACCACGTGGGTTGTGGCTGCAATGTACAGGAGCAGTGATTCCTGATCAGCTAGTGCAGTAAGGACTGGTGGTGTCTGGAGGAATTTCTTGAGGTCTTCAAACGCCGCATCAGCTTCTGCAGGCCATACGAACTTGTCTTGCTTCTTGAGGAGTTTGAAGGAAGGCAATCCTCTGTCACCTAGTCTTGAGATGAATCGGTTGAGGGCTGCCATGCATCCGGTCAGCTTCTGGACATCCTTGAGGAATTTAGGAGGCGCCATGGATGCGATGGTGGTGATCTTCTCAGGATTGGCCTCAGTTCCACGGTGGCTGACTATGAAGCCCGACAATTTACCTGCGGGCACGCCAAACACACACTTTGTTGGATTGAGCTTCCATTGGAATTCCCTGAGATGTGCAAAGGTCTCGAACAAGTCGTCAATAAGGCTGTCCAGGTTCTTTGTCTTCACGATGACTTCATCAACGTAGGCTTCAACATTGCGGCCAATCTGAGCCTTCAAACAACTCTAAATCACGCGCTGGTATGTTGTGTAGCAGTAGGCGCCAAACGGAGTGATGAACGCCGTTTTGATCTTATCGTCTTCATGCAGGCTTATCTGATGATAGCCCGAGTAGCAATCAAGGAAACAGAGCAGAGAACAGCTGGCTGTGGAATCCACCACTTGATCAATGCGTGGTAGCCCGAAAGGATCCTTTGGGCAATGCTTGTTCAAGTCGGTGTAGTCGACACACATCCTCCACTCGTTGTTGTTCTTCTTTCACACCAGGACAGGGTTAGCGAGCCAGTCGGGGTGAAACACCTCCTTAATGAACCTGGCTGCCAGTAATTTCACCAGCTCCGATCAGATGGCTTCTATCTTGTCCTAGGCGAAGCGTCGTAGGCGTTGTTTATTGGGTTTAGCAGCTAGATCGACATTGAGTTTGTGCTCAGCCAACTCCCTTGGGTCTCCTGGCATGTCAGATGGCTTCCATGTGAAGATGTCGCGGTTGTCCCGTAAGAAGCTGGTGAGCGCGCTTTCCTATTTGGTAGATAGGTCAGCGCCGATCAGCACCGTCTTGGAGGGGTCACCCGTCCCTAGGTCGATTGTCTTGATTGGTACTTCCTGGGAGGGTTTCATTATTGACACGGTTAGCTTTTTCGTTGGGATGTCCAACTGAGCCTCGCCGAGTTGTTTCGCCATAGCTGCTACAGTTGCTGCCTGGCCCGGTTGATGCATGCTTGTAGCAATCGTCACTGCCTCGGTGTCGCAATCGTAGGAGGTCTTCAGGTTGCCCTTTAGGGATAGAATCCCTTTAGGGTCTGGCATCTTCAGGACAAGGTAGATGTAGTGTGGAATCGCCATGAATTTCGCCAGAGCAGGTCTTCCCAGGATCGCGTGGTACGAAGATTCGAAATCAGCGACCTCGAATGTGATGTACTTGGTCCTGTAGTTGGCCACGATACCAAATGTGACTGGAAGTGATACCTGGCCGAGTGGTACGGCAGCGTTGCCCGGGACGATGCTGTAGAAAGGTGAATCAATAGGCTTGATCAAATTGGTGATGTCCAAGCCCATCTTCTTTAGTGTCTTGGCAGACAGGATGTTGAGTCCGCTTCCGCCATCAATCAGTGTCCTTGTGAGTCGTGCACCTGCGACTACCGGGTCTAGTACCAGGGGGTACCTTCCTGGGTTCTTGATGTTGTTCCATTGGTCGTCACGAGAGAAACTGATCGGAACCTCTGACCACTTCAGGAACATGGGGATAGCAGGCTCGATGCATCCATTCTCGCGATAGATCAGCTTTTGCTTGCGCTTCGAGTCTGTCTGAGCAATCCCGCCAAAGATGACATTGACAACCTTGTCGGCTTGTTGGTAGCTGGTGTCTTTGTCGCCCTTGCCTCCATTGTTCTTGTCGGGTTCGTTGGGTTTGGAGTCGCCTCCGGTGCGGAAAGCTTTCTGGAGCCCGATGCAGTCCCTGCTGGAGTGCTTGTCCTTTGGGTGGAAAGAGCATTGCTTGTCGAGTAGTTTCTCAAATCTTTTGCGGGAGGGGCCTTTCTCAGCAACGTTGACTGAATCCTCGGCTTGCATTTCTTGTTGTTGAAGTCACGTTTGCCACTGTTCTCAACTTGCTTGCCCTTGTTTCGATCATTGTTGTTGTTTGTTGATGGCCCTTAAGTGATAAACTTAACCGTCAACTCCTGCAAGAAATATATCAAATATAGACACTAAACATAGTGGTAGGGTTTATTATTAACAATTTCCACGAGTGTTGGTGTTTTATCGTGTTACGCAGGAAATGACGCTACGGGAGCGAAAAATACAATTATCACAATTTATCTCTAATGCTCATTTGGAGTACACCATCACGGAGACCTTATTGAGATGATCAAGATTGATATATCATTTATTGGAGCTCACTATAAAACATATTAATATTATGCGGCAAGGAAATAATAGGTACGCTGATGTCAGCATGACGTCAGCGCCCCTAGTCAATTACCACGGGCGGCCATTGGTCAAAGCTAGGGGCCACACCTGGGGCGACCATGCCTTCCGCACAGGAGGCCGAACCAGGCCTGGTGGCCATCACGCGCGGGGCCCAGGGGGCCAGGCGGGACCGAGCCAGCGGCCGAACAGGCAGGAAGGCCACAGAGCCAAGCGTGGGCCCGGGCGGGTCCCAGCCGCACAGCAAACACACATGCAGGACTGCATGAAGAAGCGGGGCCCATGTGGGTCCAGCCCACAACACCGGCCTGCAGGCCTGTGTGCAAGCACAGGGAAACGCTGCCCTGCCCAGGACGGGTGGCAGGTGCGGGTTTGCCCCCTCCTCGACGCTGCAGCAGGTCAGCGCCCGTGCGCGCGCATGCGCAGGAACAGGACCGGCAGATGATGTGGCAAGCTGCGATTGGCCCAGGGAGCATTCACGCGGATCGAGGAAGGAAATATTCAGCCATCAGAAGCACAGTCTACGGGACTTTTTGATATGACCATACCAGTGTCGGTGACCTCGCCGAGTACTCCGACGACTTCACAGACTATTTCGACCACTTTGTCGAGTACTCTGCCAAGTACTCCGACATCGTCACCGACTACGTCGACCACTTTGCCGAGCACGCCAGCCACCTCACCGACCTTGCCGACTACATCTCCGACCCCTACTGGACCAATCACTCGGAGCCGAGCTAAGAAGATACAACAAGAGTTTCAATTGAATATTAATGAGAACTTTGAGCTACCTAAGTCATTCATGTTGTTATTGCTCAGGTTCACCGAGGAGGAAGACAAGAACGCATCAAGAGTGGAACAGAAAGAAGAACCACGTTCACATCAGTCCAGCGTGACAGAACCGTCCAGAAGAAATATTCATATCTTTTGACTCACAAAAGCTATGAAGGCTCATGAGCACTCTTTGGAAAGATCTTGAAGTCTACTTTCCAAATCTGCCACTCCCGAGTAGTTTGGAGGTCTCCCTTGAAGCGGTCGACTTGTTTAGTGCACACTGGTCTGAGGGACTACAGTGTACCTGAAGTCAAAATATCCGAGCAAAACTGTACTAATCTACAATAAATCTTGAAGCAAGCTATACATGGTTTGAAAGCCTATCTAGTTAGCTTTCAAACGCATCCAGCGGCATCTCATTTGAAGCTTCCAAGAAAGAGTTATAGTTGAAACATTGAAGACTGCGCAGAATTCCAGAAGTCACGCGGGAACAACTCAGGAGGCTTTTTCACACTAGCGTTGCTTTCACATTGTTTCATGTTTATACCTATCGAGGAGGGTTATTTCTTGTATAAATACTCCCCTATGTGTAAGCTATCAGGAGACTTTTGATGATTAGATAATCCAAGTGATTTTGCAGCCGAGCTGCTGAGTGCTTACTGAAACCCTTGTTCTTTTGTTCTTCCTGGACTTGTGAAGAGATTCCTCTGGGATCCTCTAGTTCGTGCTTTGCGGGTTCCAGTACGGCTGCCTCGCCATGTGTGGATTAGTCCGGTTGTGGTTCTACGGTCGTTTGGAGATCGAGTCGAAGTCTTCGCGGTTTCGGTGTCTTTCTCCCCGTCGCTTGGTCGCATCCGACCTTGGTCAGGTATAAAGCTAGTTACCCGCTGATCTTCAGCAAGTTTACCTTACTTTCCCGCTGTCTCTATAGCCAATCACCTTGTTCATAGACCTACTGCCGTGAAGATCGGGCCACCCTCATACCGATCCTAGATCCGTACCCATCATCTGGTATCAGAGCTTTCGTTGACACGGTAGGTCTTACCGTCATCCACATATTTATCATTACATTTGATCATCATATATATATTTGTTGTGTCCTATAGTCCAAAGCCACTAAAAATACCTATAGCCTTTTGGCGGTACTGTTACCCTGTGTTTGGTGTGTTCAACCAGTTGCTAGTCACCACCGTTTCTTTTTTTTTGTGTTGTTCCATCTTTTAACCGCACTCCTGTTCGTGTTATAAAAAAAGAAGAAAAAAATTTTAAAAACAAGGAGAAGTGAAAGGAGTTTGAAGGGGGACTATGAGGCGGTGTGCTGCTGAAAATTTCAGTTTATACACTAGAGTGGTAGTAATCTTGTTGCAACAACGATTATCTTTTGAGCACATCAACCCACTCGGTTGCAGTACCATATGTCACACCCAGATTTACGAAGGAAATCCGAATGCTACTATATGTGTACCCATGAAGTCTTAAACACACATATAGCTCCAGAATAAGGTAAATTAAAGTAAACCAATGCTCAAATTACAAAAGAAACTATTACAAAAGACAAGGGTTTTCATACCAACCACAGCGGAAGTCTATTTACTATCTCTCACGATGAAGTCTCCATTCCACAGGGACGCCGGCCGGTGAACCTCAACCTAGGACTCTTCTGGAAAATCTTCGACTGTTGCCTCATCTGAGTACCCATCCGGGATTTTGTTGAATAATGCAAGTGTAAGTAAACCAACTTTACTTAACAAATATAACACGAGGGATGAAGGCTTAAAAGGCTAGACACGGTTTAACTGCGGTAAGCACTTTTAATTGTTCAATTTTAACATTAACCAAATTACTACAGTGTAATAGGTAATTCCCTGTTGTAACCCAAATTAAGTATAAGTAGAGAAGTATTATAGTCCACCATCATTCCAGTTCCATTCCATTTTTAAACATCACCGGGGTAAAAGTCACTGTCAAAAAGGATCCAGGCCACTCGTAACCGTGAGTACGGCTGATATATCAGTTTTACACTCTGCAGAGGTTGTACACTTTCCCCACTGGTCGCGTAAAAGCTCAAAAGAACTTTATAACCCAACCACGCAGTGCTAGTTAGGCACATTCATCACACTACCTTTGGTGTGACTGCATAGGGACGCTACGAGACCTTTCTAAAGACACCCTAGCAGCTAGTGACAGTGTGAACCTCTTCTGCTCCCACCAAAAGTAAATATCAGCCCATCCGAGACAGACCGAGGCCACCGCTCCGGGCCCTCTCCTCCGAGTCAAGCTAGATAGCCACTTAGACAAGCTAGAGCCGTACATTTTACTTAGTCAAGACCAGAGCCCATTTGATTCCCGTGGTTGCACTGTTCTCCCGGGTTGCCACTTTAAGATAGACCATAACTAGTGATGCCCAGAACAAAGCACACAGCATATGTTCCAGTTTAAAGGTTGATTAAGAACAAAGCACACAGCACATGTTCCAATTTAGGTTGGATGGAGCAAAGCACACAGCACATGTCCAAATTAAGGGTTGCCTAGAACAAAGCACACAACACATGTTCTAGATCGTGAATTGCCTAGAATAAAGCACACAGCACATATTCTAGAACAAGAGTTTGCT
>CM014274.1:53361491-53380492 GCA_004135705.1 Alloteropsis semialata | reverse complement strand
AAATCGAAGAGGAAGAGAATGAGATCCAGCCTGATGAAGGAGATCACAATTGTTTTATTTCTCTTCGGGTGCTAAGTGTGACTGCTGAAAAGGAAGAGAATGGACAGCACCACAATCTTTTCCATACCCGAGGTTTGATCAAAGATAAGCTATGCCGCATCATTGTTGATAATGGTAGCTGCAACAACATTGCTAGTCAAGAATTGGTGGACAGATTAGGATTAAAACCAAGACGTCACCCTAATCCATATAAGATGCAGTGGCTTAATGATTGTGGAGCGCTACGTGTCAGTCATATGGTGAATATTCCTTTCTCTGTTGGGAAGTACAATGATCATGTAGAATGTGACGTGGTACCTATGCAAGCGTGCCAATTGCTGCTAGGAAGACCATGGTTATATGATCGTGATGTTCAGATCTTTGGAAGAGCTAACAAGCTGTCATTCATGTACAAAGGAGAGCGCATCTCTTTGCTCCCTTTGACACCGGAGGAAATTTTGAAGGATGATCTAAAGAAAAAACAGTGAGAGAGCGAGAACCACTTAAGAGTGACCCACAAAGATAGTGAGGGAGGGTTCGCATAGCCAAATAAAAATCCACAACCGCAAAGAACCCAAAAACCGGGAAAAGAAGGGTTAGTAATGATGGCTAGAAAAGGGGATCTAAAAGAATTGAGTGAACCCAATTCCATATTCTTTGTACTCTTGTACAAGGACACTCTTTTTTCTACTAACAACTTACCATCTACCTTGCCAAGTGTTGTTATTGATGTGTTACAGGACTTTGAAGATGTCTTTCCGGATGAGGTACCACCAGGCCTACCTCCCAAGAGAGGGATCGAGCATCAAATCGACCTGGTTCCTGGTGCATCACTTTCGAACCGTGCTGCGTACCGCACCAATCCGGAGGAGACAAAGGAAATCCAGCGACAAGTGGAAGAATTGATCCAAAAGGGGTATGTACAAGAAAGTCTCTCACCTTGTGCTGTTCCTGTTTTATTGGTTCCCAAGAAAGATGGATCATGGAGAATGTGTGTGGATTGCCGAGCAATAAATAATATCACAGTAAAATATAGGCATCCAATTCTAAGATTAGATGATATGCTTGATGAGCTTGGTGGTGCTATCATATTCACTAAAATTGATTTAAGAAGTAGATATCACCAAATTCGCATGAGAGAAGGAGATGAATGGAAAACAGCCTTTAAAACAAAATTCGGTTTATATGAATGGTTGGTGATGCCCTTCGGGTTAACAAATGCGCCGAGTACTTTTATGAGGTTGATGAATCAGGTGCTTAGAGCTTTTATTGGAAAATTTGTTGTTGTTTACTTTGATGACATATTAATTTACAGCAAGTCTCTTGATGAACATGTTGAACATATCCAATGCGTGCTTGCTGTCCTACGTGAACAAAAATTATATGCTAACCTTGAAAAGTGCACCTTTTGCACCGACAAGGTAGTTTTCCTTGGATTTGTTGTTTCAGGGCATGGAGTGGAGGTAGATGAGGAAAAGATCAGGGCTGTTCGAGATTGGGCACCCCCATAGACTGTGAGTCAAGTGCGAAGCTTTCTCGGACTTGCTGGATTCTACTGGCGGTTTGTGAAGGACTTCAGCACTATTGCTGCTCCCATCAATGAGCTAACCAAGAAAGACGTGCCTTTCAAATGGGAAGAATCACAACAGAAGGCATTTGATGAGCTGAAGATGAAGTTAACAACGGCCCCAGTCCTTGCGCTCCCAGATTTTGGTAAAACATTTGAAATTGAATGTGATGCAAGCGGAGTTGGGATCAGAGGCGTGCTCATGCAAGAACGAAGACCAATTGCATTCTTCAGTGAAAAGCTAAGTGGTCCAACTCTAAACTATTCAGTTTATGATAAAGAATTACATGCTCTTGTTCGGAGTTTGGAAACTTGGCAACACTATCTTTTCCCTAAGGAGTTTGTGATACACTCAGACCATGAATCATTGAAACATCTTAAAGGACAACTAAAACTGAATAGAAGGCATGCAAAATGGTGTGAATTTATTGAGTCATTTCCTTATATTGTCAAGTACAAGAAAGGAAAAGAGAATGTTGTAGCCGATGCTTTATCTCGACGTCATGCTTTGTTAACTCAACTGGATGCTAAAGTTCTTGGGTTCGAAAGTATAAAAGAATTATATACAACTGATTCGTACTTTGCTGAGCCATATTCCAAGGTCGTGATAAAGAATTATATACAACTGATTCGTACTTTGCTGAGCCATATTCCAAGTGTCGTGATGACAAAGGATGGGAAAAATTTCATGTGCATGATGGATTCTTGTTTCGAGCTAACAAACTTTGCATTCCAGATTGCTCTGTTTGAATTTTACTGGTGCAGGAAGCTCATGCAGGAGGACTTATGGGTCATTTTGGTGCCAAGAAGACAGAACAAGTTCTTGCCGACCACTTCTTCTGGCCAAAGATGAGAAGAGATGTGGAGAGACATGTTCAACGCTGCGAATCATGCCACAAAGCTAAGTCTCGCTTAAACCCTCACGGACTTTACACTCCTCTTCCTATTCCTAGTATGCCTTGGGAAGACATTTCTATGGATTTTGTTCTTGGGTTACCTCGAACCAAGAGGGGAAGGGATTCGATTTTTGTTGTGGTCGATCGTTTTAGCAAAATGGCACATTTTATTCCATGCCACAAAAGTGACGATGCTTCGCATATTGCTGAACTATTTTTCAAAGAAGTTGTTCATCTACATGGAGTACCTCGAACAATTGTTTCTGATCGTGACACTAAATTTTTGTGTTACTTTTGGAAAACTTTGTGGGGGTAAACTTGGGACCCGTTTGTTGTTCTCTACAACGTGTCATCCACAGATGGATGGTCAAACAGAAGTTGTGAACCGTACTTTATCAATGTTACTGCGAGCTGTTCTCAAGAAGAATTTGAAACTTTGGGAGGAGAGTTTGACACATGTCGACTTTGCATCCAACAGGGCAATCCACTCGACCACTAAATTTTGTCCATTCGAGATTGTATATGGATTCAAACCCACTGCTCCCATAGATCTTTTGCCTTTGCCTATGCAGGAACGTGTAAACTTCGACGCAAGCAGGCGAGCTGAATTTATCAAGAACCTTCATGAAAGAACTCAAACCAACATTGAGAAGATGACCGAGAAGTATGAGAAGCGCGCCAACAAGGGTCAAAGAAAGATGATATTTGAAGCAGGAGACTTGGTTTGGGTACATCTCAGAAAAGAAAGATTTCCAGAGCAACGCAAGAGCAAGTTGCAACCTCGAGCCTATGGTCCATTCAAAGTGCTACGCAAGATCAATGACAATGCCTATGAGATTGATCTACCAAGTACTTATGGAGTGAGTACCAGTTTCAATGTGTCCGACCTCTCTCCATTCTTTGGATTGGATGAGTCGAGGACGACTCTTTTTCAAGGGGGGAGGATGATATGACCATACCAGTGTCGGCGACCTCGCCGAGTACTCCGACGACTTCACAGACTACTTCGACCACTTTGCCGAGTACTCTGCCAACTACTCCAACATCGTCACTGACTACGTCGACCACTTTGCCGAGCACGCCAGCCACCTCACCGACCTCTCCGACTACATCTCCGACCCCTACTGGACCAATCACTCAGAGCCGAGCTAAGAAGATACAACAAGAGGTGCTCGCACTACTTTGTGAGTTTCAATTGAACATTAATGAGAACTTTGAGCTACCTAAGTCGTTCATGTTGTTATTGCTTAGGTTCACCGAGGAGGAAGACAAGAACGCATCAAGAGTGGAACAGAAAGAAGAACCACGTTCACATCAGTCCAGCGTGACAGAACCGTCCAGAAGAAATATTCATATCTTTTGACTCACAAAAGCTATGAAGGCTCATGAGCACTCTTTGGAAAGATCTTGAAGTCTAGTTTCCAAATCAGCCACTCCCGAATAGTTTGGAGGTTTCCCTTGAAGCGGCCGACTTGTTTAGTGCACACTGGTCTGAGGGACTATAGTCTGCCTGAAGTCAAAATGTCCGAGCAAAACTATACGAATCTACAATAAATCTTGTAGCAAGCTATACATGGTTTGAAAGCCTATCTAGTTAGCTTTCAAACACATCTAGCAGCATCTCATTTGAAGCTTCCACGAAAGAGTTATAGTTGAAACATTGAAGACTGCGCAGAATTTCAGAAGTCACGCGGGAACAACCCAGGAGGCTTTTTCACACTAGCGTTGCTTTCACATTATTTCATGTTTATACCTATCCAGGAGGGTTATTTCTTGTATAAATACTCCCCTATGTGTAAGCTATCAGGAGACTTTTGATGATTAGATAATCCAAGTGATTTTGCAGCCGAGCTGCTGAGTGCTTACTCAAACCCTTGTTCTTTCTTGTTCTTCCTGGACTTGTGAAGAGATCCCTCTGGGATCCTCTAGTTCGTGCTTTGCGGGTTCCAGTACGGCTGCTTCGCCTTGTGTGGATTTGCTCCGGTTGTGTTTCTGCGGTCGTTTGGAGATCGAGTTGAAGTCTTCGCGGTTTCGGTGTCTTTCTCCCCGTCGCTTGGTCGCATCCGACCTTGGTCAGGTATAAAGCTAGTTACCCGCTGATCTTCAGCAAGTTTACCTTACTTTCCCGCTGTCTCTATAGCCAATCACCTTGTTCATAGACCCACTGCCGTGAAGATCGGGCCACCCTCGTACCGATCCTAGATCCGCACCCATCACTTTTTCCTACGCGCCTTTTTCCTCGCGCCACCGACGTGGGAATGTCGGTTCCAGGGGCAGGTGTCGCATTGGGAGAATAGGGAGGGGAATATTCTCTAGGACCTAGGGAGGATCTCCACTCTCCCAAGGCATCGTCCACACTATCAATAGACCCCTACCCCTCACTCTCAACACACACCAAGAAGGAAGAGCTCTCTTTGCCTCAAGTCATAGTCTTAGTTAGTAGAGAAGTAGTTCTAGGAGTTGAGCTTCTACGGGTTTCCGAAGGAGTCTTGGTAAGCCTAGAGCTTAATTTATCTTGTATCATTTGTTTACTTATAAGACTCTGAGCTTTAATGGAATTACTATCTTGCTTATGTTATTTGGCTTATTGCCTTATTTGTTCATCATATAAGTTTTATGTCTTACACCTTAGTATAGTGGATGCATGTTATGGCAATGGCCCAATGCGCCGCAAGGTTGCTCTGTTTATCTGGACAATAAATAGAGTAGTTATTTCATATTACAAACGTGGTGTTTGGGGTATGAAATACCATTGGGGATACCCTACCCCACGTATTTAGAGGTAGGCGGCAGGTGGTGACAGCCCTGTCCGTCCTTTGTAATCCTCGTCGTTCGGGTTTGGGCGTTTGCAGGCCTTCGTGATAAACATCGTGACAGTACCCTTAGATGAGGGGATCCCACGACTCCTCGATTTGCCCTCTAACATGTGTTCCTTCTGAGCTTGTATATATACACTTGTAGGAATGTAATCCATATGCAAGAAGTACATAGAACCCCTAGTTTTCCCTGTGGATAACTACTCTAGTCAACCACCGCCTTCCCTGTGGATTCGATACCCTGAATACTTTTGGGTGAAAGCAACAACGGTATCCGTGCGCTTGCGGATTTATCTGCGACCGCAAGAAATACCAACAAGCTTTCTGGCGCCGTTGCCGGGGAATGGCAATGGTTGAATAGTGTTGTTAACCCATGTACTCAATTAATAGCATGATTAATTACCACTGCTCCAGCAGGGTTATCTTTGCTCTGTTTCTCTTTGATGTGGAACAGGGTAGTGTACGACTGGTCTTGAACTGCCAATGGACTTCATCGACAACCCAAGATTATCGGGAAATACGATCTTGCATCGTATCTTCCTAGGTACTCTGATCGGCAGCAACTCCAGTCAATCCTACATCACCAATATCGACGAGTGCTACTGCCGAAAGAACGATTCGCGAGTTCTCGATTCACTCTGGTTCGCAAACCGGCCCAGAGCTGAACATGAGAGACACCGTGTTTGATCTTAGGCTAGCATCTGTCGAATTGGTACACGCCAGCCCATTACATTGGAAGACCAACGCGAACGGACCCAAGGCCATGGCTCAACACCAAGGCCTACATGATCCCATCCGAAGAAGACAAATAGGTATGGCAATACAAACCATCTCCAATTGCTACGCAAAGTCAAAACTTATGATGGAGACGTCCTCACTCGACGAACGTAAACTGACGAGTCCTCACCGACAGGTAAATCGGTATGTATCCCATATTTATTTCACATTGCATTTTTTCTGAATTCCAATCTCTGCATGTTTAAATTCCAAATCTCTGCATGTTTACATTTCAAATCAATTTTGTGCATTAAAAAAAAAATTTAAACTTGGAGTTTTCCTCTTGAAATCCCTTTGGATCCCCTGCTCAATTCCTGCGTACACATGCGTATTCTTAATGAGCCAGGACCACATAGGATAGCCGAGCCAGCTGGGCCTGAGAGGTGCCAACAGGCCGTCGGCCGACCCCATGGGTCACCCGACCTATGGCTACCTCTCCTGCGCCGCATTCACTCATATTCAAAATAGCTTTTGCATCTGGGATACCGCTGCGAAGACTCAGCAGAATGGCCCTGCGTCAGAGTCGCCCGACCCCATCCGTCGGTCGACCTAGCCTTGGCCCTTCTGTGGCAAATTCAATTGCCATCAGTTCACGCCAGCGAATCCAGTGCAAACCGTGAAAGCTTGGCTGAAACGGAGCCGCACTAGGGTCGGCCGACCCAGGTCATCGGCCGACCCCAAGCCTGCTCTGTTCAAAGAAAGTCGGTGCACTCCACCGTCAATTCTTGCCCCCAGCTAAGCTGCCAAGTGCCCTCGGTCTTTTTCCTATCCCTCCTTAGGATTTTTAAGTGATGGGCGCTCAAGTTTAAGGAAAAAAAGAAAATAAAAGCAAGAACATGTTTTTAGGATAAGTTCCCTTCGAGTATTTTTGGTCACTAACCATTACAGGTTGCAACTGAAAAGAACGAAGGGTGCAATGCTTAAGAATATGGAGCTACATCAGCAATACCAACAATGGTAAGTTCTGGTGATGGAACAAATTCAAAGGAGGCCTACACACTTGGTTTTTGGGTGTCCTGCGATACACAAAAATCCAAGTGTGGGGGAGGTCGGTAAGTGCTTCATGACAAGTTTCATTTGTACAAAATTTTATCTTGGTTTTCAGGTGATGCTAGTTCTTGCATCTTGCTTAACAAAACTAAAAAAAAGCAAAAAAATAAAGAAATATAATAAAGCCGGTGAGGCTCAATGGGATTGAGACAACTGGGTGTACATGCCATTGTGGCGTTGCACCTCGGTAGTCCCCATATGGCTCCTGGCTCCGCCTTGCCTTGCATCCTTAGTTCTTGTGCTTGCTTTCATGATAAAAGTCGTCTGCTCGTGTTTTGCCGCCTTGCCAACTACTTGTTTGGGAAATCCCAACATTTAGTGAGCACAAGCTATCCACGTGCGACCACGTCATCATTAATGATATAAGCAAGAGCCAAGGGACTACCGTGATGGAAATTCTAAACTAATCATCCACCGCCAGCGGTAAGTATGCTAAGGTAAGCATCATGTCTTGCTTTTGACTTTAAACAAAGCCCTTCCGGGAGGTAACCCGAAGTTCACCATTTTTATTCTCATGTTCATCTCCATTCGAAAAATGCTTGGTCAGGTTATCATGCTTCCTTTATCTAATCTCATATGCTCTGGTTTGAATGTATTATCGAGGTACCATGAGGTACATTCAAAGACCTTTTAAATTAAGCATGGTGCTTAGGTTAAATGGTCTTCTTTAATCAAATGAGGCATGGTGTCAAGTTTGATTAATGAACCTTGTAGTAAATACATGTATAGATATTGGTTGTATGTATGGACTAACCCCTGCAGGAAAGATTTCAAATTCGAGCAGGTAAGTCGTCAAGCTTGATTCAAATTGAAGATAAACCAAGGCAATGGAGGCACTGCAACACATTGTGCACAACATACAAGGAGGTACAACACCTTTCGAAGGTTCATCGTGAGTATATTGCAAAACCCTCTTTGATCATGTTGATGCGATCCAGCCTTGTTTGAGTTATGCTTAAAGGAAGGTGGTGAAAATAAAATTTTAAAAAAAGAACATTTGAAAAATAAATATAAAAAATTGGTCAACAGGATCTACGCTTAACAAAGTTAAAAGTAAATCTGTTTTTAAGCGTGGATGTGAGCAACTAACCCGATGGCAACAATGATTTATAGTCCTTCGGGTATTCGTTGTCCACTAACCTTTTTGCAGGGATGAAGTAATGACTAAAGGATGGCGAGCATAACTTCAACATTCAACATCTTTAGTCACATGAAAGAAATTTGCACAATAAAGCAAGAGGAACAGTTGACAAATCTTTTAGCACTCTTAAGCTCAAATCTTGCATTCGCTTGCAAGATCAGAGTTTGGGGGAATTCGCCAAGAAAGTATCCAAAATACTCTGTGCACTTATTCTCCTTTGATCCCCTGCTAAGTTACCTTGAAAGATTTGTTTGCCATTAAAAAAACAAAATAAATAAATAAAAAACCATAAAAATTTGCATAACTTAAAAACACTAAAAATATTTGAAGTTCAATAAAGGCTCATGGTTCTTAAAACCATGGAGCTATTGTTTTGTTTCCACTGTGTAAGAATAAACGCAGGCAAAAGATCAAGTTTGGGGGTCTCTCGAGCTTTCTGACACGCACATGATTGAGACCACCCGCAACTATGCTTCACAACATCGCACAAGGCTACACAAGAAAGATCAAGGAGGAAGAGGGCCAGAAGGGGTCGCCCGACCACCCTAGATCGGCCGACGTCCATTTGGTACCTTTCGCCTCCATTTTCGCCCAAAGCAATGGTTTGCGCATCCTATCTCTCATCCTCTCTGCTTCATGGGTTTAAATAATTCCAAATTTAAGGTGATCACTAAAATTAAACTCAATGAATCCTGGTGCTCTTTTGATATAAATGATTATCCTTGATTGGCTTGCATATTCTTTATTCCTTGCACATACATTCGCTACTTGTGAACATATCTCTTTAGGAAAACATGTTTATCTAAGTGGTTGATTAATGAGATATGGTAAGATGAAAGAAATCTTGCTCTTTCTGTATTAAGTACCTGGGAGGTTTTTATTGCAAAAGTTTAAAATCAATAGCCTTGCAAAGCTCCTCAATGACATTCCATTCCTACCAAAGCCATATGTTGCTCATATTGAAAACCTTACACATATGCTGCTTGCTATTGCATTGAGCTTTGTCAAATTGTTGTGACCCTTGAAAGATGCTCTTCATGCTTTCTTGATCAAGATCACGTACACTCCACATACATCTGCTAAACTTCTACACTCGAAGTTAGCAATACCCATCCATCCACCAAATAAATGCTCCATATGTCTTATGAATCGCTCTCCAAATATCCTTTGCAAAAGAGATATGGGCTATAAAAAATAAAAAATTATGGACACATGAAAGTCCAAGAAAAAAATGCTCATAAAAGCATTGAGCAAGAAAAAAAAGAAAAAAGAAAAAAATGGGATAGCCATGTTTTCAAAATAAAGAGGAGGGAGATCATACAAAAAGGAGCTATCATAATTTCCACATACATTTTCCATTGTTCTACACACATGCACATCTTGATCAGATTGTATGAATAGTATTCTTCTTGGATCCACTTTTTGACTTTGCAATATATGTGATGCAAGTATGCCTTATCTTTACTCCTACCTTGAGATCCACATAAGCCTTTTAGAAGTAGGTGAAAGAAGGCAAAGAAATGCCTTGGTGAGGAATTATACACAATGAGTGATCTGAGAGAATCATTTGAGGAGCTAGGTAAGGTTATGTTTTTTAGAATTTATCGAAAACCCAAGTTACTTAACAGAAGAGTTGAGATGACTTGAATCAAGACCGTTCTGTTCCTCAACCACCCAAGGTGACATGATAGACACTTTATAATTCACAAGTGCAGGAATGTTTTGGAATAACTTATATGCTTGCATCATATCAGTTGGATTCATGTTTTCCACCTTAGTCTTTAAGCTTCACTCGAGGACGAGTAAAGGCTAAGTGTGGGGGAGCTTGTTGATGGCCCTTAAGTGATAAACTTAACCGTCAACTCCTGTAAGAAATATATCAAATATAGACACTAAACATAGTGGTAGGGTTTATTATTAACAATTTCCACGAGTGTTGGTGTTTTATCGTGTTACGCAGGAAATGACGCTATGGGAGCGAAAAATAAAATTATCACAATTTATCTCTAATGCTCATTTGGAGTACACCATCACGGAGACCTTATCGAGATGATCAAGATTGATATATCATTTATTGGAGCTCACTATAAAACATATTAATATTATGCGGCAAAGAAATAATAGGTACGCTGACGTCAGCATGACGTCAGCGCCCCTAGTCAATTACCACGGGCGGCCATTGGTCAAAGCTAGGGGCCACACCTGGGGCGACCATGCCTTCCGCACAGGAGGCCGAACCAGGCCTGGTGGCCATCACGCGCGGGGCCCAGGGGCCCAGGCGGGACCGAGCCAGCGGCCGAACGGGCAGGAAGGCCACAGAGCCAAGCGTGGGCTCGGGCGGGTCCCAGCTGCACAGCAAACACACATGCAGGACTGCATGCAGAAGCGGGGCCCATGTGGGTCCAGCCCACAACACCGGCCTGCAGGCCTGTGTGCAAGCACAGGGAAACGCTGCCCTGCCCAGGACGGGTGGCAGGTGCGGGTTTGCCCCCTCCTTGACGCTGCAGCAGGTCAGCGCCCGTGCGCGCGCATGCGCAGGAACAGGACCGGCAGATGATGTGGCAAGCTGCGATTGGCCCAGGGAGCATTCACGCGGATCGAGGAAGGAAATATTCAGCCGTCGGAAGCACAGTCTACGGGACTTTTTCCTGCGCGCCTTTTTCCTCGCGCCACCGACGTGGGAACGTCGGTTCCAGGGGCAGGTGTCGCATTGGGAGAATAGGGAGGGGAATATTCTCTAGGACCTAGAGACGATCTCCACTCTCCCAAGGCATCCTCCACACTATAAATAGACCCCTACCCCTCACTCTCAACACACACCAAGACGGAAGAGCTCTCTTTGCCTCAAGTCATAGTCTTAGTTAGTAGAGAAGTAGTTCTAGGAGTTGAGCTTCTACGGGTTTCCGAAGGAGTCTTGGTAAGCCTATAGCTTAATTTATCTTGTATCATTTGTTTCCTTATAAGACTCTGAGCTTTAATGGAATTACTATCTTGCTTATGTTATTTGGCTTATTGCCTTATTTGTTCATCATATAAGTTGTATGTCTTACACCTTAGTATAGTGGATGCATGTTATGGCAATGGCCCAATGCGCCGCAAGGTTGCTCTGTTTATCTGGACAATAAATAGAGTAGTTATTTCATATTACAAACGTGGTGTTTGGGGTATGAAATACCATTGGAGATACCCTACCCCACGTATTCAGAGGTAGGCGGCAGGTGGTGACAGCCCTGTCCGTCCTTTGTAATCCTCGCCGTTCGGGTTTGGGTGTTTGCAGGCCTTCGTGATAAACATCGTGACAGTACCCTTGGATGAGGGGATCCCACGACTCCTCGATTTGCCCTCTAACATGTGTTCCTTCTGAGCTTGTATATATACACTTGTAGGAATGTAACCCATATGCAAGAAGTACATAGAACCCCTAGTTCTCTTTTAGGACCTTCATATTAACTAGACTTATATACTCAGCAGTGAAACCTTCTGTGTGTCACACTACCCATCTATCAATGTTTACCCCTTGCTAGACTTTGGTATATTAATAATGTTATGATTGAATACAATGGATAACTACTCTAGTCAACCACCGCCTTCCCTGTGGATTCGATACCCTGAATACTTCCGGGTGAAAGCTACAACGGTATCCATGCGCTTGCGGATTTATCTGTGACCGTAAGAAATACCAACATTGTTGCACTCACCGCCCGACTTGTTTTGGTTGAATCTTTCACGCTGTGGGTCCTCGGCGTCGGCCCAACGATCGATGAGTTCGCGCATGGCCTCAAGCATCTTTGGCATGTTCCTTCCGAAGTCGAGGTGTAGCGTGGGATCAGTGAGACCGCTGTGGAAGCAGTCGATGATGTCTTGGTCGGAGAGCCCGACACATGTTGAGCGCTTCTCCCAGAACCGGCGGTTGTAGCTTTGGAGGTAGTCATTTTGGCCCTGTTTGCACTGGGCTAGGTCAAAGCGAGTACCCGGCTTCTACCATGACCCTGAAAGTTGTTGATGAAGACCTTGCAGAGTGCATTTCATGAATTGATGGAGCCTGGTTTTAGTCCTTCCAACCAGGTCAGTGGAGCTTGGTCGAGGACTACTAGGAGGTAGGTGCACATGGTGTTGGTGTCGCCTCTTGCCGCCTTTATCGCTGAGTAGTAGATGCGGAGCCACTGCTTGGTATCTCGCTTTCCATCATATCTTTCGATATGAGCCGATTTGAACTTTTTGTGCCAGGAAGTGGCGCGGATACAGTCCGAGAAGACCGGGAACCCTTCGTACTTGCCAAGGTTGTGATAGCCTTGGCCTGGGGGCCTGTAGATCTGGTCATACTCTTGGCGCCGCCTGCGCTCTTCTTCTTCCCAGTCATGAATTTCTGCAGAGATGACGGTGCATGCATCTTTACTCTACAGCTGGTGTCGCAAATCCCTGTCATCATCGCTGTAGTTGCGGCGTGCATCCCTGTCCCTGTTGCCATCGCGTCCGCCATTGTGACTTTGTTGAGCAACGTGGTGGCTAGGCCTGGCGTTGTGGTTTCTACCTCCAGTGCCGACTACCATGCCGCCCTCGTTGCTGGGTTCATGGCGGGCTCTGCTTGGGTGGTGGGACTGATTGCCGCGGTTGCGACCATCAGCAGGTCGGCTGCCTACTTGGCGGCTTGGTGCCTTGGACCTGGTGATGGTTTTGGCAGGGTTGATTGCGTCGTGCTGGATCGCTGCTGTCTCGAGCATCGTCTTCATTCTCTGGATCTCCGGAGTTTGGGCCATGTTGCCAAGCTCTGTTGCGACAACCAAGATGTTGGCTGCAGCGTTGGTGTAGACATCTTGCCCGGTGACTTGCACGAATCGTTCATTGAGGTTCTGCGGAGGAAGTTTGCGACCAGCACGGCGATGACGCTCTGCGCAAGCAACGTTTCGTTTGCTGCGCCGGTCTTGGTCGGATGCGACTTTGTTCTTCACTGTTGGCTCATCATTGGAGACTTCTTCTTCTTGGCCGATGATCACCATGGCTTGACGCCCTGGAAAGTAGCTTCCTGTGCTCGAAGTTGCTGGGACAGTTGAGCCGCGTTCGCTTGCAGAGTCCAGGGGCTGCCCATGTTGAAATGGGAGTGGATCAATGCACACAATGATGCGAGACATGTCCAGGTCTTCTTGCTGTGTTGCTCCGAGATTTGGCCTGCGTCCAGGCCAATGGACAAATCTTCCCTCTGGAGTTGAGGTGATGACGAGTCCGACTTGTTTCCCGCTTAGAGGGAATTCATCGAATTCGACCAGAGATCGGAGTTATTTTGAAAATGCCGCCAGGTAAACGGAGGCGGTTCTCGCGGGACCAAAAGGGATCTGGCTAGGGTTGTTGGCCTCACGCTTAGCAGTGGCTGAGCTCCTCTTCTTCTGGATTTTTGAATTGTTGGATTTCGGCGTGACCGATGGTTTAGAAACTGGCTCGGTCCGCCTAGTCCGCTTTGGAATCTTCCCGGTCTGAGTTGGATTCGAACTGGGACTTGAGGTTTCCTGAGCCCAAGTTGAATTCGGACCTGGGGGCGCGATCTCGTTGAGCTTGTCGGCGAGTTGCTCCGGAGTCGACGACTTGAGGACGCGATCGAAGTTGCCCGCGCCGTCCGCCGTGCAGACCCAGGAGCCGAAGACGAAGGTGGCGCCCTTCTCGAACGCCATGTCACCATCGCAGTTGATGATGACTGCTGCCATCGAGCTTTCTTGACGATTCTCGATGAGAGCCCCTACGTGGCACGCCAGCTGTCGGTTTTTTATACCAGCTAGCCTACTATAGGGGTCCCTAAGTAGTCGAGTTGTTCGTAAGGGCCTCGCCAGAACCAGAAGCACGATGGTGAACACGAGACGATTTAGACAGGTTCAGGCTGCCTTGAGAGAGAGCGTAATATCCTACGTCCTGTATGGTGGATCACTTCGTATTGATGGTTATGATTTTACAAGGGGTCCCTGCCTCACCTTATATACTCGGGAGACAGGGTCTACAAGACAAGAAATACAAACTCCTAGTCGGATACTAAACATAGAGTCCTAACATGAGTAGGCCGGGTTGTTTCCTAGTAGCCGACTAGTTTCCTTAATCTGTACGCCTCTTCCTTGTATCTGTTAGAGTTACCGGACCAATCTCCTAGCAGGCCTACAGCCCATGAGGACTCCCATGGATCTTGGTCCGTCACCCACCACCCAAGAAGAGACCGCCGAGAACACGACAATGCGGGCAGCATGGTACCCGGCGTCGGAGGTAGAAACCACGATGCTGGGCCTAGCGACCACGTTGCTGAACAAAGTCACAATCACAGACACGGCGGCAACAGGGACAGAGATGGATGCTGCAACTACCGGGACGATGACAGGGACCTATGACACCAGCTGCAGAGCAAAGACGCACGCACCATCATCTCCACACAAGTTCGCGACCGCGAAGAAGAAGAACACAGGCGGTGCCAGTAGTACGACCAGATCTATGGGCCCCCAGGCCAAGGCTATCATAATCTTGGCAAGTACAAAGGGTTCCTGGTTTTTTTAGACCGTCTCCACACCACTGCCTGGCCCGAAAAGTTCAAACCGGCCAGCATTGAAAGATACATCGGAAAATGCAATCCCGAGTAGTGGCTCCGCATGCACTACTCGGTGATCAAGGCCGCGAAGTGCGACACCGACACCATGTGCACCTATCTCCCAGTAGTCCTCGATCAAGCCCCACTAACTTGGTTGGAAGGACTAAAACTAGGATCCATCAAATCTTGGGATGCACTCTGCAAGGTTTTCATCAACAACTTCCAGGGTTCATGGTAGAAGCCGGGTACTCGCTTCGACCTCGCCAGTGCAAACAAGGCCAGAACGAGTACCTCCGAAGCTACAAACGCCGATTCTGGGAGAAGCGTTCAACATGCGTGGGGCTCTCCAACCAAGACGTCATCGACTGCTTCCACTGCGGTCTCACCGACCCCAAGCTACATCTTGACTTTAGGAGGAACAGGCCGAAGACGCTGGAAGCCATGCGCGACCTCATCAATCGTTGGGCCGACGCCGAAGACTTGCAACGTGAGAGATTCAGCCAAAACAAGTCGGGAGGTGACCGCAACAACAACAATGACCGCAACAAGGGCAAGCAAGTTGAGAATAGTGGCAAGCGCGACTTCAACGACAAGAAATGCAAGCCTGAGGAGTCAGTCAACATTGCTGAGAAAGGCCCCTCCCACAAAAAGTTCGAGAAACTACTTGACAAGCAATGTCCCTTTCATCCAAAGGACAAACACTCCAACAGGGAATGCATCGGGCTTAAGAAAGCTTTCGACTCCGGATGCGCTCCCAAACATGACGATGCTGACAACAACGGCGAAGGCAAGGGTGACAAGGACACCGGCTACCAACAAGCCGACAAGGTGGTCAATGTCATCTTTGGAGGAATTGCTCAGACAGACTCGAAGCGCAAGCAAAAGCTGATCCAGCGTGGGATCGGATGCATTGAGCCTGCCATCCCCACCTTCCTGAAGTGGTCAAAAGTCCCAATCAGCTTCTCCCGCGATGACCAATTGACCAACATCAAGAACCCAGGGAGGTACCCGATGGTGCTAGACCCGGTGGTGGCAGGTGCTCGGCTCACCAGGACGTTGATCGACGGCGGAGTGGACTCAACATCTTGTTTGCCAAAACACTGAAGAAGATGGGCTTGGACATCACCAACCTACTCAAGCCCACTGATTCACCCTTCTACGGCATTGTCCCAGGCAACGCTGCGTACCCCTTGGCCAGGTATCACTTCCAGTTATATTTGTTACCGAGGCCAACTACAGGACCGAGTACATCACATTCGAGGTTGCCGACTTTAAATAATCGTACCACGCCATCCTGGGGAGACCTGCTCTGGCGAAATTCATGGTGATACCACACTACATCTACCTCGTCCTGAAGATGCCTGGCCCTAAAGGGATTCTATCTCTGAAGGACAACCTAAAGTCCTCATACGATTGTGACACCGAGGCAGTGACGATTGCTGCAAGTATGCAGCATCCAAGCCAGGCAGCAATTATAGCAGCTATGGCAAAACAACTCGACGAGGCTGAGTTGGACATCCCAACGAAAAGGCCAGCCGCGTCAACCATGAAGCCCTCCTAGGAAGTACCAATCAAGGCAATCGATCTAGGGACGGGCGACCCCTCCAAGACAGCGCTGATCGGTGCTAACCTGCCTGCCAAATGGGAAGGCGCGCTCACCAGTCTTTGCATGGAAGCCATCTGATATGCTACGAGTCCCAAGAGAGCTGGCTGAGCACATACTGAACATTGATCCAGCTGCCAAACCCAAGAAACAAAATCTGCGACGCTTCGCCCAGGACAAGAAAGAAGCCATCCGATCGGAGCTGGCAAAACTACTAGCAGCCGGGTTCATCAAAGAGGTGTTTCACCCCGACTGGCTTGCTAATCCTGTCTTGGTGCGGAAGAAGAACAACAACGAGTGGAGGATGTGTGTCAACTACACCGACCTGAACAAGCATTGCCCAAAGGATCCTTTCGGGCTGCCATGCATTGATCAAGTGGTGGACTCCACAGCCGGCTGCTCTCTACTTTGCTTCCTCGACTGCTACTCGGGCTATCATCAGATAAGCCTGCATGAAGATGACCAGATCAAGACGGCGTTCATCACTCCGTTTGGCGTCTACTCCTTTACAACAATGTCCTTTGGACTCAAGAACGCAGGGGCAACATATCAGCGTGCAATTCAGAGTTGTTTGAAGGCTCAGATTGGCCGCAACGTTGAAGCTTACGTTGATGACGTCATCGTAAAGACAAAGAACCCGGACAACCTCATCTCCGACTTGTCTGAGACCTTTGCACAGCTTAGGGAGTTCCAATGAAGCTCAATCCAACCAAGTGTGTGTTTGGCGTGCTCGCAGGAAAATTGCTAGGCTTCATAGTCAGCCACCATGGAATTAAAGCTAATCCCGAGAAGATCACTGCCATCACATCCATGAAGCCTCCCAAGTCCCTCAAAGATATCCAAAAGCTGACTGGGTGCATGGTGGCCCTTAATAGATTCATCTCAAGACTTGGTGACAGAGGATTGCCCTTCTTCAAACTCCTCAAGAAGCAAGACAAGTTCGTATGGACAAAAGAAGCCATTGTGGCGTTTGAAGACCTCAAGAAATTCCTCCATACACCACCAGTACTTACTGCAACAGCTGATCAGGAACCACTGCTTCTCTACATCGCAGCCACAACCCACGTAGTGAGCACTGCGATCGTAGTTGAGCGGGAGGAACCCAGCCATGTATTCAAAGTACAACGGCCAGTTTACTTCATCAGCGAGGTACTCACAGAATCAAAAGTACGCTACCCGCAGGTCGAGAAACTATTATACGCTGTCTTGACCACATCTCGCAAGCTGCGCCACTACTTCGATGCTCACCGGGTTGTTGTAGTCACCTCCTTTCCAATCGATGACATCCTCCACAACCAAGACGCAACAGGGTGAATCTCCAAATGGGCGATCGAGCTAGGCTCTCACGCCATCGACTTTGTCCCATGCGCTGCAATCAAGTCTCAAGCTCTGGTCGATTTCATCGCTGAGTGTACAGAGATACAACAAGCGACGCCTCAAGAACCCCTAGAACACTGGATTATGTATTTCGACGGGTCAATGAAGCTTGAAGGAGCTGGCACAGGTGTTCTCTTCATATCTCCAAAGGGAGATCAGCTCAAGTACGTGCTCTAGATCCTCTGGAAAGCCACCAACAACGAAGCCGAGTATGAAGCCCTACTGCACGGGCTACGCCTGGCTGCTTCCCTTGGCATCTAGCACATGGTGGTCTACGGTGACTCCTCGGGGGTCATTGTTGACGGTCGTTATTGGTACACTTTTAGGGCTGATTTGGCATTAGTTTTGGACTACTTCTTATACTAACCCACCACTTGGTACCTGAAATAACCCCATTTTAGAATATGTCTTGTATTTTGGAGCATGTTGTGATTTTACAGGAAATACGACATATTTGGCAGAGTTTGACGTGGACCAAAGCACTCACATGGATAAGGATTGAGGAGGAGGGCCAGCCCGCGAAAGATGAAGATGGGACAAGCCAAAACAGGCCCAGGCCGGCCAGCCTGGAACCTGTGAGCGGGCGGCCTCGCCTGTTCCGAGGCCCGCTCGCGCTCCCCTTTCTTCAGCACGAAGTAAATGCAAACCCTAAGGGTTCCCTTAGCCAACATTCGCCAGAGACCTATATAAAACCCCCGAGGGCGCCGTCAAGTAATCGATCGATATACACAAGAGGAAATTAGATCTAAAGCCACCATTGGAGAGAAACACAAGGGGGAGATGCTGCCGGAGGTCCTAGCTGTCGTTCGGGCGCCATCTCAAGTTGGAGGACAGCGAGGAGATCATCCTTGCCGGAGGCTTCCACACCATGAATGGCGACGTCATGTCTAGCTTCATGGGGTAAAGTCCTTGTTTGTCCATGGGGTTGTAAGGAGATCTTGATTTGTAATTGCCGAATCCTTTTGTGAGATAAATCTATCATGTTCTTAGTTGATGGTGCTTTTCATCTTAATAGTTGGCCAACATCACCATGGGTGTGCATATCTCTCGTAGTCTTGCATGCTTAGATCACATCAACGTTTCGTGTTACTATAGCTCGATAGGTGAGTACCCTCATGTAGCGACAGTATGCGGGAGGGAAAGTACTGAGTTTGGTTCACATCTTTATCATTGATAGAT
>CM014274.1:53342424-53360491 GCA_004135705.1 Alloteropsis semialata | reverse complement strand
ATGGAAAGTATGATAGCTCCTTTTTGTATGATCCCTCTCCTCTTTATTTTAAGAACATGGCTATATCATTTTTTTCTCTTTTTTTTCTTTTTCATGCTTTATGCTTTTATGAGCATCTCTTTTTTTTTCTCTTGGACCTTCATGTGTCCAAAATGTTTTTTTTCTATAGCCCATGCCTCTTTTGCAAAGGATAGCTTGAGAGAGATTCGTAAGACATATGGAGCATTTATTTGGTGGATGGATAAAATGTATGTGGCTAACTTCCAGTGTAGAAGTTTAGCATGTGTATGTGAAGTGTACGTGATCTTGATCATGAAAGTATGAAGAGCATCTTACAAGGGTCACAACAATTTGACAAAGCTCAATGCAATAACAAGCAGCATATGTATAAGGTTTTCAATGTGAGCAACATATGGCTTTGGTAGGGATGGAATATCATTGAGGAGCTTTGCAAGGCTATTGGTTTTAAAATTTTGCAATAAAAACCTCCCAAGTACTTTGTACAGAAAGAGCAAGATTTCTTTCATCATACCATATCTCAATAATCAACCACTTAGATAAACATGCTTTCCTAAAGAGATATGTTCACAAGCAACAGGTGTATGTGCAAGGAATAAAGAATATGCAAGCCAATCACGGAGAATCATGTCTATCAAAAGAGCACCAAAATTCATTGAGTTTAATTTTAGTGATCATCTCAAGATTATTTTAAACTCATGAATCAAAGAGGATGAAGGATAGGATGTGCAAACCATCGCTCTGGGCGAAAATGTGGGCCAGAGGTACCAGAGGCCCGTCGGCAGACCTAGGGGATCGGCCGACACCTCCTGAGCCTCGGTCGTCTTGATCTTTCTTGAACAGACCTGTGCGATGTTGTACATCCTGTCTGTGGGTGGTCTCGATCATATGTGCATCAGAATGCTCGAGAGACCCCCACACTTGAGCTTTTGCCTACATTTATTCTCACACGGTGGAAACAAAACAATGGCTCCATGGTTTTAAGGACCATGAGCCTTTATTGGAATTCAAATATTTTTGGCATTTTTAAGTTATGCAAATTTTTATGGTTTTTTTTCATGGCAAACAAATCTTTCAAGGTAACTTAACATGGGATCAGAGGAAAATAAGTGCATAGAGTAATCTGGATACTTCCCTGACGAATTCCCCCAAACTTTGATCTTGCAAGCGAATGCAAGATTTGAGCTTAAGAGTGCCAAAACATTTGTCCACTGTTCATCTTGCTTCATTGTGCAAATTTCTTCCATGTGACTAAAGATATTAAATGTTGAAGTCATGCTCACCATCTTTTAGTCATTACTTCATCCCTGCTAGAAGTTAGTGGACAACGAATACCCGAAGGACTATAAAGAATAAATCAATGTTGCCATCGGGTTAGTTGTTCACATCCACGCTAAAAAACAAGATTGGTCCTTCACATGTCAAGCGTAGATCCAGTTTGCCATTTGTTTTTATATTTATTTTTCAAATGTTCTCCTTTTCTTTTCAAATTTTATTTTCACCACTTTCCTTTTAAGCATAACTCAAACAAGGCTGGATTTAAATCACATCAACATGATCACAAGGGTTTTTGCAATATACTCACAGTGAACCATCGAAAGGTTATGTACCTCATCGTATGTTGTGCACAATGTGTTGTAGCGCATCCAATGCCTTGGTCTGTCTCCAATTCGAATCAAGCTCGAGGACTTACCCGCTCAAATTTGAAATCTTTCCTGCAGGGGTTAGTCCATGCATACAACCGATATCTATATATGCATTTACTCAAAGATTCATTAATCAAACTTCACACCATGTTTAATTTGATTAAAGAAGACCATTTTAACCTAAGCACCATGCTTAATTTAAAAAAAAAGGTCTATGAATGTACCTCGAGAATACGTTCAAACCAGAGCATATGAGAATAGATAAAGGAAGCATGATAACCTTACCAAGCATTTTTTTTCAAATGGAGATATCATGAGTGGTGAACTTCGGGTTACCTCCCGAAAGGGCTTTGTTTAAAGTCAAAAGCAAGACATGATACTTACCTTAGCTTACTTACCGTTAGCGTTTAGTTGATGACGAGTTTAGAATTGTCACCGCGGTAGTTCCTTGGCTCTTGGCGATGTCATTGATGGTGACGCGATCGCATGTGGATTGCAAGTGCTTACTAAATGTTGGGATTTCCCAAACAAGTAGTTGGCAAGGCGGCAAAACACGAGCAGATGCCTTTTCTCAAGAAAGCAAACACAAGAACCAAGGATGCAAAGCAAGGCAGAGCTAGGAGCCATATGGGGACTACCGAGGTGAAACGCCACAATGGCATGTACACCCGGTTGTCTTAATCCCGCTAAGACTCACCGGCTATATCTCTCTCTCTTTTTTTTTAATTTGTTAAGCAAGAAATGCAAGAACTAGCATCACCTGAAAACCAAGATAAAATTTTGCATGAATGGAACTTGTCGTGAGGCACTTACCAACCTCCCGCACACTTGGATTTTTGTGTATGGGGACAACAAAAATCAAGTGTGTTGGCTTTGTTCAAAATTTGTTCCATGTCCAAAACTTACCAATGTTACTGCTGATGCAGCTCCATGTTCTTAGGCATCATACACCATTAGGTCTTTTCAGTTGCAACCTGAAAAAGTTAGCTACCAAAAATACCCGAGGGGAACTTATCCTAGAACATGTCCTTGCTTTTATTTGTATTTTTTTTATAAACTTGGGAGCCAACCACTTGAAAATTCTAAGGAGGGATAGGAGAAAGACCGAGGTCTCTTGGCAGCTTAGCTGGGGGCAAGAATTGACAGTGGAGGGCACTGACCTTCCTTGAACAGAGGAGGCCTGGGGTCGGCCAACGGCCTGGGTCGGCCGACCCCACGATTCATCCGTTGTAGCTTTCACCCGGAAGTATTCAGGGTATCGAATCCACAGGGAAGGCAGTGGTTGACTAGAGTTGTTATCCATTGTATTCAATCATAACATTATTAATACACCAAAGTCTAGCAAGGGGTAAACATTGATAGATGGGTAGTGTGACACATGGAAGGTTTCATTGCTCATTATATAAGTCTAGTTAATATGAAGGTCCTAAAAGAGAACCAGGGGTTCTATGTACTTCTTGCATATGGGTTACATTCCTACAAGCGTATCCTATACAAGCTTAGCAAGGGACACATGTTAGAGGGCAAATCGAGGAGTCGTGGGATCCCCTCATCCAAGGGTACTGTCACGATGTTTATCACTAAGGCCTGCAAACGCCCAGACCCGAACGCCGAGGATTACAAGGGACAGACAGGGCTGTCACCACCTGCCGCCTACCTCTTACTACGTAGGGAAGGGTATCCCCAATGGTATTTCATACCCCAAACACCACGTTTGTAATATGAAATAAGTATTCTATTTATTGTCCAGATAAATAGAGCAACCTTGCGGTGCATTGGGCCATTGCCATAACATGCATCCACTATACTAAGGTGTAAGACATACATCTTATATGATGAACACACAAGACTATAAGTCAAATAACATAAGCAAGAGAGTAATTCCATTAATAGCTCTAAGTCTTATAAGTAAACAAAAGATACAAGATAACTGAGCTCTAGGCTTACCAAGACTCCGTCAGAAACCCGTAGAAGCTCAACTCCTAGAACTACTTCACTACTAACTAAGACTAGAATGTGTGGCAAAGAGAGCTTTTCCTTCTTGGTGTGTGATGTTCAATGCCCGGTATGCAGCTATTTATAGCTTGTAGAGGCGGTTAGGAGTGGACACGTGGAAGATGAGGACGAACGGACTCAGTCACAGATCGGGCGATTCGGGGAGATCGGCCGACGTAGGATCCACCGCCTTGAGTGATGCACGGCGTAGATGGACTCCTGGAGGCGGTGGGAACGCGCACCAGAAGGATGAGGCGGTTTGGCCTCCGGACCAGGTCGGGCGACCGGCTCGGTCGGCCAACCGTCCACCGACACCGATCGGGCCCATCTTCGGCTGAGTGACTGAGGAGTGGGTCCTAATGATGGTTCCAGGTGGGTTTGCTCACTTTGAGTACATTTAGTTTGAAAGGTGGGCCCTTCTATCCATGTGACCTCACCTTGGACCATTCCCATCTCTTGGATTCAACCGACATGGACTCAGTGGCTAGGATGGTCCTGGAGTGTGCTTCTTTGCTGTGGACAAAGATGGGCTTTATTGGTCTTGGGCCCAGGTCGACCGACCTAGGTGGGTCGGGCGACCTGGCCCTGAGCCCAATTGTCCTCCTCTTTTGCCAATTATTTCCTGCAATCACATATTCACCAAAACTCGTGGAATTGATTAGATATAAACCTTATCACTATGTTTGGTGATTATATTTGATATATTTTCTGCAGGAATTGACGGCCAAAAGTGGTACCTAAGGACCGTCAACAGACGCGTCATGTTTTCAAATTTCTTTAGCCATTTTTCATCGAGAGCTAGTTGTTGTGATTTTGAGTGTCTTAATGTTAGTTTGAGTCTTTGTGTGAGAGTATTAATTTAGCGTTGAGTCAAGAAAATCAATAAAAAAAGTCTTTTGAATAATTGTTGGATCGAGCAAGTTTTCTTATGCATTCAAGTTTTTACCTTATTTTTTTAAAGTACTTGGTCATGAGCATTGTCTTGGAATTGAATCTTAGTTGTGGAGCTTATTATTTGATTTATCCTTACAAATACCCATACCCAATCTTGAACTAGTGCTTGGTTTTTTATAATACTTGCTAGTAAGGCTAGAATTGGAGGAAATTTATTTTACCACTCTTTTAAAACCCCCGCAAATGCAAGGTTAATCTAGTTCTTGTCAAGTTGAGAGATTATATCCTATACCTACCAAAGCCACTTTATAATCGTTCCACCATAAGCATTGGAGGTGCAATGAGTTGAGTTAGGATTTCTTTCTCTCGGAAGTTTTAATTTTGAGCAATGATCATGTCCTTGATTATCTTATCTCTTATTTGCTAGCCTCGTCAATATTTGGTAATGAGAGTTCTTCATTGGAACAACTCATATGATCTACCGGATTCCAAAACCCAAACCCAAATACATCTTATTTTATTATCTTTTCCTTGAACACAACCCATTACTGGAAGATTTGTTCTCTTTCTAGGTGAAGTTTGAATAAAATATAATTTGAGAAGAGAGCAAGGAAGGAGTACGAAAAGATTGAACCGGAACCGAGCCAAGGAGACCCCAGGCCGGCCGGGCTGGACTCCTTGAGCCAGCCAGCCTAGCACCCCCCAGTGGCGGTTTGAGCTCTGAAAAATTGTGGAGTTGCCTCAGTGTTTTCTTTGTTTATCTGCACGAGGAATTGTTCAAGGGAGGTTCAGAGAAGAGAAGGAAAATTCAGGAAAGAAAGAAAAAGAAAGAAAGAAAGAAAGAAAGAAGAAAAAGAAAAAATATTTAAATAAAAAGGAAAAAAAGGAGAAAGGAAAAAATGCAATAAAAGAGGGAGAGTTCTATAGTTGGAAGAATAAGAGAAGTGCAAAGGAATACCGCCTCATTGTTGAGAACAAATCTTCTTTTCCAACCATGTGCAATCCGACAACGAGGACGTCGCTTGTGCCTTGAAGTCAATTTTGATATGCCCTTGCATATGTCCACCATTCTAAATCTTCTTATCCTTGAAACCCCTCACATTATGGTAACATTCTCATGATCATTGGCTCGGAAGGTAAGCAACCGTTAGAGAGTTTTCTTAATTCGATGATATGTGTATTTACTTTGCTAGCCCTACCTACAACTCCACCTATACTTGAGAGACTTATGTGGTGAGATGAGAGTTTACAAAACCTAATAGGATAGCCACTTATACTCGAGTTGTGAGTTGAGAGCTTGCAAAGTAGGATAGCCACTTATATTGAGAGACTTGAAAGGACTTGTGCAAGAACTTTGGTCTAATTCTTGTTGCAGGGAGATTGTTTTCAAAACCTAAGAAAAACCTCCAAGGAAGGCAAGAAAGTAAGTGTTGTTGATTTTCAAGATTTCTAGCTAAAGGTAAGAGGTTGTGGAGTAATGTTTTGGATAGATTTTTGAACGCCCATACTTTGATTATCCTTGCTGCTCCGCTGACATTTACTTGAAGATCTTTGGTTAGACTTGTTTGCTTAAGTATGTTTTGCAGAGCAAGAACTTTTGTGCAACCCCGTTGGAAGATTTGGATAGCTTGATTTGCTCGAGGACGAGCAAAAGCTAAGCATGGGGGATTGTTGACGGTCGTTATTGGTACACTTTTAGGGCTGATTTGGCATTGATTTTGGACTAATTCTTATACTAACCCGCCACTTGGCACCTGAAATAACCCCATTTTCGAATATGTCTTGTATTTTGGAGCATGTTGTGATTTTACAGGAAATACGACATATTTGGCGGAGTTTGACGTGGACCAAAGCACTCACATGGATAAGGGTTGAGGAGGAGGGCCAGCCCGTGAAAGATGAAGAAAAGATGAGCCAAAACATGCCCAGGCCGGCCGGCCTGGAGCCTGTGAGCCGGCCGGCCTAGCCTGTTCCGAGGCCTGCTTGCGCTCCCCTTTCTTCAGCATGAAGTAAAGGCAAACCCTAAGGGTTCCCTCCACCGACATTCACCAGAGACCTATATAAACACCCCCGAGGGCGCCGTCAAGTAATCGATCGATATACACGAGAGGAGATTAGATCTAAAGCCACCATTGGAGAGAAACAAAAGGAGGAGACAGCGCCGGAGGTCCTAGCCGTCGTCCGGGCGCCATCTCAAGTTGGAGGACAGCGAGGAGATCATCCTTGCTAGAGGCTTCCACACCATGAATCGCGACGTCATGCCTAGCTTCATGGGGTAAAGTCCTTGTTTGTCCATGGGGTTGTAAGGAGATCTTGATTTGTAATTGCCGAATCCTTTTGTGAGATCAATCTATCATGTTCTTAGTTGATGGTGCTTTTCATCTTAATAGTTGGCCAACATCACCATGGGTGTGCATAACTCTCGTAGTCTTGCATGCTTAGATCACATCAATGTTTCATGTTCCTATAGCTCGATAGGTGAGTACCCTCGTGTAGTGACAGTATGCGGGAGGAAAGTATTGAGTTTGGTTCACATCTTTATCATTGATAGATTAGATTGGTTTTATCTTGCTTGGCGATTACATCTCAAAGTGATCCTAGACCCTATGGGCAAACGCTTCCATACCTTTCAATCAAAAGAACTCTCTTACTAACATTATTAGTGCTAGGCTAAGCGTAGAAATCCCTTGTTCCTTGGATTGATAAACCTTGGGGGAATTCTCTAAGGGAAAAGCTACAACCTATCTGTGCGCTTGTGGTTCGTAATTGGCATGCCTAAGGGCCATCAACAGTCATCAATCAGGTCAACAAAGATTGGGATTGCACCAAGGAGAACATGGACGCATACTGCATGGAGGTCCGCAAACTCGAGAAGCACTTCCATGGACTCGAATTTCATCACGTCCTTAGGGACAACAACATGGCTGCTGATGCACTCTCCAAGCTTGGTTCCCACCCAGCTCAAGTACCGGACGGTGTTTTCGTCCAAGAGCTGTTACAACCATCCATCAAGGAGCAGGAAGAACAGCCCACTACAACACCCCCACATCAGCAAGTCATGGTGATTACACCTAAGTGGACAAAGCCCTTCATCGAGTACATCCTACATCAGAAAGAGCCTGAAGATAAGGTGGAAGCAGAGCAAGTCATCAGACGAAGCAAGAACTACGTAGTAGTCGGCTCCACCCTATTCCGACATGGCGCATCATCGGACGTCTTGATGAAGTGTGTCCCTCCAGAAGTCGGACGGGAGATCCTTGTAGAAATCTATGCCGGAATCTGTGGCAATCATGCTGCCCACTGCACGATTGTCGGCAAAGCCTTTCGGTATGGGTACTATTGGCCATCTGCTGTGGCAGACGCAGAAGAAGTTGTGAAGACTTGCCAGGGCTGCCAATTCTTTGCCCGGCAAGCTCACGTCCCCGCAACGGTCCTTAACACCATTCCACCCTCTTGGCCCTTCGCATGCTGGGGGCTGGACATGGTCAGACCACTCAAGAAGGCGCCAGGGGGATTTGAATATCTCTATGTGACAATTGACAAGTTCACAAAGTGGATTGAAGTCAAGCCGCTTGTCAAAGCTACAGCTCCAAAGGCGGCCGAATTCATCCAAGACATTGCCCACCGCTTTGGCGTTCCAAACCGCATCATCACTGACCTTGGCTCCCAATTCACAGGGGACTAGTTCTTTGACTTTTGTGACAATCTAGGCATTGAAGTCCGCTACGCATCGGTGGCGCACCTTCATGCCAATGGACAAGTTAAGAGAGCCAACGGCCTCATACTCCAAGGACTCAAGCCAAGGCTCTACGAACCACTCAAAAAGTACGGCGGCAAGTGGGTGCAAGAGTTGCCAGCCGTGGTCTGGGGGCTAAGAACCCAGCCTAGCCATACGACGGGGCAATCACTCTTCTTCCTGGTCTACGGCTCTAAGGCAGTACTCCCGATGGACATCGAGTACAATGCTCCAAGAATTTAGAGCTACTCGGAGGAGGCGGCAGAGCAGATCAGAGTAGAAGATGTGGACATGCTAGAGGAAGCAAGGTTAGCTGCGTTGATTAGAACAACCAAGTACCAGCAAGATCTTAAGAGGTATCACGACCAAAACGTTCGGTCAAGGTCGTTCAACATTGACGATTTGGTCCTCCATAGAAATCAGAGTACAAAAGATCAGCACAAGCTATTTTCGCCTTGGAAAGGCCCGTTCATAGTATCAAGGGTTATTGTCCCGAGTACTTATCAACTACAACAGGAAGACGGAACAGAAGTGCCCAATGCTTGAAATATCGAGCACTTGCGGTGTAGATCTGGAACGGTTCTGGTGAGGGCGCTCGGGGATGTTTCTCCCGGACAATTTCTTCGACGGCGGCGGCCTTGACAAGATCCACGGCTGCATCAAGCTCTACAGCACAGAGACCAGCCATATAGGTATTTTCTGCAGCTTTTGGCCATGCGCCTTGTGTAGAAGTACCCGGAGCGGCTCGCTCTGGTACCACTTATCTGCCCAATCTTTGATGGAGTCATTCAACTTGAAATCAAGGTACACCTTCTTCATTCCCTGGCGCAGTTGAAATCCCGCCCCGCCGACTACTTTGTCCGAGTTAGGTTTAACTCGATAAAGGAGGCGGAAAAGGTTGAAGTGGGGATTGATGCCAAGGAAGGCCTCACAAAGGTGGATGAACATAGAAATTTGAAGAACAGAGTTGGGATTGAGATGGATAAGTTCTAATCCGTAGAAAGCGAGCAAGTCATGGAGAAAATCATGAACGGGATTAGCAAATCCGCGTTCATAAAAGGAAGTGAAAACAACTACTTCATGGACTTCATCAAAAGGCCAACGCTTCCCGGCGTCTGTCCGCCAGCAAGAGATGGATTTGTCTAGAAGGTAGCCTTGATTGACTAGCTGCTGCACCATTTCGTTGGTCGCTTTGGATTTCTTCCAAACCAAAGCAGGTGCTGGCGCGGTCTTGTACACCAGCATCCCTGTGAAGGGAATCTTGGGCTCCTTCTTGCTCGGTGCTGCTTTTTTGCCTATCTTGCCAGTCGAGGCTTGCTTGCGTTGGTGCGGATTGCCAGACGGGGCTTGAGTGGATTTGAGGGGTACGCGCGAGTATGGAGGATTTTCAAATTTGGGAGTGGCGGCTTGAACAGATGTGAATGCGAAGCGGTTTACCTTTGTTTTTATTAATGAAGTGGTAACCCTAAGCGTATTTTGAGAAAGCCATTTTCATCAATATACCAACAGTTATGTATTCGCGGTTTTTTACCAGATGCATATCTGTGCGGTTTTTTCCTAAGGGCTAAGTCATTTACCAAGATGTTGTCATGCTCGGGGGCTGATGCTTAATGGGATGAGTTTTTTCCAAATCAAAGAATATACTTATTTCTTGAAAAGTCTTTAAGCTTACTATCATTGGCTTTAAGCTTGGGGGCTGGGGGGAAATAGTATATTTCTTTTGGAAAGTTTTTTCATTAAAGACCCTGGAATTGTTTTTAATCCTTGAAAACATTTCTAGCTCTGACCCATAATGGGTCCATCTTTTTTCAAAAGCTAGACACCATTATATTAAATGGGAAGTTTTTGCATCATCTTTGATTTAAAAATCAAAGCTCGGGGGCTGATTGCAAAAGAAGTCGGCAAAGAGCACATCATGTTCACTTTTGAAGGTTTTCAACAAAGGCGCAAGATAATGAGGAAACAACTCGGCTGATGCTCAATTGTTGAGAAACAACTCGGCAGGCGTGAAGACATGAAGACGCTCGGGGGCTTGACGGACCAAGATCCATGGGAGTCCTTATGGGCTACAGGCCCGCGAGGAGATTGGGCCGCCAACTCTGACAGATACAAGGAAGAGACGTACAGGTTAAGGGAACTAGTCGGCTACTAGGAAACAACCCGGCCTACACATATTTGGACTTTGTGTATAGTATAGTATCCAACTAGGAATCTGTATTACTTGCCTTGTAAGAACATGTCTCCCGAGTATATAAGGGGAGGCAGGGACCCCTTATAAAATAATAGTCATCAATATGAAGCAATCCACCATACAGGACGTAGGGTATTACGCTCTCTCTCTCGAGGCGGCCTGAACCTGTCTAAATTGTCTCGTGTTCACCATCGTGCTTCTGGTTCCGGCGAGGCCCTTGCGAACAACTTGACTACTCAGGGCCCCCTATAGTAGGCTAGCCAGTATAAAAAACTGACACAGACCCACAGGCCAGGCGGGCCCAAGCGCCAGCACGTGTGGTGCATCACCGCGTGAGCGGGAGCATGCACGCGGCCAGCGGGGCCCATCACCTCAGCGTGTGGGATGCTGACGGGAGCCCAATTGGAGCCCATGAGGCGCCCGCAAGCCAGATGGCGTGCGTGGGCGCAGGTGGCACGCGCTCTGCGCGGGAGACTGCTAGCCGGGTGTTGGCGATTCTTAATGACAATTTATTATTGCCAACAAAGATATAAAATGTGATAAAACAAATAGACATAGGGTTGATTACTAATGAATTCCATGAGTTTTGATGCATATGTGCTTACAGGAATAAAGTGGTAAAAGAAGAGCTAAAGTGGGCCCAGGGCCAGGTCGCCCGACCTACCTTGGTCGGCAGACCTGGTTCCAGGCCCAGTGAGATCCATTTTCAGCCCAACAACAACAAGCACACTCAGGAGTGATCAGGCACGTTGAAATCAAGATGGTGGAAATGAAGAGTTGGGATTGGGCCACATGGCAAGCACATGGATTCATGGGCCCACATTCCTAACTTAACCGACACATCCTTGCCATTACCCACCGAAAACCGACTAAAGGACCCACTGGCAAGAGACACTGACGAAGTGGGGCCGAGGGGCCACAGCCCTGGGTCGGCCGACCTGGCCACGCGCCCGAATCGGCACCGCCTTCACCAGCAACTATCAACCGTCTCCAGGAGTTCATCTGTGCCGTGGATCATCAAAGACGGTGAATCCAACGGTCGGCCGATCCCCCCTAGTCGGCCGACCTGGGCCCATCTCCGGACCGCCTCAACCGCTGCAAACCAACTCCAAACCGCCTCTCCAAGCTATAAATGGCTGGACTCGGGGCAGGGCTAATCATCATCGAGCAGAAGTGAAGATCCAAGGCGAAGCCCTCCTCATATCCAGAGTAGAAATAGGGAGAGAGTGAGGGAGAGTCTAGAGGAGTCCCGGCCTGTCGGCGACCCTCCACCTGTACCTCGACGGATGTGAGCTACTCAGTAAGTATCCGGGATTCAACTAGTAATTAAGTCTGAGTTATAGATAAGTTAAGTCTCTATTGTGCTTGTGGATTCACTACTACAGCAGGAGCATCACAGGCGGTTCGGTTGCCCACATCACAGGCGGTTTTCAAAAGTGGCGCTGGTTAAGTGGCGCTGATAATCTCATTTTCACAGTCGGTTTTCAACCGGCTGTGAAAACTGATTTTCACAGCCGGTTTACGTCATGAACCGGCTGTAAAAATAGTTTCACAGCCGGTTTTGGACCTTCAAAACCCGCTGCGTCAGGCGCTATCACAGCCGGTTTTCATCCAAAAAACCGGCTGTGAAAGTGTATTTTCACAGCCGGTTTTCTTCTAAATAAAACCGGCTATGAAAGGGCATTTTCACAGCCGGTTTTATTTAAACCAAAACCGGCTGTGATAGCGCATTTTCACAGCCGGTTTTTTGTCCAAAAAACCGGCTGTGATAGAGTTTTTTCACAGCCGGTTTTTGCTCAAAAACCCGGCTGTGATAGAGTTTTTTCACAGCCGGTTTTTGCTCAAAAAACCGGCTGTGATGCCCTTTTTCACAGCCAGTTTTTGTTATTTTCACGGCCGGTTTAAACCGGCTGTAATAACTATTTTTAGTAAAAAATAATAATTAGGCATAATCTGCGGCAAGCACAATATTGCAATATATCAATCCAGCAAAAACAAACAACAATACATCAACTCCCAATAATAATATTACAGTCTCACAATTTCCATACATTGAGTCCAAACATATCGAGTCCATACATATAGAGTGCTTACATAAACCATACATATATCGAAGTCCATACATGAAACCATACATATCGAAGTCCATACATCTAGTCCTAAATCACACAGAACTCACCACCTGGTGTCACAACATGGTCTAAAATAAATCCACATAGTTGTTCCTGAAGTGCCCAAATCTCACTAAGAAGCAACTCAGAAGTATGGAGACTACAATTCTGCACACAACACCATAATAGCAATGTAGTTAGTGACAAAATATCAATGAATAATAAGAATTTTGTTTCTTATACTAAATATTCTGAAATGTATGTCAACTAAAATTAATTTCTTTTTATGATGATGAGTGTGTGTATTGGCTTATTGGGAATTCCATATAACTTTATTATTAACAAAGCTGAGGGTGGTTGATCAATGGTAAATAAAACGAAGTTAAGAATTTTGAAACTAGTTTTGAAGACAAATTTAGCCATTTTTAAATACTTAAAGAGAAGTGGACATTCAAATTTTAGACATGTTGACTACAAGTTATCCAAAACAACATTCTATTAGGGTTTCGATTTTCCAGAGAGGGAGAAAGATGTTGAAATCATACTAGCTAGAGGAAATTATAAGTTGTTGTTATTTCCTTGTTAGATGCCACAATCTTTCTTTGTAGTTATAGACTTACAGTACCATTATGAAGGTTTTCAAATTTTCAAGTCTCAAAATATTCAGAGATGTACATACAAGTGGGCATTTCTAGAAATGCAAGACATAGAGGGATAGTTGATGGTAAGAATATCTATAATTGTTTGTTATCAAGAACGGGCACAAAAATAAATAGGACAATAACAATGAATATGAAAACTAAAACAATCATTGCGTACCTGATCTGCTTGTTCTCCGAACTCATCATTAGTTGCGCATAGCATATAATGCATCACATAGAAGCCGCATAGATTGTTTCCAGCCGGCTGCCTAAGAATCCATTTCTTTTCAATGATATCAAATTTTTTTGTAAATGGCCTAAATATAATGCCCCTTTCTTCCTGTACTTGGCAAAAGCACTGCATACATTACGAAGAATTGGTAACATTAGATGGTAGATTATCTAAAATACATATACACATTGAAAAGAAGAAAATGGTTGTCCTGACTTACGTGTTGAGGAGGTTGATGAGAGGTTGGATGTTCTCAAGCTTCCTCCGTTTCGAGTCATAAACCTTAATAGTGCTCTGATCAAGGCATATGTCGATGAGAACATGGTGAAATCTGCATTTAGGATAAAACCAAATAAATCATTTCTAAAATTGACCAAAGAAAGTAGTGATTTGAAGACACTTACTTGCAATTGTATGAAAGAAGTATGCGCTTCTTGTCCTGCATCTTGAGCATAGCATGCACCAAGTAGGTTAAGCAGTGAGGCTTTTTAATCTCTTCCTCATTAATAGCTTGAGGGTCTAAGAATCCTACGTCTGTCATGCCTTCTTCCTTCAACTTGTGTGCCACCATGCTACAAAATGAGAAACTTATTAGACAAGGTTTATTCATTCTATAAGTTGTAGGAAAAAGATAGTTTAGACACTTACAGAGAAAATAAACTCATGATTGAACAATCTAAGGCATTCTGCTGGTACAACTCATATAGCGACTCGAAATAAACCCAGAGTATTGCCTCTTTTGACTTGGACGCTGGCTTATGAAAATGTTCTTCCTTGTATCTCGCCCCAAACGCCTCACCACTCTGACCTTTGTACCATTCATGCAAATTCCGCATTCGCGTGGGTAAATGAGGTATTTGCCAGGGTTCCACAAGATCCCCGCCCGGTTGGAACGGCCATATAGGCGGCGGAGGTGTAAGCTTACCATCCTCTTCCAACTGTATAAGGTCTTCCTGTGTGAGGTTGTTTGCTTCTAAAAACTCTTCCCTTGCCTTCTTATTTTCCAGGAAGTTTTGATCGCTTAATTTTCGGTTGGATTGTTTACATATAGTGCGCCCGAAGTCTGATGGAGGCTTCCAGTTATTCCCTGTCTGTGGAACCATTGCTAATTTGTAGAAGTGAAGTACCGCCTCAATGGGTGGTGGCGCTTGGTCCTTTTCTGGCATTAGCGATGTTATACTCGCATTCACTTGCTTTTTCCTAGTGTCTTGGTTAGATTTGGTTGGCCTTTGCTCTTGCTCTGCCTCTTGCCCACATGGTGTATTAGCATACACTGGATTCTTAGAACATAACATAGCAGACTGCATGCTCTTTTCCCTTGTGCTTGGTGGCGTGCTCACCCTTGAACATCGGCCCTGAGAAACACGTTTTTTGGGCTTGGGGCTTGCTGATCGACTTTCAGATCCTTCTGGCTGTGGGAGTGCATCATTGTCAAGAACAGGTGACAATGGACGTTCATCCGACTCACAGTCTGATTCTTCAGACTCGTCGTCAAATGAGATATAGCGCTTACGCCAAGCCACGAAGCAACCAAGGTTGTCCCCAATTTTCTTCTTATCATCCTGCCCGGGGATATCTAGCTCCACTCTACGGAACCTTTTCTTAACAATGGCATCAATGGTGACTTTGGCGTATCCATCCGGCAATGGACGGCAATGCAATTGAACCCCTTCGCCCGTAGGCCATGCCTGCCCAACCGCAACCTTGGTCTTCCAGAATTTGTCCTGGACATATAGGTTGCATTGTCTTGGTTCTGTGATCGCATCCACTGGGAAAGACAGGCCTGCATCTTCCGCAGGAAGCCCGACACTTCCGCAACTACTACGGTGCACGACAGGGCTAGTGTGAATATCACCGCCTTGTTCCGGAAGCGAACCTTGGTGCCGAGCCTGCTCGCTGAATTCCTTCCGAAGCTTCTGGGTTACTTGTTGAGTTACTTGTTCGGTTACTTGCTGGCGGACTTGTTCGGTCACTTGTTCGGCAACTTCCTGGCGAACGGCTTGTATCATAGAATTCCATTGGGACTCTCGTGCTGCCTTGCTCCTTTTATGGCTTCTGTATGTGCTTGCATCGTCTACGAAGGCAAGGCCCCAGGGAACAACTCCGGTGCCTCTTGTGCGTCCAGGGTGCTCTTTGTTTCCTAGAGCACGTGTAAGCACGTCATTCTCTCTATTCGGAATAAAGAGTCCGCCCTCAACTTCACTTTGGGCTTGCTTTATTTTACTAGCTATTTCCCTGGATTCTTGTGTGCGGTAACTAAGGGAGCCATCAGGGTTGTAATAAGCACCACGAGCAAGCAGGTACCTCACGGCACGCTCATCCCAACCATCTGTCTCAAGCGTTGCACCAGAGCTTGTCACCGCTTCAGCCATCTCCTCCCAGTCGTTTATTTTCCCAAGGTACCCACGAGACCCACAATGATGGTGGCAGGTATTCTTAGAGGAATTAACTGTATTTTTTGAGCAGGTCTCTTGTACCTTAGGCCTCTCATAGTACTTACAGAAACGTTCCCAATACTGCTCCTGGTTCGGATAGTGTTTCCAGTTAGGCACCCGACCTTCCTTCCTCATCTTATTTAGTACCGTCCTAAAATTATTTGCTGACTTGCCCATCGTTTGTAGTACTCTGCGCTTTGCAAGTGCCTCTGAGTTTGGATCAGGGAAAATGAAATGTTCTTTCATCTTATTCCAACATAGTTCCTTTATCGGATTAGGAGGTTGCATTTCCGTTGCCTTTGAATTCCAGCCATGATATATGATCGGAACGTAATCCTTCACTATGCGCCCTGCGGCAGTCTTGTAAGGCCCTATAATCTTCTGTGGTGAGACTGGCTCCCCGGTGATATCTACACGGGTGATTATCATTCGGCCTGTTGGCATCTTGTTCGGGCCTCTCTTGCCTCGAACTTTCGGTTCTTCCGACATTTCTGCCTCAGTCTGAACTGGCTCCTGCCAATACTAAACACTATTAATATCCAACGATGCACCTAATAATTAGGTTACTCATGTACACAATGACATGAATTACCTCATTCTCTGATAAGCTATCATTTTGTTCAACGTCATTTTGGTCGAGGTTGAGGTATGCGGAAGGGCTCCCTTGGGCACCATCACTAGCCCCTTCGTCATTGTGCAATTCATTCTCGGCCTGTCTCGCTCGACGAGACGTGAATCGGTCGAATCGACCCATGATCTGCGTACATGAGTATGGCTATGGTACTTAGATTGGGGCGGTCTGCCACAAAGGTTGGACGCTGACCATTACTTAACCTGTTTCAGTTACTTAATTCCAACTTAAATGTGTGATATTGCAAGAGAAAATGGATTATATATCTAAGTTCAGAAGTTTTAAGTGCAAATTGGATGCTTCTATAGAAATCCTGTTTAAGTACCAAAGAAGAAAATTGTCTAGAAATTCCTACATCAATTTTATCACAGACATAAATAAAAAATAGACAAAAAGAATCTAATGAACAATTCTATTAGTCAAGGAGAGTCGTGGCCCTATTTGATGCAAGAGCTTAGTATTTTCTACGCTAAAGTATGAACTAAACATTTTGGGAAAAAGAATTAGAGTGGAATTTAAACAACATAGAAGTGAGACAAAGAAACACGCCAAAGCAACTAACAAACAAGAGAAAAAACCTACCAACTATCATAGTTGTATTGAAGAAATAATAGTTGGAGGGCACTAGGTAGTTGACATTAATTGATCATTTAGACACAATGCAAAACTTGTATTAGGAATGTGGCCCTAACCTAATAACAGCATGACATTCAAAATCCGATTCATTAAAGAATTTTTTAACTCCAGATTTCCCCTATACAGTAGTATACACTAGACTGAATACTAGTAGCATTTAAAATTGATTAATGTGACACTTAAAGTAAAATAATAAAGGCTGCAAGTTCATCTGATATGAGAATGAGTCAAAATGCCTAACTTCATGCCATCCAAGTCGTAACAAATGCAGAGGAAGCGCGCAAGAGAACGGCTCAAACTAAACCATCCCAATCAGCCACTTGGTTAGATGACTTATTTCGGGGCAGGATGCACATCTGAATGAAAATCTAGGCGCTAAAACAACAAGATAACAGCATGCAAAGTCTTCTATGTAACAGGGAAAGACACAGCTGAATAGTTCCTGCATCCTAATCCTAGGAAGAAATTCTCATATACTCCATCTAAAGCGTCAGCACTTGGATATAGTAATCCAAGCGAGTTCAACAGGAGATGTAAAATTGTGCGAAATAAAATTGGGTAGTTGAGTCCGGTAATCCACTGGGGATTAATTGCAGCATTTTGGACCCTTGTCTATTGAAAAGTTGATCCACGAAGGCACTGATTTACCTTGGGTTTCCTGGAGGCACTGATCCACGAAGGCGAGGTTGGACGGGTAGTTGAAGGCCTCGTTCCAATCCTTGGGTTGTTGAGCTGAGACTCGACGGCCGACAGCCCCGGCAGCGCCGGGGCAACCGGGGTCTGTTGGGCGCGCGCGACGCCGGCGAGGAGGAGGAAGGCGAGAAGCAGAAGCGGTACGGGGAGGCGCGGTCGGACGGTGGGCGGCGCGGTCGGACGGCGGGCGCGGACGGTGGGCGGCGCG
>CM014274.1:53320968-53342234 GCA_004135705.1 Alloteropsis semialata | reverse complement strand
CGGGCGGTGGGGGGCGGCGGTGCGGCCGGACGGCAGCAAGGCGAGGCGCGGACGGACGGTTTTGGATGGTGAACAGCGACCGCGGGGTTTTATCCACAACCAGCAGAGCCGGTTCAAAAAACCGGCTGTGATAAGGATCACAGCCGGTTTTTTCAGAAAACCGGCTGTGACATAGCACTGTTCACAGCCGGTTTTCTTTGAAAACCGGCTGTGATTTTCAAGTGCAATTTTCAAGTAAAAAATTAAAGAAAATTTTTTTTCAAAATGTGAAGATCTTTGTGCGATGGAGCATGTTTAGGCATTTTCAAAATGCATTGAAATAATGGCTCATGAAAAAAAAATCTAACAATTTTCGGAGCATGTTTAGGCATTTCCGTATTTTTTTCAAAAAAATGGCCAGTAATTCAATTAAAGCATGGAAAATCATTAACGTTGTCGAAAAAAGCCGAAACTCCTCCGGGGCAACTTATATGCGTCCTAACACCTATGAAAAATGATAGACCTTGTATATGAGCACACAAAGTTGTCTCGGTGCAGAAACGTGAAAGAATACGCTAAGTCCTATAGAAGTGTGTCGAGTAGGTTCGAGATTGTGAACGATGTGCAGTACCGGGTTCTCAAAATGTGAAGATCTTTGTGCGATGGAGTCATGCATTGAAATAATGGCTCATAGAAAAAATCCAACATTTTCAGGAGCAGGTTTAGGCATTTCCGTATTTGTTTTTGCAAAAAAATACCCAGAAATTCAAATAAAGCACGAAAAATCATTAACGTTGTCGAAAAAAGCCGAAACTCCTCCGGGGCAACTTATATGCGTCCTAACACCTATGAAAAATGATAGACCTTGTATATGAGCACACAAAGTTGTCTCGGCGCAGAAACGTGAAAGAATACGCTAAGTCCTATAGAAGTGTGTCGAGTAGGTTCGAGATTGTGAACGATGTGCAGTACCGGGTTCTCAAAATGTGAAGATCTTTGTGCGATGGAGTCATGCATTGAAATAATGGTTCATGGAAAAAATCCAACATTTTCAGGAGCAGGTTTAGGTATTTCCGTATTTTTTTGCAAAAAAATACCCAGAAATTCATTTAAAGCACGGAAAATCATTAACGTTGTCGAAAAAAGCCGAAACTCCTCCGGGGCTCCTTGTATGCGTCCTAACACCTATGAAAAATGATAGACCTTGTATATGAGCACACAAAGTTGTCTCGGCGCAGAAACGTGAAAGAATACGCTAAGTCCTATAGAAGTGTGTCGAGTAGGTTCGAGATTGTGAACAATGTGCAGTATCGGCTTCTCAAAATGGCAAGATCTCTGTGCGATGGAGTCATGCATTGAAATAATGGCTCATGGAAAAAATCCAACATTTTCAGGAGCAGGTTTAGGTATTTACGTATTTTTTTGCAAAAAATACCCAGAAATTCATTTAAAGCACGAAAAATCATTAACGTTGTCGAAAAAAGCCGAAACTCCTCCGGGGCTCCTTGTATGCGTCCTAACACCTATGAAAAATGATAGACCTTGTATATGAGCATACAAAGTTGTCTCGGCGCAGAAACGTGAAAGAATACGCTAAGTCCTATAGAAGTGTGTCGAGTATGTTCGAGATTGTGAACAATGTGCAGTATCGGCTTCTCAAAATGGCAAGATCTCTCTGCGATGGAGTCATGCATTGAAATAATGGCTCATGGAAAAAATCCAACATTTTCAGGAGCAGGTTTAGGTATTTTCGTATTTTTTTGCAAAAAAATACCCAGAAATTCATTTAAAGCACGGAAAATCATTAACGTTGTCGAAAAAAGCCGAAACTCCTCCGGGGCTCCTTGTATGCGTCCTAACACCTATGAAAAATGATAGACCTTGTATATGAGCACACAAAGTTGTCTCGGCGCAGAAACGTGAAAGAATACGCTAAGTCCTATAGAAGTGTGTCGAGTAGGTTCGAGATTGTGAACAATGTGCAGTATCGGCTTCTCAAAATGGCAAGATCTCTGTGCGATGGAGTCATGCATTGAAATAATGGCTCATGAAAAAAATCCAACATTTTCAGGAGCAGGTTTAGGTATTTTCGTATTTTTTTTGCAAAAAAATACCCAGAAATTCATTTAAAGCACGGAAAATCATTAACGTTGTCGAAAAAAGCCGAAACTCCTCCGGGGCTCCTTGTATGCGTCCTAACACCTATGAAAAATGATAGACCTTGTATATGAGCATACAAAGTTGTCTCGGCGCAGAAACGTGAAAGAATACGCTAAGTCCTATAGAAGTGTGTCGAGTATGTTCGAGATTGTGAACAATGTGCAGTATCGGCTTCTCAAAATGGCAAGATCTCTCTGCGATGGAGTCATGCATTGAAATAATGGCTCATGGAAAAAATCCAACATTTTCCGGAGCAGGTTTAGGTATTTCCGTATTTGTTTTGCAAAAAAAAATACCCAGAAATTCATTTAAAGCACGAAAAATCATTAACGTTGTCGAAAAAAGCCGAAACTCCTCCGGGGCAACTTATGTGCGTCCTAACACCTATGGAAAATGATAGACCTTGTATATGAGCATACAAAGTTGTCTCGGCGCAGAAATATTGCAACATACATGTTCATTGTGCATAATAATAATTCTTATACATTGCGATACATAATAACAAATATTATTTCAAGGACTACAAAACATAATAACCATCACAACTAATCAGGGTCCCTGCACGCCATGCTTCTTCATGAGATAGAAATGATAGTTTATATCGATAATGTCGACGCCTAGGAACCTGTCGATATAATCAAGTGCATATATGTATGCACTATCCTGTGCCTTGTAACGTGAATCCAAAACCTCTCCATAAATTGTGAATTCAGCAGCATTGGCATGACTCAAGGTTATATTAGCTTGGAAACCACCATTAACTCGATAAGCCCCCGGCGTCGTGTGTGCATACCCTAAGTTTCCAAGGACTTGATAAAGGACTGCACGTAGACCAGAACACGCATGCATGAATCCACAGTAGTAGTCATCCTACAATAGGATTATTAAAACATATTGTTACTTATAAAGATAGTTAAATTTGCAATTTAATTACACAACTAAAAACAAAACTAACTTACATAAATCGATTCATATGAAGGACTAATCCTTTTAGGCATCTGTGTCACGTCTGGCTCACCCGTCTCGAGAGCTTTCAACTTGAAGTAGCTGTAGTCCGGGAAAACGTGGCCAGTTTGACTTTCTATTTGGGCTAATGCCTGCCTCACAGCATCACATGAGGCCACATGGTCTTGCTGCCACGCGCCAGAATGAACGTGGATAACAACGATGTCACCAGGATTTGGGTCACGGGTGGCATTTTGTTGAATGCTAACAGAGATCATGACCCTACCAGTATTTTCGGTCACATTTTCTCTTAATACCAAAGGACTTGATTGACCGATGTTTGCATCTTTTAGCCATGTAATTGGATTAATAATCTGCATTATTAATAATTTCTATTCTCAGTAAAATAGTGATTACATTCAAATGCAACATGCAGAGGATGATCTATATTACCAAATTGTAGCGAAGATGCTGAGGTGCGGGAATTGGGACATGATCAACTTGTTGTGTTGTCGACCATCCGGGTTCGTGAGCCTCTCGAATCGGGATCATAGGTGGCATATTAGCAACATAGCCACCACGTCTAGCTGTCTGACGCTGTCTCGGCATGATACTAACCAAATTAACCAAAATTAGTTCCTTTAAACCGTAATATGTTACATGTTAATTTAACAAAACTAGTATATACTTATAAAGAAGCACAAGAAAAAAAATCAAACTAATACATACTTGATTCACGGCGAGCTGAGCAAATGTCGAGCAGAAGAATTCGGCGAGCTGAGCAAATGTCGAGCAGAAGAAATGAGGCACTCAGGAATCTCGGATGTTGCTCGGTATTTATAGGGCCTGGGGTTTTCACAGCCGGTTTTTAACCGGCTGTGAAAACACATTTTCACAGCCGGTTCTAAAGTGAACCGGCTGTGAAAACATTTTTTCACAGCCGGTTCGAATGTGAGCCGGCTGTGAAAACATGTTTTCACAGCCGGTTTTCATCAAAAACCGGCTGTAAAAATTAACAATCATTGCAACCAGATTCCGCCCGCATTCCTTTGTTTTTTTGTCCAAAAAAATTTATTGCCGAATATAAATACTAATTGCCGATAATAAATACTAATTATTATAAAATATAAATACTAATTGCAGAGATAATTATAATATAATTATTATAAAATATAAATACAAATGATTTTAACAAAGTAGGACCATCCATTGTTCATAAGACGATACACAAGTCAAACTTTGATATTTGAATACCTCATAACATTTTTAAACTCATATGCACCTCAAATGTGGACACAACCTTATATTTACCATAAAATTAGAAAATATGATGTTACATTAGCAATTGTTGAAAGTGCTGATGAACACTTGTATCTTGAAGCATTGCAAACTGGGCATTCATCCAAATCTTCGTATCTGCCACGGTACAAGATGCAATCATTGGGGCACGCATGGATTTTTTGAACTTCGAGACCCAATGGACAGATCATCTGCTTCGCCTCGTATATGTTCTTAGGCAATCCATTCGGGCTAGGAAGCATCGTCTGCAAAACTTCTAGCAAATCATTGAAACCTTTGTCCGACAACCCATTACTTGACTTCATCTCCAGTAGCCTGAGGTCCGCTTCCAATTTAGATATGGTACACCCTTCGTACAATGGTGTCTTGGCATCCTTTCTCATCTTCTCCAACTTTTTCAGATTTTTGTCATCAAGGAATTCCGGCTCCCCATCATGTATCATTCTGTCTAGGCCATCCAACATAGCATCTGAAGCTAAAGTCTCATGCATGGTTGCACCGAAAGTTTCCTGCTGTGTTTCATGCACCGTTCCTTGCACCGGTTCTTGCACCGTTTCTTGCACGGTTTCTTGCACCGTTTCCTGCTCTATTTCCTGCACAGTCTCCCGCACTGTTTGAGCTTTTCGTTTCCGCACGGTTGTAGAGGCTCCATCAGTGTCATTGATACCAACCTCCCCATGCTTATTCCAAATCATATAATCTGGCTTGAAACCCCTAGTTAGCAAATGGCATCAGATCTGCTCGATATTTGTGAACTGCTTCTGATTCTTGCAATCAACACATGGGCATGAAACATAACCCCCTTCCCTTGGATGACTGATGATAAATGCCTTGGCAACATCTATAAAAGACTGAACTCCTTTCACAAAATTATCACCTCTGCCCAAAGAATCATACATCCATCCTCTATCCATCTGTGAATTAGAATAGAACAATTTTTGTACTTTAGTTAAAAGGCCCTAAAAAGTTTCATGAATGTAGCCTTCAACAAATTAAACCAAATTCATTTAAATATTTATTGGCCCCTAAACAAATAGCTAGTTTAGTTAAATACACTAATCTAGTACTTCAGACTATACCCATAATTTCAAATTTATGAAACGTAACAAAAAATGCTTGTAAAATTAAGTATGGATAGATACTAACCTTGAAACAAGCGATTGATGTTCAACCTTTAGAATTCAGCACCATGCATGTAAGCCAATTCGACAAATTGATCTAAAATGGAAAAGACCGTCTTCCATTCATATTCAACTCAAATTTGATAAAATCTAACCAAGCAAATAAATCAACCATCAAACATAGGGCGTACGTACCCATCAAATAACCACTCTGGACTTGTGCAACCTTCAAAACTCGATCTCCTCCATGAATCAATAGGTGAGAAATGCCTCTATAATAATCAAAGAGCAACCACTTATTCATTCTCATCCCAAGTTTGCCAAAAACTAACCAATCACAATAACAACCTAAAACAATTATGTGCACATACCAACCTTTAACCATGGTGGAGGTGTGAAACCATCCAAATTCGGCCTCCTACATGAAAAAATTGGTGAGAAATGGCCTCTAAATTGATGAACACCCTCTCCATAAAATTCATCCAAAAATTGAAAATCAACCCACAAATGCATTGGTGGAAATGAGGTATAGCTAGAGACCAACCTTTTGGTAAGTTGGTGAGGTATATCCTTCAAAAATGGAGTCTTTTGGAGAAGAATTCGAAAAGGTGGCCGTAACAATGGTGAAAATGGTGTTTGTGTCGGGTTGGGGAAGAAGGAGGGGAGGGGAAGCAGCTGATATATGGGTGCGCCATTTTCACAGCCGGTTTTTAAGAAAAACCGGCTGTGAAAACACGTTTTCACAGTCGGCTAAAGAAAACCGGCTGTGAAAATGCATTATCACAGCCGGTTTTTGTGAAAAAAGCCTGCAAATGTCAGGTTTTGTCAGATATAAAACCGGCTGTGATAGGTGGTTTTCACAGCCGGTTTTTTAGCCGAACCGGCTGTGAAAACCTAGCCCTTTTCACAGCCGGTTCGGCTAAAAAACCGGCTGTGAAAACCACCTATCACAGCCGGTTTTTCCTTTCCCAGCCGCAGCACTAGAAAAACCGACTGTGATAATATTTTCTGCGCCACTTTCAAAAAACCGGCTGTGAAAATAGTGACTTGAAAAATGGTTTTTGTAGTAGTGATTCGTTGCTTTATTTATAAAGTATTCTAATCTTTGATCAAGGTTAGGATAGCTGATATTATCTTAGGCGTGGTGCTTAGGTGTATATCTGCCCTCGTTTGCCTCGTAGCCCCACGGATTAGTAGAGGTAGGCGGCAGGTGGTGCCAGCCCTGTCCGTCCTTTGTAATCCTCCACGTACGGGTACGGCGTAGAGCTGTTGGCCGGCAATTTCCTAGAGGCCTAGGATACCCCGGTGCCTAAAGCAAGCATAGGAGAATTCTCTTAACTATAATCAGAGCCTTAGTGCTAAGTTATCCTCTCTACCCAGCCTTTATATACACTCGATCGATCCGGCTCAGCTTTAGTGATTAGATATACTTTTACGTTCCCTGTGGATTCGATACCTGGTTTACTCACGGGTGAAAGCTACTTCGACAATCGTGTGCTTGCGGACTTTCTGTTTGCCACCGCTGGTGTCAACAAGCTTTCTGGCGCCGTTGCCGGGGAACTGTAGCAGTTATCTAAAATCTAAGGTTGCCAGTATATCTTTTATTTTATATTTCTTTTCTGTTTTCTTTTTCCAACCATGAATTCCACCCAAATTCATGAGTTCTCTGCTCCAAAGTGCGAATTATTGGAGCCGCACCCCTCGTCAAATCGTATTTTAACCGATAGCTATGAACTTCGCCCTACCTTCATAGCTATGGTCTAGGACATATTCTTCTCTGGAGGTGATGGTAAAAACCCATACCGTCACTTGCACGAATTCGAGTTGCTTTGCTCGTGTCTGGTCATATCAGGCATGACGCAGGAAACGATTAGATGGAAGCTCTTCCCGTTCTCTCTCAAAGAGAGAGCAAGGAAGTGGTACGATCACACCGTTGCGCTAACGAACGGTGAATGGGAAAAGTTACGGGACAAGTTTTGTCTTGAATACTTTCCTGTTCACCAGATCTGTGCACTTCGGAAGGAGATCATCAACTTCCAGCAACGAGAGAAGGAAACGATCGCCAAAGCATGGGACCGATTTCAGGACTCATGTCTAACCGGAACAGCTCTAGGCTTTCCAGACTACATGCTCATGCAGCATTTTTGGTCTGGGTTGAATAGTGAAGATGCCCGGTACATAGACATAGCAGCCGGGGTTCATTCCTACACATAACCCCGGCCAGAGCAAAAGAAGTCCTAGCGGCCATCCGAGAGAACTCTCCTGCGGACGCGATCGAGACTGAGCAAGAAGACTCACAGATAGAACCCTTAGACTTGCCCAGTCCAACTCCTGAGACCCCATCCGTTGAGGAAGAGGAAACTCAACCTCTCGGATTACCATTTGAGTTCGAGGAAGATCTTTTTGAAGACTTTGGGAATACCTTGAACTACTCAATACAGAAGAAGCCTATGGTAAAGACCCCCTCCATCTATATGGAGAAAGAAATTTTGAATGAAACCGTGAGGGAGCTAATCGCTATCCTAAACACGGAATGGTCGAACGAATCTGAGTCTTCTTCCGAATTCATTCGGATTAACTCACCTTCGCAGACCATTCGAGGTTTCATAAGCAAAGTGGCCGTAGACATTCTGTACAACCCGACCGTTGGGGCAAACATCATGTCCAGTTCTTTTGCGTACATCCTTGGACGTCGTAAAAAGATGGCCCCAACGTCAAGACTTCTTAGAACACCCTCAGGTCGTATTCTCAAGAGTCTCAGTCTAGTACGAGATTTTCTCCTCTCTCACCACGGGATTGAGATGCCTCTGGACTTTTATGTCTTTGAGACATCAGATTTCGACCTCCTTATAGGACATCCTATCGAGGGCCTGCTCCAGGATGTAACCTCGGAAGGAAACCTCCTAGCTAAAGTAGGAAGGAATCTTCTCACTATACCATTAGCTAGGGTTAAGAACTCCATAGTTGAACCTTTGACAGAACCTAACCTGGCTGAGGAAGTGAAATCCCTACAACATAGTGACCCATTTGAGTCATTCCTCGAAGAGAATGTTCACAATTTTATAGAGGAAGAGGATGACGCTTCTGAGCCACTTGAAACCGAGAAGCCACCTAAGACACACGTAGAGCTAAAACCCTTGCCTGCTGGCCTTCGCTATGTCTTCTTAAATGAAGACCAGGACACCCCCGTCATCATTAGTGACAAGCTATCGCAGGACGAGAGTGATAGACTCATAAAGGTGCTTGAGAAACACTGCTCGGCGTTCGGGTACTCCCTCAAGGACTTGAAGGGAGTAAGCCCTGCACTCTGTACCCATCGCATTCCCATAGATCCAGCTTCTACACCTTCTAGGGAGCCTCAGCGTAGGCTAAATAATTCAATGAGGGAAGTCGTAAAGAAGGAAGTTTTGAAACTTCTACACGCCGGGATCATCTATCCCGTCCCTCATAGTGAATGGGTTAGCCCTGTCCAAGTAGTGCCCAAGAAGGGAGGTATGACCGTCGTAAGTAACAAGAAAAACTAGCTGATTCCTCAGCGTACCGTTACTGGGTGGCGGATGTGCATCGATTACCACCGACTTAACAAGGCAACAAAGAAGGATCACTTCCCGCTCCCCTTCATCGATGAGATGTTGGAGAGACTCGCGAACCACTCCTTCTGTTTCCTTGACGGGTATTCCGGCTATCACCAGATTCCCATCCACCCCGATGATCAAGAAAAGACCACCTTCACTTGCCCCTATGGAACGTATGCATATCGTAGGATGTCATTCGGATTATGCAATGCGCCAGCATCATTCCAAAGGTGCATGATGTCCATTTTCTCAGACATGATTGAAGAGATCATGGAAGTTTTCATGGATGATTTTTCAGTCTATGGAAAGACTTTCGACCATTGTCTGCAGAACTTAGACAAGGTACTACAAGGGTGCCGAGACAAGGACCTAGTGCTAAACTGGGAAAAGTGCCATTTCATGGTCCGAGAGGGAATAGTGTTGGGACACTTAGTGTCCGAACGGGGAATAGAGGTGGATAGAGCAAAAATAGAAGTCATAGAAAAGCTTCCACCTCCCACCAATGTTAAAGGGATCCGCAGCTTCTTAGGTCATGCGGGGTTTTACCGGCGCTTTATCAGAGATTTTTCCCAGATAGCCAGGCCCCTCACTAGCCTTTTAGCCAAGGACGTGCCCTTTGACTTCGATGATGAGTGTTTACATGCTTTCACCATTTTAAAGAATGCTCTCATCTCAGCAGCAGTCATTCAACCCCCTGACTGGATGCTACCCTTTGAGATTATGTGTGATGCCAGTGATTATGCTGTTGGTGCTGTCCTTGGACAGACCAAAAATAAGAATCATCATGCTATCTCGTATGCTAGTAAAACTTTGACAGGAGCTCAACTTAACTATGCTACCACTGAAAAAGAGCTCTTGGCAGTAGTTTTTGCTATAGACAAGTTTAGATCTTACTTGGTAGGAGCTAAGGTGATTGTCTACACCGATCACGCTGCTTTGAAATATTTGCTTACCAAGAAAGATGCTAAACCACGCCTTATCCGCTGGATTCTCTTACTCCAAGAATTTGATTTAGAAATTAAAGATAAAAAGGGAGTAGAGAATTTGTAGCAGATCATTTGTTGCGTATGCAGTTTACTGACATGCAGGATCTACTGATAAATGATTTTCTACGTGACGACACCCTACTCAAGGTGACCGCCTCCGACCCCTGGTATGCAAATATTGTTAACTTTATGGTTGCAGGATATGTACCGCCAGGGGAGAACAAGAGAAGGCTGATCTACGAGAGTAGACTCCATCTATGGGACGAACCATACCTGTACAGGGTATGTTCAGATGGCATGCTCAGGCGATGTGTACCAACAAATGAAGCAAGGAAGATCCTTGAGCAGTGCCATGCAGCCCCATATGGAGGTCACTACGGGGCGTTCCGGACAAGGTCAAAGATCTGGCAGAGTGGATTCTACTGGCCCACAATGTATGAGGATACAAAAGAGTTCATTCGACGATGCCAGCAGTGCCAAAAACATGGAGGGATCACCGCAAGAGATGCAATGCCACTCACAAACAACTTACAAGTTGAGCTGTTTGATGTGTGGGGCATTGATTTCATGGGACCCTTTGTCAAATCCTATGACAGTGAGTACATCCTGGTGGCAGTGGACTATGTCTCAAAGTGGGTTGAAGCAATGCCATGTCGAGCCGCTGACTCCAAACACGCGCGAAAGATGTTCCATGAGATCATCTTTCCACGTTTTGGAACTCCAAGGATGGTGATCAGTGATGGAGGGTCACTGATATGAACACGCCTAGGCAGCACGTGTAGCAAGTTGTTGTGGCCCGATCTTCTCGTAGGATCTGCGAACTTGATAAATTGTCGCTGCGTGACCTGGTGAAGAGGCAGCGCACCGCGAGGCTGTCCACGCGACGAACTACCGAGACAATCACCCTTCCACGTATCGACGAAACAGCCCACGCAATCACGCCCTATAGACGTGAAGGCACGAACTGGGTGAACCGCAGTTCGGCGTTCTACAACTCCCTCAGGAATCGAAAGAACAAATGTTGCAAGCCTCTCAAGACTCACGCATAAACAAAACTCCACGAGTTTGTGTATTCTGAATTCAATAAAAATATATGATCTGTCTTTTCATTGTCTAGTACAAGATATATATAGAGATAGGGGCGTTCAGCTTTGAGTAAATGGCTGCATGCGCATGCTCTAGTGGATTTCGTGGCTGGTTCGCGCGTCTTTTCAGCTTCTGGCAGCAGTTACTAAAATGAGCATAACTCCTTATTGGGACGTCCAAATAATGAACCGTTTGATGGGCTGGAAAGTAGACTTGAAGACGCTTCCATCCACTTATAGAACACCATCTAACTCCTTGTATTCTGTCCGCAGTGATGCTTGGAATTCGTACCATGTGTCAATCATCTAGCTTCTGGTTGCATTCCCATGCTAAGGTGATGAACCACCATTTTATTCAAGCACACCGTAGGCTTCTTGGTTCAGATGTCCATAGGCTTGAATCCATCTTGATCCCATGCTGGTTCATACACTCCATCATTCCTAAGGACATTGAAACAAGAACTCAAAAGCATAGGCTCATTCAACATAGACTGATTATTAAACATAAGGTTAGCGTTCACCTGAGAATGAATTTCCTTCTGCAATTGTTTAGCTCTACTCCTTGTAATTGGACCAGCTATATCAAGTGGAGTTTCATTTGAAGATGAGTGAATGCTAGGCATGTCCTCATTAGCCTCCCCCTCTTGAGAAGGAGTCGTCCTCGACTCAGGCTCACCAACAAATGGAAGCAAGTCTTTGACATTGAATGTTGTACTCACATTGGAATATTCAGGTGGCAGCTCAATTTTGTAAGCATTATTATTTATCTTTTGGAGAACCTTGAACGGACCATCACCCCGAGGAGATAACTTACTCTTACGCTGTTGGGGAAAGCGATCCTTTCGTAGATGCAACCATACACGATCTCCTGGCTGAAATATAACCTTCTTCTTACCTTTGTTTGCTTGCTTTGCATATTGTGCTGATTTCTTCTCAATATTCTTTCTTGTCTCCGCATGTAACCGCTTGATAAAGTCTGATCTTTTTGTGGCATCCAAGTTAACTTGTTCCTGTAATGGTAAAGGCAAAAGATCCATGGGAGTATGCGGTTTAAACCCATAAACTATTTCAAATGGACAAGAGTTTGTTGTGGAATGGACTGCCCTGTTATAAGCAAATTCAACATGTGGAAGGCAGTCTTCCCAGAGCTTCAAATTCTTTTTCAACACAGCACGCAACATGGTTGACAAAGTACGGTTGACAACTTCAGTTTGCCCATCCGTTTGTGGATGACAAGTGGTGGAAAATAACAACTTTGTGCCAAGCTTAGCCCACAATGTCTTCCAAAAGTAGCTGAGAAATTTTGTATCCCGGTCTGAAACAATAGTCTTTGGAACTCCATGTAAACGAACAATCTCCCTGAAAAACAAATCAGCAACGTGTGAAGCATCGTCGCTCTTATGACAGGGGATAAAATGTGCCATTTTAGAAAAGCGATCTACAACAACAAAAATAGAATCCCTCCCCCTCTGAGACCGAGGTAACCCCAGAACAAAGTCCATAGATATATCTTCCCAAGGTACATGTGGAATAGGTAATGGAGTATATAAACCATGGGGATTGAGGCGGGACTTAGCTTTCAAGCAAACGATGCAGCACCCAACGTGCCGCTGGACATCACGTCGCATATGTGGCCAAAAGAAATGATCGGAGAGCATGTCCAATGTCTTTTTGACACCAAAATGACCAGCTAGTCCACCTTCATGTGCTTCCTGCAAAAGAACTGGGTGAATCGAACAAGCTGGGATGCATATTTTGTTAGTCCGAAATAAGAAGCCATCATGCACACAATATTTATCCCAACCTTTTCCATCAATGCAACGAGAGAAAGGTTCTTTAAAATCAGCATCAGCAGCACAAAGTGTTTTAATGGATTCCAAACCAAGCGCTTTTGTATCTAGTTGTGTAATCAATGCACATCTTCTAGACAAGGCATCGGCAACAATGTTATCTTTACCACGCTTATGTTTGACAACATAGGGAAACGTTTCAATGAACTCAATCCATTTAGCATGTCGACGGTTCAGCTTGCCTTGGCTTTTAAGATATTTCAAAGCTTCATGATCAGAATAGATTACAAATTCTTTAGGGAACAAGTAATGTTGCCAAACTTCCAAAACACGAACTAACGCATAAAGCTCCTTGTCATAAACTGAGTAATTCAGATGTGGACCATTTAGCTTTTCAGAAAAGTAGGCAATAGGTTTACCTTCTTGCAGCAGTACACCTCCTATGCCAATACCACTTGCATCACATTCGATCTCAAATGTCTTACCAAAATCAGGAAGTTGTAGCAGCGGTGCTTCACAAAGCTTTGTTTTCAGCTCATTGAAGGCTTGGTCTTGTTCATCTCTCCACTTGAATGGAACATCCTTCTTTGTCAAATTATTGAGGGGTGCAGCGATCATGCTGAAATCTTTAACAAAACGCCTGTAAAAACCTGCAAGACCATGAAAGCTTCGAACTTGGCTCACATTTACCGGTGTAGGCCAATCCTTTATTGCTTTAACCTTCTCTTCATCAACCTGAATACCATCTGCGGAAACAACAAAGCCAAGGAAAACAACACGGTCTGTGCAAAAGGTGCACTTAGCAATGTTGCCATACAATTTCTCTTCCCTCAAAATAGCAAGTACTTGACGGATATGAACAAGATGTTCATCAAATGATTTGCTATAGATCAGAATATCATCAAAATAAATAACTACAAACTTGCCAATGAAAGCTCGTAAAACATGATTCATTAAGCGCATAAAAGTTGAAGGAGCATTTGTCAAGCCAAATGGCATCACAAGCCATTCATAGAGACCAATTTTAGTTTTAAATGCTGTTTTCCATTCATCACCAAGTTTCATGCGGATTTGATAATAGCCACTACGCAAATCAATCTTGGTGAAAATGACATGTCATCAAGTCGTGGAATGGGATGGCGATATCGAACAGTTATAGCATTGATAGCACGACAATCAACACACATGCGCCAAGAGCCATCTTTCTTTGGGACTAAAAGAACGGGAACTGCACATGGTGATAAGGATTCACGAACATACCCTTTGTCCAAAAGCTCTTTTACCTGTCGCTGAATTTCCTTTGTCTCTTCAGGATTGGTGCGGTAGGCTGGACGATTTGGAGGCGAAGCACCTGGTACCAAATCAATTTGATGCTCAATTCCACGGAGTGGAGGAAGTCCAGCTGGTATCTCATCGGGAAAAACATCTTCGAAGTCTTGTAAGAGATCAAGAACAACACTAGGCAGCGATGAAGGTAAATCGTTAGTTGAAAGTAGGACCTCCTTGTGCAAGAGCACAAAGAATGGGGCTGTGGTGTTTCTCACTTCTCTCAAATCACTCTTGCTCACAAAGAGACACTCAGTGTGGCGTGGCTGTTTAGGATTGGCATGAGGCTTTATGTGGCTGGATGGGTTAGAACTCTCTCCCTTACTTGGGTTGGGGGTCTCACTCAATTTTCTTTTGTCTGATTCCTCTCATTTCTTGCGAGCCATATCTGAAGTATGTATCTCCTCTGGAGATAATGGAACAAGAACCACCTTCTTGTCATTGTGAATGAAAGTGTATTTGTTAGACCGTCCAAAATGCACCGAGTCCACATCAAATTGCCAGGGCCGACCAAGCAGCAAATGGCATGCTTGCATGGGGACAATATCACAATCCACATCTCCATGATAATCACCAATGGAAAATGACACACGAATCATGGCTGAAACTTTAACTGTCCCGGAATTATTCAGCCATTGCATATGGTACGGATGTGGATGGCGACGTGGCTACAAACCAAGCTTCTCAACAAGCAAAGCACTAACAATATTATTGCAGCTCCCACCATCTATGATGAAACGGCACACTTGGCCTTGCACTTTGCACCGGGACTGAAATAAATTATGGCGTTGTCCTTGTTCAGCAGCAACAAACTGAGTGGAAAGAACTCTCCTAACCACCAAAGAAGGAGATGGTGTACTCATTGTAGAAGGCTCGAAATCAGGAAAATCAGCAAGCAACTCATCAAAATCAGCACTAGTAATCTCGTTAGAAGATGGAGAAATAACATCTTGTAACATGTCATTGTGAGCAAAAGTTGGAATAGGTTGAATGGCTAAACAATTCAGACCTAGCTCAAATGTACCATCCTCTGCTGAATACTCACAAGTGTCAAGATTAAAATCTGCAAATACATTGGTAAACTCGTCCTCCTCTTCACTTTGTGAATCATAAGAACCATCAGCAAGGGCAATAATAGTACGACGATTGGGACATTCAGCTTGCTTATGCCCATGACCACCACACTTAAAACACTCAATCTTGCTTGTCTTGTGTTGGGTGGCTGCAGTAGAAGAAGTGGGCTGATTTGAACTCACAGTTTTACCTTTCGCATCCAATTGTTTGGAAGAAGGTGGAATGGATTTATTTGCTCCACGAGATGAGGATTTGGGCGTTGTAGCTCCTTGCTGTTGGAATTAAGGAGTGACATCCCCTTGCTGTTGGGAATGACGCCATGAAGCATTGTATTTGTAAGACGTAGCAACTTGCCGTTCAGCCCTCTTTGCAAAATGAACCAACTCAGTGAGACAAGTGTAATTTGTCATATCCACTTTATCAGCAATGGATTTATTGAGGCCAACCATAAACCGGGCCATTGTGGATTCCTCATCTTCAGTTATCCCTGTACGAAGTAAACACATTTTCAATTCTTGAAAATATTCATCAACAGTACGAGTACCTTGCACAAGACGTTTCAGCTTCAAATGTAGGTCACGAGAATAATATGCAGGAACAAAACGACGTCGCATTTCCCTCTTCATGTCTTCCCAAGTTATACGAACATGCCCAACTCTTTGATATTCAGTACGGACCTGATTCCACCAAGTTATGGCATAGCCTTTAAACTCAATGGCTGCAAGCTTTGCCTTCTTTTCAGCAGGGTATTCATACAAATCAAATAGTTGCTCCACTTTGGTTTCCCATTCAAAGTAATCATCAGCATTCTCCTTGCCGCTGAATGGAGGAATGGACACTTTAACCTTGCTCAAACCATCATCATTGTGACGTCGTTCAGGATGACGCCGATGGTGATCACCAAAACGACCACGAGCTCCAAAACGGCCAAAGTTGTCATTGCCATGATCATCATATGCACCACGGCGACCATAAGGATCACCTCCATGTTCAGCACTATAATTTGAAAGCGTTTCAGCATCAAAATCAGGAGGATTCCCAACAGGAACACGTCGTGCACGACCAAAACCAGCAGCAAATCCTCGGCCACGGCCACCTGCAAAGTTATCAAAACCAGCAGCGAATCCTCGGCTACGACCACCACCACCGCCACCGGCATGTTGATCATCATCCTCAATGTGTTCATCATCATGAGGTGGATGCTCCCCGCGTTGCTGCTGTAGTGATCGTTGAAGCGCTTGCATCCCTTGCATCAATTGTTGCATTTGTGCACGCACTTCTTGAATTTCTTGAGCAGAAACAGTGTGAGAAGGGGAATCTTCATTTCCTGCCATGTTAGTAACAAAGGGAGAAAGTAATAGGACAAAATATATGTGGAATCACTCCCTCACCACTTACAAAACAAGTTCTTTCTCTCCCTGAAAAGAGCAAGAACCGGGGCTGCAATTTGTAGTGGAAGAGTGATTGTAACAGCGACGACGGTGCAACAACTCACGGTGCTTTTTAAGTGGAGCTTGGTGGGGTAATATGTAAGTGGAATGCGCTGAAAAATGTAGTGATGCAAAACCGAATAATAATCCAAGAACACAAGTCTAAGTTGCTGAATATAAAGGAAAAGATGCACAAACAAAGGAACAAGATGTAGGAAGTGGATAGATGAACACCAATTGCACCAAACGAAACTTGTTGCTGCCCAAACCCCTTTTTGGTGTGCTGAACACAATTCTCTTTTATTTCTTTTCTTTCCTTTTTTTTTGAACAAGAACTCGTTGTTTTCACTCCTTCTTTTGACCAATATACATCTTTTCTTTTAACATTTGTGACAACACAGCACAACTTTCAACTGAGGGGGCGCACAAGGATCAACCAAGATGGATGGTGCAGCACAAAAACAAGAAACTCGGGAGGGAAATATGTGGCGGGTAGAAAACAAGGGTGGGACGGGTGGGTATTTTTTTGTTTATATATATGCAGCAAGCAATGACGATCAGATCAAGGATGGGATGGAACAAAGATAACAGCTAGAACGATGAGGGAAAAAAAATTCAGCAACTAGACAAATCTTAAAGGATTAAAACTCGATAAAGCAAACTACAAAATCAGTAGCACGTATGAATTTGGGCTGTAGGTTTTCTTTTTGGCTATTAGTGGACAGTAGGTATATAAAATCTATCCTACCAAAAACAAGAACAATCCTACTGAGGAAACGGAGGCTTTGATACCAGATGATATGCACACGCCTAGGCAGCACGTGTAGCAAGTTGTTGTGGCCCGATCTTCTCGTAGGATCTGCGAACTTGATAAATTGTCGCTGCGTGACCTGGTGAAGAGGCAGCGCACCGCGAGGCTGTCCACGCGACGAACTACCGAGACAATCACCCTTCCACGTATCGACGAAACAGCCCACGCAATCACGCCCTATAGACGTGAAGGCACGAACTGGGTGAACCGCAGTTCGGCGTTCTACAACTCCCTCAGGAATCGAAAGAACAAATGTTGCAAGCCTCTCAAGACTCACGCATAAACAAAACTCCACGAGTTTGTGTATTCTGAATTCAATAAAAATATATGATCTGTCTTTTCATTGTCTAGTACAAGATATATATAGAGATAGGGGCGTTCAGCTTTGAGTAAATGGCTGCATGCGCATGCTCTAGTGGATTTCGTGGCTGGTTCGCGCGTCTTTTCAGCTTCTGGCAGCAGTTACTAAAATGAGCATAACTCCTTATTGGGACGTCCAAATAATGAACCGTTTGATGGGCTGGAAAGTAGACTTGAAGACGCTTCCATCCACTTATAGAACACCATCTAACTCCTTGTATTCTGTCCGCAGTGATGCTTGGAATTCGTACCATGTGTCAATCATCTAGCTTCTGGTTGCATTCCCATGCTAAGGTGATGAACCACCATTTTATTCATGCACACCATAGGCTTCTTGGTTCAGATGTCCAGAGGCTTGAATCCATCTTGATCCCATGCTGGTTCATACACTCCATCATTCCTAAGGACATTGAAACAAGAACTCAAAAGCATAGGCTCATTCAACATAGACTGATTATTAAACATAAGGTTAGCGTTCACCTGAGAATGAATTTTCTTCTGCAATTGTTTAGCTCTACTCCTTGTAATTGGACCAGCTATATCAAGTGGAGTTTCATTTGAAGATGAGTGAATGCTAGGCATGTCCTCATTAGTCGCACTTCATCGACAAGACCCTCCGGAAATTTCTGGCAGAACTGGGGGCAAAGCACAATATAGCTACACCGTACCACCCCCAGACAAGCGGTCAAGCAGAAACATCGAACAAACAGATCAAGAACATTCTGCAGAAGACCGTGACAGAAATGGGCAAAGGATGGAAGAGCAAGTTACCAGATGCTCTATGGGCTTACCGAACGGCGTACAAAACGCCAATCGGGATGTCCCCATACCAACTGGTTTACGGCAAGACCTGCCATTTACCAGTTGAGCTAGAGCATCGGGCGCACTGGGCCATAAGAAAGTGGAACATGGATTTGCCAGCAGCCTAGCAGATGAGAAGGATGCAACTATCAGAATTGGAAGAGTGGAGAGACAAAGCGTACCACAGTGCCAGAATCTACAAGGACAGAACCAAGAGATGGCACGACAAGAGGATCAAGGCGAAGGAGTTCCACCCTGGGGATAAGGTACTACTCTTTAATTCCAGGGTGAAGCTCTTTGGGCATGGAAAACTTCGAAACAAATGGGAAGGACCATTCATTGTGGTGGAGACTTCGTCGCATGGGGCAATCACACTCCAAGATGATGAAGGTAACCTCTTCAAGGTAAATGGTCAACATTTAAAAGTTTTCCTTGAACCTGATAAAGTAGATGAGGAATTTGATGTGATCAATTTGGTCATGGATGATTCCCATTTATAATTACACCTTATGTTAAATCCTTAAACCCTAGCACGTGAATGCACACATTTTGGGGTTTAGTGGACCTGTCACGTAGTGCACAAAGAAGAAGAGGGCGACCGGGCTCAAGGCCAGGTCGGCCGACCTGACCAGGTCGGCCGACTTGATCCTAAGCCCGATCGGCCCTATCTGTTGCCAACGTTCTACTCTAACGTCTCTGAAGCCGTTCTGCGGTGGACGAGCGATTCTAACTCTGATTGATACGAGAAGAGGGTTAGCCTATCTTTAAATTTTCACCCATCCTCTTCTTCCCTCTCATCTGAGTTCTTCCTTGCCCCCATTCTGAAATCACCAAGCCACACCTCCCAATTCTCCATCAATGGCCGGAAAAAGCCACCCCAAATCCCGATCAACCTTTGATCTGGATGGAGAGCCCACTCTGGCCAACCAATTGGTGCCCACCAACCTGGAGCAAGCCATGGCCGTGGTTGTCACCCCTCTGGCCAGCATCCCGCCAGAGGAGGACGTGAGAGGCCGCACCAGGGGGTCGGCCGATGTGTTTGGTCGGCCGACCGGCCCTGGTGGCCCCTCACGTTCTCGCTCGGCGGCGCGGTCTCAGTCCCCGAGGAGGACCCAGAGGCGCGATGCACGGGCATCAAGCCCGTACAGAAGGCCGACGACGGGGCAATTGACCCCAAAGAAGACACCGGCGGCCGCTCCGATCAAGGGGGATGGACTCCCCAAGCTTCAACCAGGGGAGAAGCTGAAGGAGGTGGTCAGGAACAAGTGGGAGGACGTCGTGGCGTGTCATTATACGTCCGATGTGTCCATCTACTCTCCTGCCAGCACCCCGGAGCCACGTTTCTGGGTCTTCGGGGAAAGGAAACCCGGAGGTGGCTATGGTAAGGGGCTGTTCCCTCCCCTCACACCTGAGGAGAGGAAGGAGTTGGAGGAGTCGGTGGAATCTTCACCCGCCGGCAAGATCAAGAGGCATATCAAGCCTCCTCCAATTCGCAGGCTTGGAGGCCAATATGAGAGTGATGATGAAGAGAAGGTCCCCAAGGCTCCCTCCAATGCTGAGTTGCTAGAGTTGATTAATCAACTCGGTCGCGACTATGCAAAGTTGGAGAAGAAGTTCGCTGAAGAGCGACTTGAGCGCATAAGTCTTCAAGACGACTTTGATATGCTTCGCAAATCAACAGCTGTGAAACTTAAGCGCTATGCCAAGGCTGCTGGGGATGAAAATCTCTATAATGCACCCTAGATACCCTAGGCCTTGGATTAGAATAGGCACATTAGTTTCCCTTCTATTCATTTATTTATTTATTTCTTTTGATTATCTTGTAATATGCCTCTGAATTGATGAATAAAATAAAGTGTTTAGTGTATTAGGATTGTGTTCCCCTTTTTGTTTCCACTTGTTTTGAGTGAAAGGTACAAGTGTGGGGGAAAACGCAACGGGAAACAGAGCGATCCAACGCGAAACAGAGAACATCAGAACGCAACAGAGCAGCACGAGAAAGATCTGAACCAGGGGAGTCACCCCCAGGTCGCCCGACCCCACCAGATCGGCCGACCTGGCCTGGGTCCCACCTGACCTCTGTTTCCTCCTGCACGCTGGTTTGGTCATCCTAAACTCTGTTTCAGTTGAATATTTGCAGAACCTGATCAAGGAATTGAAAAACTTAGTAAAATCAACCCTTTGCATCTCACCATCACATGGAAGTTCTTATTAACTTACATATATTTTATTCCCTGTACCTTTTGGCTTGTGGAAATCCTCATATTTATAGGAACTCATGTCAACTAGGTTATTGCATTTTGAGATATGGCTTTAATACGAAAGATACCTTTGCTATTTGAGTACTTGGAACTTATGAAAAGTTTTAAAACTTTGTACCTTGCTAATGCTCCTCATGGGTTTGAGAGACAAACACTTACAAATATGATCAAACTTTACCTTTGAGCTTTGAGTTGTTTCAAGTCTTGTGACCCGTATTAGAGATATTTCACGTTTTTAAAGTCAAGATCACGTACACTCCACC
>CM014274.1:53294482-53319968 GCA_004135705.1 Alloteropsis semialata | reverse complement strand
GGTCGCGGCGGCGCTCCTCTCCCGCCTCTCCCCGAATGCGGTGCCGAGGACGAGGCACCGGCGGACGACACCACGACCGACTTCAGCTTCTGAGGAGGCGAGTCGTCGTCGCTCTCCTCGTCATCTTCGCTCTCCGTGACGACCTCCACGAACTCCTCGGGGTCCTCGTCCTCGGAGACGTCATCCTCCCCCTTCCTCCTCCTCCTGGATCGCTCGGCGTTCCGCTCACGCTTGGCGATCTCCTGCTTCTTCCACGCGTCCCGGCGATCCTTCTTCGCCTTGGCGTGCGCGGCCGCGGCCCGGTTCCTCGCCTTGTCCTCGGGGAGCGGCGGCCGGGAAAGGGTGCAGGTGAGGCCATTCATCTGAAAAATCGCAGGATTCAGCCAACGGAAAATCACTCGGGATTGAAGAGGTACACGGAGACTTACCAGATCCTCGGTACGCTCGCTCGGAAGCATCGGGAGGAGGCCCGGCGGAGGATATGCTCCGTGGCCCCTCCCCATCGCCGCCGTCACTCGGCGGTTCACCTCGTCCCCCGATGGCAGGGGGATCATCGTCACAGTCCCCTCGAAGGGGGCATTCTCCCGGACCATCTCCCAGATCCGGAGGGGGCGCCGTCTCAGCGGCACGATACCCCTCGAGAGGTATCCGCCGAGGACTTCCGCCGTGGTCACCCCCGCGTCGCGGAGCCGAGAGAGGGCCTCCCAGATGGCCCCGAGGACTTTGTCCTGCTTCTCCTTCTCGGGCCCGTACGCCCACGCCGCGGGCAGCTCCCCGAAGGTCTTCCCGGTGTACGCCGGGAGGGGATTGCGGCTGTCGTTCTTCAAGTAGAACCACATCGGGTGCCAGCCCTTGTTCGAACTGGTCAAGGTCCCCGAGATGTAGGCCTTCATCCGTCCCTGCTTGCCCTTCAGCACCGCGCAACCTATCGTCGCAGGAGCTCCGCCCTCCACGGTCTGCAGAGAAAACTTGAAGAAGTACCTGAAGAGGTCCCAATGGGCCCCTATCCCCAGGTACCCCTCGCAGAGGGCCTCGAACACCGCCATCTGCTGGACTCCGTTCGGGGTGAGGTGATGGAGCTCCAGTCCGTACTCGTTGAGTACGGCGCGAATGAATCTTCCGGCAGGGACGGAGAACCCGCGCTCGTGGAAAGCGACGAAAGAAACGACGTACCCCTCCGGCGGCTGGGGGTAGTCCTCGGCACCGGGCACCTTCCACTCCGTGGCCTTCGTCAGCGGCGGGAGCAGGCCTTCCGCCGCGAGGCTCTCCAACACCCGGCGTGTGACGCGGGAGCGCTCCCAGGTCGACATCCTGCAGCAGGACGAAGAAGAAGCGCCGGCGAGATGGGTCGCTCGGTTGCTTGCTCTCCGCAGCGGCGATGCGACGGCCGCGAGGAACGCGAGAGGACGAGCGGCGGCGACGAAGAAGACGAAGCGCGCGTTGGAGTTGGAAAGCTCTGGCCGGGGCGAAACCCCAGGCCGCCGCCGCCCGCGGCTATAAATAGGGATGGGACGGAACGACCGCGGTCTTAATTGCGCGGGCCCACCACTGGCGCCGCGGCGACGTGCGCACGTCGCTTCGTCTGGTTTCCTCAAAAGGCGCGCCCGCCTTTCCACGCGGCGGGGAGCGGGCCGATACTTCCGCGCCCGGCCCGTCAAACTACTGAACAGTTACCCGGTCCACCAGCAGAGCGTCCCCGACAAGCTCTTCATCCCCGACAAACTTTCCGATCCCGACTGCATTCAAAGCAAACCACCCGGACACAAAGCCTCAACAAGAGCACCAGCTCTTCTCAAGGCTCGGGGGCTACACCCGGCGGGTGCGCTCGCGCGCCCCCACCGGAAAGATTGCAGTATACCATATCCACGCCATCACTCAGCCTGGGCGCGAGCTTTCATCTCCCCCCAGGCTCGGGGGCTACTGACGAGGATCCGAATTAGGGGTGCCCAATCCAACCTCTTAACCCAGGAGCTCACGATAATCCGCCCCTCAAAAAACAAAAATCAGAGACCCAAAGCAAGGCGAACACCCCGTACCCCGACTACTTGGATCGCCCCCGAGTGGCCTCCCGGTTCGCCCGAGAGGTTTTCCGCTCCCGAGTGACCTCCCGGTTCGCCCGAGGGGTTCTCCGCTCCCGAGTGGTCTCCGACGCCCCGGGTGAAACTACCCGGCCGCGCCCCGGCCCATCCGGCGCCGTACCCACTTGGTACCCGCTGTGTCAGAACAGGATGGGCGTCCGTCCTTCGCCACGGCAGCCACAGTGGCGCCCGTCTCGTCCGAACAGGAGCGCTACAGTCCGGAGAAGGATGCATGCGCTACACCAGGCACTCCAGTACCACTCCAGGCGCCCCCGGACGACATCTGGAACCCGAGCAGGACACCTGGAGCACCCAAGGACCTCGGGCAAGTCAACCACGACCCGGAACTACCCGGGAGCTTACCCGAGAAGGCATCGGCGTCAACCACCCGGAATGTACGATCCCGGGTCCGGCGGGGCGCCCACTCCGTCAACACCTGCTCCCCGTACGGCTCGGCAGACGACACTGGACGAAGCTCTCGGGGGCAGTAACTCCCGTTGTAATTTTCTCCTTTCTTACCCCCCGCTCCCTTCTCTCCTTGAAGCTATAAAAGGGGACGAGGGGACATCAGCGCGGGGCAATTCGAACACCATTTTTCGAACACTCGGACACAGCACACACACAGCTCACTCACTCGCTCCACGCAGGGACTTGGGACCCTCTCCCTCTCCCGATCAGTTTGTACACCCCTACTACAGACTTGGACTTAAGAACAGCGACGCTCACTGGACGTAGGGTATTACTCTCCGGAGGCCCGAACCAGTATAAACCCCCTATCTCTCGAGTCACCGTCCGGATCCTGGCACGCGATCGTAGGAAATTTACTAGTCGGCGGTAGAGAACCCCGACATTTTCGTTTTCAGCCACCATAGGTAGATTTTCTAAACTTGACTTCTCTCTTCAAAATTCTTGTTTTAAGCCAAAAATGTAGGATACCCATGAACCTTCCCCTAAACCTTGTTATCTTGGTCGATTTGTTCTTTTGATGAATGATTTTCTTGTCAATGATGCTTCACTTCTTATGAAGTGGCCAAGCTTTGTCGCTCTAAGCAATTACTTTTTGAATCAACCGATTGCGGAACAACATTGAAAGACCTTTCAAACCTTGCTAACCCTTGTTTTTGCTAACTCTTTGCATTTGCATTTTGCATCCATTCCATCGTTCCATCATGCATTTGTTAGCTTGGCTCTTTCACGAAACTTTATGATGAATGTTTTCATATAGCATGGTGTTTAGACACGTTTGCGGACCATCATCATTTAGTTTTGTAAGCCTTGTTAGCATTTACATTGCATTGGTTGGTTTATAAGCTTTGCAATGTGCTTTATTTTTCTTGTGCTATAAGGAAATATTGACCTTGGGATAGACATGGTGTTTTAATCTTGGTTAATAGATCTTTATGACTATGGAGAAATTGGGCAATCTAGTTGTAAACATGGTGTTTAGAACTAGGTGTAAACATTGTCTTTGCTTATATGCTTTCCTCTCATTTGCATACTCACTTTGCACTCACGCACACCCATTAGGTTTTTATTTTTCTCTTTTACTAGGTTAATTATGCCACAAGTTAAGGTCATAGGGATGTCATTGGTTGTTGGCGTTTGCTTATACTCCCGACCGTCACCCCTGGGGTAGTTTGCGTGTTTCAATTGTTTTGCAGGCATGACGAAGGAATCCTATGAATTCATTATCAAAGTTGCAACCAAGATCGTCAACATCTCTGAAGATTATAAGAGACACTGTTGTTTTCATCAAAAACCTACACATGCTCATAGATGTACAAGAAAGGAAAAGTAGATATTAGAAGACTCCATTAAATTCTTGTTCCAACGCATCCAAGATCAACGAATTTGAAGACCCATACAAGAACATTGGGCGCTGCGCGTTCTGAAATCAGCTCGGGACAGATTGCAGTGCTAGAATAAAATAGGCATAACTCTTTTGTTCGGAATCTGTTTTGGGCAAATGATGACTCGTTGGAAAGAGAAATTTGTGCACTTTGCAATGGAGCAATGGTTCAGTACATGTTCTGTTCTGGAAATAAAGAAAAAATTCATGGAAGATGGAGCAGCAATGAAGACAACAAGCAAGGAGGTGATAACGATATGAAGAATGATTGGGAGCATGGCTTAGTGACAATGGGAAAAGGTTGAAGAAAAATTAAGGCAAGAAAGGTGAAGAAACATAAAAATAACCTCCAAACACATGGCGGAAGGACTTCAAGAATCACATGACGGTTCACCATCTTTTTCCACGCCTAGCACCATGCTAAGCATGGGGAGGACTTGTTGGACGAAAAGGAAAAGGCCATATGGAGTACAATGATCGTGTTTACCACAAGATGCTCATTTCTCTTCTTCCATGCTAAGCACAATGCTTAGGCATGGGGGAAGCCGCGCTACACTTCATTGCAAGCATCAAAAAGGATGGTAACTCTTCCTCAACCTTCTCTTTGTTCATCTATTTCTTAATGCTTGTATATCTGTATGCCATCGACCATAGGTTAGAAACCTTTGTATATCTCTCTTGTTAATAACATGGCTACTAGGAGGATAACCTAGCTTTGTTTTTGTTTTCAATAAATGATCACCATCACTTTGTGCTCACCACGATGCAATATTTTGAATGCCTTTGCTTATGGAAAAGTGATGAAAGTTGCCGCTTTATTCCACCTACATGATGTTGTATATGACTTGACTATTTGCCCTCTATAAAATGATCTTAAATTGATTAAATACCGGCTCTTTTATTTGTAGAGGTTAAATGCCTAAATTCTAGACCCACATTCCTTATGTTGCTCTTTGATTTAAGTTTACCGATGACCTTATGTCTTGTATTGTTTTATTTAAAACTTGATTCTTATCGTGAATCTCTTGCAAAGTTCTACCTACCAAAGCCTTTACATATACATGATCTATCATGATGAAACCTTTAGAGTTGCAAACTTATATTTTGATGAGTTAGATTAAGATTGACTGTGGTTCGAGACTAAGAAGCTGGCCATTCCATTTTGCGTACCTTTCTTTTGCTAGCCTTTCTATCCATGCATCGTGAGTTTCTACACTGGAAACTTCGCAAACTTTGCTAGATATCCACCCTAAACCCAAAACATCTTTTTGTGATTACCTCCTTGACCACAACCTACAATTGAGTATGGATCATTATCGCGAGGAAAATTCAGAAGAATCAAGAGCCTAATTAAGAGAACATTAATTTGGGAGGCATCGAAGAGTACATAGAAGAAAAATCAAAAGGAACGGAGGTCCACAAAGAGTGGGTCGACCGGCCCAAGCACCCTAGGCCGATCGGCCTAGTCCTCATTCTCCTCCGATGGCCTCTTGGCACTTATGTTGGATATGCATCTTTCTGAAAACTCGTCACGATGGAACAAGGTAAAGATCTAAAGTTTGCTTAAGTTGAAGGGCATTGCATTTATTTTAATTGTGGCTTGTTCTTTATTGCTAGTCTATCTTCCATAATGAAAAGTAGCCGGTCACAACTTGAACTTTAAATGCTAAACACTTGAGAGCAATGTGTCTTGTTGTGTATAACTAAGTGCAGAACTTGAACTTTAAATGCTAAACACTTGAGAGCAATGTGTCTTGTTGTGTATAACTAAGTGCAGGGAAGACATTGAAGGGCAATGCTGATTTTCTAGCTAAGCAAAGATCCTAGACTTACTCGAGGACGAGCAAGGTTTAAGCATGGGGGGATTGTTGATGCTCGTTAGCGACACCTTTTTAGTGCTAATTAAGTGGTGTTTTGGGACCAATTCATATACTAACCCGCCACTTGGCACTTGAAATAACCCCGTTTTCGCATATGCATGTATTTTTGGAGGATTTTGGTTTACGCAGGTTTTTGAGCTATAAATGAGCACTTTGGACGAAGACCAAGGTCATGTGTAGCATGGAGGAATTTGAAGGCCAAAAACCAAATACAACTAGGATTTCGTTCGCTCTCATCTATGGTGAACCAACCTCCAAGAATGTGGAAGGGCAAAGACTTGAAGATAAGGTCGGATGACTTCAGGATCAAGGCGAATCAGGCAGACATTTGGAAAGATATCAAAACCCAATCTTATCCCAAAGCAACCGATGTCCAAATACCCACATGCATTGGCACCTGAACTCCTAGAGGATCTAGAAGCTTGCAAGCAAAAGATGGGACCGAGGGGCCACAAAAGGACCCTAGGCCGGCCGGCCTAGGCCCTTTGTGCCGGCCGGCCCAGGCCCTTTTTGCGCTGCCTCGGCCTCCCCTTCGAGCTAGGGTTTCCTCGGACTATTTATAGCCCTGATGCTTGGAAGCACGCAATCAATCCACCAGAACTCGGTGAAACCTAGGGCATACACCAAAAGGAGACGACGGCCGCCGCAAGTCCTCAAAGTTGTCTAGGGGATGGCTTAGGCCAACCCTAGCCGCCATGGCCTCCCTACGTGGTTGTGCCATGGTGGAGTTCAAGAGCTAGTTGGAGTCATCAATGGTATGTACTTGGTGGTGATGATCCAAACACATCTATTATATGAGTAATGTTCTTCATGTCATCCGATCTCTTAGCGACTCAATAACTCCTTCTATGCTTTCTACCTATCATGAATATGATTGTTTCTTAGTCTAATTCCGGTTTAGACTATATAGCATGCTTTATGTAATCATGGCGATTAGATCTAGCGTGTCGACCCTTCATGATATCTAGACACGTTCACTTGTGGACGTGCCCTTGTAACTAACCACGCCGATAGGGAGCATCATGACAGGGTGTGATCCCGTGTAAGGTGGCGTTCTCGGGAGGTTGACCGGAGGTAAGAGTTTAAAGATTGCTTTGGATGAGATGCATGATGTGCTTGCTCTATTTGGCTAGAACTACAACTAGAAGATGACAGGCCCGTTTACCCCTTTTGGTTGCTCTTTACCCTCGCCTATGTTTATGGATATGATCAACCTACACTTCACTCGTATCTTAAAGGTTTACCTTTATATGCAATCTATGCTTCATGATAGGATAGATCTATTAGATTAGATGGGAAACCCTAGTAAGTTCATTGCCAATCCACGGATTGATAACCTTGGATGGAATACTGTAAGGAAAAGCTACGATGATCCGTACGCTTGCGGTTCACAATTGGCGCGTCTATGGACCATCAACACTATGCAACTTGAGCACACTGGACCAATGACATGATGATACTTGTTTAATGTTGATTAATGATATATGGAATGATGGACAAAACTTGCTTTTTAGCAACATGGTATAGGGAGCTAGAACATGTGCTGTGTGCTTTGTTCTAGGCGTCTCTCCTTAAGGTCCGGTTCTTAAAGTGGCAACCCAAAAAAACAGTACAACCACGAGAATCAATTGGCTCTGGTCTTGGCTAAGTAAAATGCACAACTCTAACTAGTGGGGGTTACCGAAGGCGTTAGGGGGGAACCACAGTTTAAATATGAGCCTGATCTACTCGGGGATGGACTCACATTGCGCCCTGATGTCCGTAGGCCTTTGTTCATGTTGCGCCCTGAACGCCATCAACCCACTCACACTACGCCATGGGTGCTTTGTTAATCCCGAGAGTTGGGTTCATGCGCCCATGTTGAAACCTCAGCGACCCTTAGCTTTTTAGAGGGACTTTTGAAACCTCTACGCCGTACCCGAACGTGGAGAATTACAATGGACGGACAGGGCTGTCACCACCTGCCGCCTACCTCTACTAATCCGTGGTGTTACAAGGCAAACGAGGGCAGATATATTCCTAAGCACCACGCTTAAGATAATATCAGCTATCCTAACATTGGCCAAAGATTAAGATACTTTATGAATAAAGCAATGAACCCACAAGCAAAATAAAGAACTCAGCTTTCTATAACTCAGACTTAAATACAAAGCTGAATATCCCAGATACTTACTAAGGAGCTCGCATCCGCCGAGGCATAGGTGGAGGGTCGCCTACACGCTGGGACTCCTCCAGACTCTCCCTCACTCTCTCCCTATTTCTACTCTCATTTGAGGAGGGCTTCGCCTTGACTTGTTGCTCCAGCTCGATGATGATCTTCAATGACTAGGGCGCAGCTATTTATAGCTTGTAGAGGCAGTTGGGAGTGGACACGTGGAAGATGAGGACGAATGGACTCAGTCCCAGGCCGGGCGACGTGGGAAGGTCGGCCGACGTTAGATCCACCGCCTTGAGCGGTGCACAGCGTAGATGGACTCCTGGAGGCGGTGGGAACGCGCACGAGAAGGATGAGGCGGTTTGGCCTCTGGACCAGGTCGGCCGACCTAGGGGGTCGGGCGACGTGGCGCCGGCACATCTCGGGCCCATCTTCGGCTGAGTGACTGTGTAGTGGGTCCTCATGGCGGTTCCAGGTGGTAGAGCTGCATTTGAGTACGTTTAGTTTGCAAGGTGGGCCCTTCAATCCATGTGACCTCCCCTTGGACCATTCCCATCTCTTGGATCCAACCGACATGGAATCAGTGGCTAGATGATCCCCAGATGTGCTTCTTTGCCCTAGAGGAAAGTGGGCCCCATTGGGCTCCGGGCCAGGCTCGACCGACCGGGCTAGGTCGGCGACGGCCTTTTGTGCCCGATTGCCCTCATCTTTTGCCAGCCACTATCTTGTAGGCCCTGGAGTCCTACCAAGGTGACACCACTCCATTTGAGTATGTGTACTTGTGGATGTGGCCCCTTTGATCTATGTTCTTCTCTTGAGGTCCATCTCACTTATGGGCTTGACCCAATCTTGGTGCATAGGCAAGGGTTGGTCTACAGTGCCTTTCCAAGCATATATCCAAAAATAGGCTCATTTGGCCTTGGTTGGGCGTCGGCCGACCTAGGGGGTCGGGCGATGGCCCACCGAGCCCATTTCGCCTCAAATTTCACCTGTTGCCTCCTGCATACACATAGTCACCAATAGTTGAAATGGTTAGATATAATCCCTATAGCTATGGTGAATGTATATTTGTATGTCAAAGTTGATGGTCTGCGTCAACAAGCTCCCCCACACTTAGCCTTTGCTCATCCTCGAGTAAAGCTTTAGGACTAAGGTGGAAACCATGACTCCAATTGACATGATACTAGCATATAAATTATTCCAAGACATACCTGCTGATGAGGACATGACAACCATGGATATGGCCATAATTATTTGTTTTAGAGGAGTCCAACATGGATGTCCAAGTCAAGAAGAAGGACAAAAACTCATTCAAGGATGATGAGGACATGACAACCATGGATATGGCCATAATTATTTGTTTTAGAGGAGTCCAACATGGATGTCCAAGTCAAGAAGAAGGCCTAAAACTAATTCGGTTCGAGTCCCCAAGGTGGAGGCCCAAAGCAACTCAAGTTCGAGTCCACCTCAGAGTCCAGGAGCAGCCCGCACAAAAATCGACGCCCAGGTCACATACCGAGTCCGTTTTGGACGTTCTTTATATGGAAGATAATTTCATAGAGCTTCCAATGGTACCGGTCCCACATCAAAATTCCATCTGAGTCAACGGGATTCGTCGAAACAAGTGGATGTCATTAGGGTTGGGGTTTTGCTTAGATTGAATCTTTCAAGAATAGTGTCGCCGTTCATCGGTTTGTGAGACCCCAACTCGTGAGTTTAATCATACATCAGCAATTCGGTTGCATTCTTTCTTGTTCTTGCTTGTGTTCTTCGATTCGCAGGCAAGGATTAGCCTTCTTGGTGAGGTCGACCATGCATCGCTGGTCGATAACCTGAGGAGATGTGGTGCTGCTATTGCAGGGTTCGGGACGTGTTGTTCAGAAGCCGGATCGGTTTATGTTGCGACTCCACCAAATCAAGAGTTATCAGAACCTTTCAAAAGATCGAGAACCCTAGTTCACATCAAGTAGTAATCAGAGCTTCATGTATACCATCAGATTCACCCTTACCATAGTTAGATTTATTTTCGCCTTCATCCTAGAGTCCACAGAAAAGCCACAAAAAAATTTTCCCCGTCCCAAACCGTGCTTAGCCTTTTGCATAATTCTCTTTCAGAGTTCGTAGTGTTGAGTTTGTGTCCTAGTTCCTGTCTTTATTGCTGGTTTAGTTCATGTTTTAGTTTGGTTGTGTGATCCCATATTCCACTGCCATCATCCCACAATTTGTCCCCCACCCGATTCGCATCCGACTCCGATTCGATCATCACAAAACCTAATTCGGAGGGTCCTCCTTAAAATGGTCATAACTTTTTGCTTAGAACTCTGATTGAGGTGTTTATTTTTTTCTGGAAAGCTCTCAAAATTTTGCACATATGATTCACCGGCTTTGCCAGTCACACTGATTTCAAAAAATTCAAAAAAATCAGGAAGGGAGTCGATTTGAGCTCAGAAGTTCCAGCACCAGTTTTTGAGAAGGCTCATGATTTTCTATAGATCACATCTTACTTGGTGGTGTTCCTATTCTTGTGCTCCTGGCTGAAAAAATATCAAAAAAATAAAAGGAAAAAGAAAAAAGTTCTGGTTTCTACTAGTGCTGAAAGACAAATTAGGAGGCACATAGAGAGGATACACTAGCTGTTTTTGTGCGTACTGCTGGATACTTGCTCATATTCTCATTGCTGTTCGTCATAATCATTGTTGTTCCTTTCTTGTTGACACTACTGTTCTTAGAACACGAGTAGACCAGCAACTAAGGACAAGTAACTTTGGACATTTATTCAGCATTACTATCTGTTATTGTATTGTGTTCCACTCACATATTTGGCCTTCCTATAGCTCCACATACTACTTCTGGACAGCAGGTTTTTGACCCTTGTAATCGTAGACCACGCCTTCCAGGTATCCTTTGCCTTGCTGTAAGAACTTTGTAAGAGCTTGGTAAGGTGTTTCCTTTTGCCATGTTGATTGAGAGGCACCACTGTCCCTAAGTAGTCGATTATTAGGGATAACCTTCACTGTTTGCTCCTGTTTTTGTGTCTACAATGACAGGTCATTCATATCCACCGACTTATGATGGTGTAGGTGCTGATGAGTACATTGAGTGGGAAATAGCAATAGATAACATATTTGCTACTCGCTCTATGTGTGCACGGAGAAAGGTTCAGAATGCAGTCAGTGTCTTGCGAGGTACTGCTTTAAATTGGTGGAAGTCTTTAGATCCTTCAGATAAAGCTCAAACTTGGATTGATATGAAACTTCTTATAAGAGAAACCTTTGTTAACCCACCTCCTATTTTGGATTCATATGATGAGGTGCATCATTTAGAGGAAGAGTCCATTGTTATTTCTCTTGCTATGACTAACCTTTTGCAGGATGATGTACATAAGCAAGAGGACGACATGGACGCAACTGAGAAGCTCACAACCTCATGTGCACATTCAGATCCATCACTTGACATTGCACCTATTGCTGCTGCAAACACAGTTCGTGCACATGGTGCTACACTCACGGAAGGTGAGAATTGTATTAATGTGCTGAATGTTTGCACAAATCATGCTATCAAGGGGCAATTGTTAGTGGAACCGTCTCTGGATTTATCTCTGTCACGAGATGATTTGCTTGATGTTTCATGTGATAAAGATGAATTGTGTGATAATACTTCAGTTTTACATGTTTTGCAACCACACACTTGTGCTGAACCTAAACATGTTAGGCATATTGCTAGTTCCAATATGAGCTAAAACTATTGTCTTCTTTACACACTTTACATTACATTGAATTTGATGTTTTGTGTAATCTAGATTGATTGGAAGCGATAGTTTTTAGATATGCTGATTTGCCTTGGTTTGATAAACATAGATATCATGTTGTTGGCGAATACAATAACAAAGGACAATATATGATACATAGAGTCTACATTTGTAGCAATATGAATTCTCCTTTTGTTGTGCAAGATTGTGATCATAGAGGACAGCCATAATAAAAATATTTTCACATGTTCCTCTAGTAGTTTTGTCTCCAAAGAAGGGGAGCATTGTTGGTTGCTACCTATGCTCGCTGATGCCGAACTTTCTGATATGCAACCATCTAGCCCTGCTTTGTCTTTTGTTAGTACTAATCTTTTGTAGGATAGTTTTGACAAATATCGTGTGTATTTCGATCATGGAGCATACATGCTTGCTGACGTTTTTATGCGAAATGACACAGTACACAATTGGAAACATGGTAACGTCCCTCCTCAGAATAATTTTGGTTCCCTTTGTTTTCACAACCCCGTTCTCTTTTGTGTTGTACATGATCGGTTTCGAGTACAATCGACGCCGAGGACGGCTTTTCATCAAGAAGGGGAGGATGATGAGGACATGACAACCATGGATATGGCCATAATTATTTGTTTTAGAGGAGTCCAACATGGATGTCCAAGTCAAGAAGAAGGCCTAAAACTAATTCGGTTCGAGTCCCCAAGGTGGAGGCCAAAAGCAACTCAAGTTCGAGTCCACCTCGGAGTCCAGGAACAGCCCACACTAAAATCGACACCTAGGTCGCATACCGAGTCTATTTTGGACGTTCTTTATATGGAAGATAATTTCATAGAGCTTCCAATGGTACCAGTCCCACATCAAAATTCCATCTGAGTCAACGGGATTCATCGAAACAAGTGGACGTCCAAAATCTGTCAGGGTGCTGCGCCAGCCGTTGGCCCGTGTATCGTGTTGGAGCCATAGGGCGAGTCCAGGGGGTCATGCATGACCTAACCCTCATATATTCAGTAGCCGCCGCCATATTAGGGTTGGGGTTTTGCTTAGATTGAATCTTTCAAGAACAGTGTCGCCGTTCATCGGTTTGTGAGACCCCAACACGTGAGTTTAATCATACATCAGCAATTCAGTTGCATTCTTTCTTGTTATTGCTTGTGTTCTTCGATTCGCAGGCAAGGATTAGCTTTCTTGGTGAGGTCGGCCATGCATCACTGGTCGATAACCTGAGGAGGCGTGGTGCTGCGATTGCGGGGTTCGAGACGTGTTGTTCAGAAGCCGGATCGATTTGTGTTGCGACTCCACCAAATCGAGAGTTATCAGAACCTTTCGGAAGATCGGGAACCCTGGTTCACATCACCTGCACTTGTGAATTTTGAAGTGTCTATCATGCCATATTGGGTGGTTGAGGAACAGAACAGCCTTGATTCATGCCATCTCAACTCTTCTATAAAGTAACTTGGGTTTTCGATAAATTTTCAAAAACACAGCCTTACCTAGCTCCTCAAATGATTCTCTCAGATCGCTCACTGTGTATGATTCCTCACCAAGGCATTTCTTTGCCTTTTTCACTCTACTTCTAAAAGGCTTATGTGGAGCTCAAGGTAGGAGTAAAGATAAGGCATACTTGCATCACATATATTGCAAAGTCAAAGAGCGAATCCATGAAGAAAAATCCATACAATCTGATCAAGATGTGCATGTGTGTGGAACAATGGAATGATAACTCCTTTTTGTATGATCTCTCTCCTCTTGAATTTATTTTGAGAACATGGCTATAATATATATTTTTTTTCATGATACTTGGGCCTTCATGTGCCCATATTTTTTTCTCTTTTTTTTATGCTTGGACCTTCATGTGTCCATATTTTTTTATAGCCCATGTCTCTTTTGAAATAATACTTGGAGAGGAGATCAACACTTAAATGGAGTATTTATTTTGTGGGTGGATGCAATGTATGTTGCTAACTTCCAATGTAGAAGTTTAGCATGTGTATTTGGGGTGTACGTGATCTTGATCATGAAATTTTGAAGAGCATCTTACAAGGGTCTCAACAATTTGACAAAGCTCAATGCAATAAACAAGCAGCAATATGTGTATGGGTTTAGCAAGTTTGAATAACATATGGCTTTAGTAGGAACAAGGCATCATTGAAGAGCTTTGTAAGGCTATTGATTTTATGTTTTACAAGAAAAACATCCCAAGCACTTTATACAGAAAGAGCAAGATTTCTTTCATCATACCATATCTCATTAATCAACCACTTAGATAAACATGTTTTCATAAAGATATATATATTCACAAGCAGCAAGTGTATGTGCAAGGAATAAAGAATATGCAAGCCAATCAAGGATAGACATGTAAACCAAAGGACATCAAAGCTTATTTTATCATGAGTTTAATCTTAATGATCATTTGAAGACAGGAATGAATTAACTCATGAATCAGAGAGGATAAGGGATAGGGTGCGCAAACCATCGCTCCAGACGAAAATGGAGGCGAGATGCACCAGAGGGCCTTCGGCCGACCTGGGGGTGTCGGCCGACCCCTTCTGGGCCTTTTCCACCTTGATCTTTCTTATGTAGTTTTGTGCGATGTTGTGCAGCCTGTCTGTGGGTGGTCTCGAACATGTGTGCATCAAAAAGCTTGAGAGACCCCCACACTTGATCATGTACCTGCATTTATTCATACATGGTGGAAACAAAACAAGGGCTCTTTGTTTCTAAAGACCAAGAGCCCTTTATTGGAACTCAATTGTTTTTCTATCAATGTGCAAGAACTAACACCAGCTCTAAACCAAAATAAGATTTGGCTCAAAGGAAACTTACTTGGGATACTCACATACCTCCCCCACACTTGGAGTTTGCAGTGCAAAGCAACATAACTCAAGTGTGTGGAGTTCAAGCTTCTTTTGTAATCTTTCCCAAACCAAGACTTACCAAGGTTTTTTGTAGCTGATGTAGCTTCATGTTCTTAAGCATCACTTGTCCATCGTTCTTCTTAACCTCCACCTGAAACGGTTAGTGACCAAAAATACCCAAGGGAAAGATTATACTAAAAACACGTTCTTGCTTTTTATTCGAAAGAAAAATAAATGATAATCTGGGCTATCTCCCGGCAGTGCTTTGTTTATGGTCTTAAGCTAGACGATGAGGAATCCTCACATTGCAGCTATCCTTCGTGATGTAGTTTCTGAACTTATCGCCAATGGTTGATGTGTCATTGAAGCTTTAGCTGCAAGATTAGTGCCACAAATGCAAACATGAAATTTGCAATGTTTATCATAAACAAATGCATCTACAACCGATCTTCTAAACATTTTAGAATTGAGGACCTCAAGGTGGTTGTAGTCCTCGTATGTGCTTATGGCACAAATTGTGGTAAACTCTGGAGATTCGTTAAAGGAGCATGATTATGGTGAGATTTCAAAAGAGAAGGTTTCATGCTTATTTATAGAATCCTTTTGCTCGGACTCCAGAGTGGCTTCAAGCCTGTCCATGGCCCTTGGGTTCTCCAACTCAAGAGATTCATTGTGGATAATCGGGGTTGATTCCTGACTGTTGTCGAGAACAGTGTCCCGAGGGCAACACAAACATCACTTTCTCGAGCGAGTTATGCTTGGGAGATGACTTTACCCTTGGAATTTCTGTGCAAGTGATAGGAATGGCAAAGGCAGCATTCCCAAGCCTGTAATAAAGGGTCCCATGAGATACTTCTCCTTGGAGAAGCTTTTCTAACAGGCAGCCTATGAGAAGATCAAAATCAAGGATATCAAAGATGTGGAAGTCTAAGTTTACCTCGATTTTGTCTAACGTGATTGCCACGGCACTTGCGACCCCCCGACATTGAAGGACGTGTCCGAAAGGACAACTTTTGAGGAGCGTGTCGGATGGCCTTAGCGGAACATTTCCCAAGAGAGTGCGCACTATGTGCCATGGCATGATATTGACCTCCATACTGGGGTTGAAATAGGCTTCTATGACAATGCCCCTTATAGAACATGGAAGGATCGTGGAGGGTGAACTATTCCAAATTGCTTCGGAAAAGTGCCACATTCCATCTGACCATTCCTCCTTTATGTCTTCCATGAGAAATGCTTTGTGGGGAGGATCAGGAGGATGAGAAAGAGAGGGTGTTGTAGCCTTCTTGTGCCTTGAGTAATCCAAGGTGTTTCCATGATTTTCAAAGAGATCATCGTCGAAGTCAAAATGTAATCCGAAAGGCTGAGTTTCCTCTGCCTTAACGGATGGTGTCTCAGGAGTTGGATCTGGACTGGACAAGGGTAAGATAGATTCTATTGAAGGTCTTCTTGCTCAATTCCATCCATAGTAGCGGGAGAGTTCTCTTGAATTTTCTCCAGGACTCTCTCGCTTCAGCCAGCATTACGTGTAGGAATGATCCTCCGGCGGCTATATCAACGAATCGGGCAGCTTTGCTAGTCAAAGCAGACCAAAAATGCTGCAAAAGCATACACTCTGGGAAGCCTAGACCCGTTCTGGTAAGACATGAGTCCTGGAATCGGTCCCATGCTGTCGCGATCGTTTCCTTCTCCTTTTGCTCGAAGTTAATGATTTCCTTCCGAAGGGCACAGATTCGATGAACGGGGAAGTACTCCAGACAAAACATGTCTCGTAACTTTTCCCACTCACCATTTGTTAGCCCAATGGTGTGGTCATACCACTTCCTTGCCCTCTCTTTGAGAGAGAACGGGAAGAGCTTCCATCTAATCGTTGTTTGTGTCACACCTGATATGATCGGACATGAGCATAGCAACTCAAATTCGTGCAAGTGATGGTATGGGTTTCACCATCACGTCCTGAGAAGGATGTCTCCTGGACCATGGCTATGATAGCAGGGCGAAGCTCATAGCTATCTGTTTGTATAGGATTTGACAAGGGGTGCGGCTCCAATAGTTCGCCCTTTGGAGTAGAGAACTCATGGATTTCAGTGGAGTCCATGGGTAAAAAATAAAAGAAAATAAAATAAAGGATAAATGGGCAACCGTAGTTCTTAGACAACACAGCTACCGTTCCCCGGCAACGGCGCTAAAAAGCTTGTTGGTATTTCTTATGATCGCAGATAAATCCACAAGCACACGGATACCGTTGTAGATTTCACCCGGAAGTATTAAGGGTATCGAATCCATAAGGAACGAGAGAGCACTCTTTAATCACTAAAGTTGATCGGATCGATCGAGTTTATATGAAGGCTAGGTAGAGAGGATAACTTAGCACTAAGCTGGGAATATAGCGAAGGGAGTTCTCCTATGCTTGCTTTGGGCACGGGGTATCCTAGGCCTCTAGAAAATTGCCGGCAACAGCTCTACGCCGTACCCGAACGTGGAGGATTACAAAGGAGACAGGGCTGTCACCACCTGCCGCCTACCTCTACTAATCCGTGGGGTTACGAGGCAAATGAGGGCAGATATATTCCTAAGCACCACACTTAAGTTATTATCACCTATCCTAACCTTGGCCAAAGATTAAGATACTTGATGAATAAAGTAATGAACCCACAAGCAAAATAAAGAACTCAACTTTCTATAACTCAGACTTAAATACGAAGCTGAATATCCCGGATACTTACTAAGGAGCTCGCATCCGCCGAGGTACAAGTGGAGGGTCGCTGACACGCCGGGACTCCTCCAGACTCTCCCTCACTCTCTCCCTATTTCTACTCTCATTTGAGGAGGGCTTCGCCTTGACTTGTTGCTCCAGCTCGATGATGATCTTCAATGACCAGGGCGCAGCTATTTATAGCTTGTAGAGGCGGTTGGGTGTGGACACGTGGAAGATGAGGACGAACGGACTCAGTCCTAGGTCGGGCAACGCGGGGAGGTAGGCTGATGTTGGATCCACCGCCTTGAGTGGTGCATGGCGTAGATGGACTCCTAAAGGCTGTGGGAACGCGTACGAGAAGGATGAGGCAGTCTGGCCTCCGGACCAAGTCGACCGACCTAGGGGGTCGGGCGATGTGGCGCCAGCACATCTCGGGCCCATCTTCGGCTGAGTGACTGTGTAGTGGATCCTCATGGTGGTTCCAGGTGGTAGAGGTGCATTTGAGTATGTTTAGTTTGCGAGGTGGGCCCTTCAATCCATGTAACCTCCCCTTGGACCATTCCCATCTCTTGGATCCAACCGACATGGAATCAGTGGCTAGGATGATCCCCAAGTGCTTCTTTTCCCTGGAGGAAAGTGGGCCCCATTGGGCTCCAGGCCAGGCTCGGCCGACTGGGCTAGGTCGGCCGACAGCCCTTTTGTGCCTGATTGCCCTCATCTTTTGCCAGCCACGATCTTGTAGACCCTAGAGTCCTACCCAAGGTGACACCACTCCATTTGAGTATGTGTACTTGTGGATGTGGCCCCTTTGATCTATGTGCTTCTCTTGAGGTCCTTCTCGCCTATGGGCTTGACCCAACCTTGGTGCATAGGCAAGAGATGTTCTAGAGTGGCTTAGCATATATTCAAAGATAGGCTCATTTGGCCTCGGTTGGGCGTCGGCCGGCCTAGGGGGTCGGACGACGGCCCACCGAGCCCGTTTCCCCTCAAATTTCACCTGTTGCCTCCTGCATACACATAGTCACCAAAACTAGTTGAAATGGTTAGATATAATCCCTATTGCTATGGTGAATGTATATTTGTATGTCAAAGTTGACGGTCTGCGATGTGCATTAATGATCATCAACATTTCCTTACACTTGCATTATTCAACAAAATCCCAGATGGCTAATCAGATGAACTTGAAGGTGTTGTGGAGTTCCCTAAAGATATTTCTGACTTCTAGGCAGCTGTAAACCAGTCGGTGTCCTTGTGGAGTTTGTGGCACCACGAGAGTTTATTTTATTCATATTGCGTAAACTTTGATTAAAGACTTGAGTCTTATTGTAATAATTCTGAGATGCTATTCTTTTGTATTCAAGCACTGGATTTACTTTGATATTCTGTTATTCTAACGCTATATGTGTGTTTTGGACTTCCTGGGTACATATATAGTAGCAATAGGGTTTCTTCGTAAATCCAGGTGTGACACTTTGCACATGTCTATATGCATAGATGGTAGGTCTTTACTCAGGCAGGCTAATGTTATTATGTCTTCTCTATCTTTGATTGTGAAGACAGGTAGTGTATGACTGGTTTCGATTTGTCAGCTAATTTTACTTAAGACCCAAAGTCACTCGTAAGGTGGGCATGAGCTCATTTCGTTTCACCTTCAATCACTCTCCCGGCAGTCGATCCAGCTGCCTTTGTGCCACCCACATCAACTGCTATGGCTCAGAAGACTCTCCGCGAGTTCTCTGCTCCTTCTACCACTCAGGTGCCAAAAGGTCCTGAAGTGGAAGTGGGGAAAGGAAGCTTCGAGATCAAGACGGGTCTCATTACGATGGTACAGGATAGCCCATTCTGTGGGAAAGCCAACGAGGACGCCAGCACCCATTTGCAACAGTTTGAAGAGTTGTGTAGCACCTTCACCATTAGAGGAGTGAGTGAAGATGCTATTCGTCTTCGCCTGTTTCCGTTCTCTCTTTTGGGGAAAGCGAAGTAGTGGTTCTATGTGAGCCGTGCGGAGATTAATACATGGGAGAAGTGTTCTGCTGCGTTCCTCGTGAAGTTCTTCCCGTTGGGCAAAACTAATGCTCTTTGTGGAAGGATTTCGAGTTTCCAGCAAGCTGCATCAGAATCGATTCCCGAGGCATGGGAGAGGCTCCAAGAATATATTTTGGCTTGTCCTCACCATGGGATGGATAATTGGCTTATTCTTCAGAATTTGTATTACAGGATAACTCCGACATCCTGAGGCCATGTTGATGCTGCTACTGGAGGTGCTTTCTTCTCATTGACTCCTGAAACTGCTACAACATTAATTGAGAAGATGGTGACCAATCAAGGATGGAGTGATGAACGACTCCAATCCCGTTCAAGGGGTATGCATACCGTCAAGGAAGCGAACATGCTTACCGCCAAGCTAGACCTCCTCATGAAGAAATTGGATGATTATACTCAAGAGAAGGCTGCCATGTCAACTGTCGTCTTACCCATGTATTCTCACATGACTTGTGAAGTCTGTGGAAATACTGGGCACTTAGGAAATTACAATCCTACTACCAGGGAAGAGGCGTTGTACATGAACGGCAACAATAACTATCGTCCACAAGGAGGCCAAGGGTGGAATCAGCAACGCCTTATCAAGGAGGCAACTATGGAAATTCTTTCAATCCTAATCAGCCATCCGTCAAGGATCTCGTTCTTGGGCAAGCCAAGATTAATGAAGGCTTCAACAAGAAACTGGCTGCCAATGAGAAATCCTTAGAGAATCTCAATGTCAAGCTTGATGGTCTCTCTTCTACTCTTAAAAGTCAGTTGAGCTTCAACAAGATGTTAGAAACTCAAGTGGCCCAGCTGGCCGCTGCTATTCCTTCGGCTGGAATTGGGAAGATCCCGGGGCAACCCGAGGCTTCTTGAGAGAACATTTGTGCTGTGTCCTCGCGGTGGGGAAATCCTATCCTCCCACCAAGGTAGGCAGGCCCATCCATCAGCTATGGGACGAGCCAGCAATTAGAAGGAGAGAAGACCCAGGCTATCCGGTGATCGGATGTTCTATATATGATTGCCGCTTCAAACAAGCTTTATCTGACCTTGGAGCCAGTGTCAACATTATTCCCAAGGAAATATTTGAGAAGTTGGGTTATCCTACTCTTTCCCCTACCTTGGTGAGGCTTCAGCTTGCCGATTCAACAATCCGATATCCAGAGGGAATAGTTAAGAATCTCCTGGTGGAAGTCAGGAATTCTTACATCTTTGCGGGCTTCGTGGTCCTCGATATGGAAAGTGATATGCCGCTCATTCTCGAGCGACCATTCTTACATGATGCCAAGGCATGGGTTGATGTTGGGACCGAAATAATCCGATTGCGCATTGGGAGGAAGAACATGGCATTCAAGTTCCAGCCTCGAGAAGAGCAATGTTATGTGATCGACCCAGATGACGAATGGACAGGGGAGTGGATGGAGCCACAACCCCCGTCCACAAGACTATCGACTACACCAAATAAGAAAAAGAAAAATAAGAAGGTGTGGTGGAAGACAAGTCAAGCAACCCCATCCACTTCTCCGGAGTGGGATGCTGAATAAAATTAAGCACCGGAGAAGAGTCCCGCTTGTCGGACTTAAACATGGTAAGCCCTTCGCCGGAAGGTAAATTCTGTAGTTATCTCACATTTCTTTTTCCAAATTTGATTTCCCCAACATTTGATTTTTTTTCTTTGCATATTTGATTTTCCAAACCACTATTTGCATGCTGGAATTTTTCTGGCCATTTTTTCCCTTTTCCTTAAAATTCTGAAAATGATTCTAAGTTTGAATTTTGAAAGAAAAATCTTTTTGAGCAATTCTGGAGCAAACTTTGGGGCCATGCACCACGGCATGACACTCATGTAGCCGTTAAGGGGCAGTGGGCCAAGGGGGAGGTCGGTGGGCCCGGCTAGGTGGTCGGCCGACCCGTGGGTTCGACCAAACCCGATCGTTGGCCTTTGGGCCCCACCTTCCTCCAACGGCTAGTAGCCGTTGTGCCTTGTCTCCGCTTCAGGTGCCCAGCGTGCTTGCTCTATAAATAGAGGCCGAGAGGAGGTGTGGTTCATCCATACACACATTTCACTCACTCACTCTCTCTCCACTCTTTGCTCTCGGGTTTTAATTGAAGTTTTGCTCAAGTTCAAGTGCAAGAAAGCTCTCTCTCTCTATTTCTTTGCTGCAAGAAAGTGCTACGCTTGGTGGAGCAACTTTGGGTACATATTCCATTCGGTTTCACTAACCCTTCACGAGTTTCTCTTGTGTTTTGTTTCATTGTTGGTAAGCACGGGATAGGCCGGAAGGCTGCCTAGTTGTTTAGGTGGATGATGGGTTCTAGCTCACCCCGTTCGTGGGCTAGCGTTAGTCCCTCTCGCACCTCAGAACACACCCTGGAGCCAACGGCCATGGACTACGAGGAAGAGCAAGAAGAGCAAGACGAACCGCAAGCCGAAGAGATGGAGGTAGACGAGGTTGACGTCCCCTACGTTGACTTGCGAGGTGATCGAGAGAGACAAGCCTACGCCCTCCTGAAGGACTGTGTCTTCAACCACAGCAAGGATTTTGACTCGGCTCTTATGGATAGCATAGGTATGCACTCTGAGTTCATCATTGTTTGGCATGCTATTGGATGGAGTGGGTTTGCACCCATTTCTGAGTTTGGCTCGAGGCCCCTCACCATCCAGTTTCTTCACACTCTTCGTTTTCGGGCGGTATCACATTCAGACTTTTCAGGATGGATCACCATCTTACTTGGAAAGATTTGATCTGAACCCTTGGTTTTAGTTCCCGCTGTGTTCTTGATCTTGACAAAGCTTGCCGCGATTTCTCTCGACATGGTTTTTGGGGTGAGATTTCTGGTCTTGAGGTCACTGGCAAGTTTGCACCTCGGTGCAATGATATTCACCATCCGACCCTTCGTTTGATGCACAAGTGGCTGGCCATTACTCTCTTTCCATGTGAGGATGTAAGGCCTGTGCGCAACGATGAGTTGATGATTCTTTATGCCATGGTCCACAAGAGTAAGATCTCCCCTGTCAAGGCAATGGTTATACAATGGCTGGAGAATTTTAAGATGACGGGTCCCATTGAGTGTACTTCTTTGATTACTCACCTTGCTTCCAGGATCGGGACTCTAGTAGGGGTGAACATCCCCTGCATTGAGACGACTTGATCTCTCATTAACTTGGCATATTTGGTTCATGGCCATACACTCAAGGCGGGTCCGAATGAGTCTTTGGTTTTCTTTTACCCCGGTTATACAAACGAAATTCCGTTACCTAACCCAGAGCTTCGCTTGTATGGCTATGGCCATGTGACCATACCTCTTATACCACAAGAGGAAGCTCGTAGGCACAGTGTTTCAAGTGGCAGGGTTACCAGAAGCGCGTCAAAGGGGAACCACAGCTGCACAGCAGTCGACACCAGCACCTCAGCCTCAGCCTCAGCCTCAGTCGCAAACTCCGCCCATCGTGCAGCAGATGGTTCAGGAGGGTTGAATCACACCTAGGCTGGTACCTGGAGTTGCTCTTGGGTACAAACCTGGATGGGATCAGCCCCCTCACCAGCACGAGGCTGGGAGTTCGTTGTGGAAGATTGCTCTAGACGAGGCGTGGAGATGGACGAGACGCAGGTAGCGTTCTACCAGCTCTAGTTTTGGTGCACCTTTGATGTGGGGTGCACGTCGATCGATTTCGTCACGGGGCTACGATAGACTTGCCCAGCAGTTGGGTGAGCTCAACGTATGTATCGGTGACTTCAAGGAGGCCATGCACCAGCATGCTCAGTCTACTCAGGACTGGCAGCAGACGACCATCGAGCAGATCCGTGCCATGCAGCTAGCGCAGCAGCAGCACCACGAGCAGACGATGGCTTACTGGCGCAGCTTGGGGTACAACCCGGATCAGCAGCAGTAGCTTGACTCTAGCATGGGGGAGTACGTCAAGACAGGTAACTTGTATCTTTTACCGCTTTCAGAATTATGCATGATAAAAACTAAAAAAACTAAAAAGACCAAAAATATTTACTGCTTTCTTATGCGTGGTGAGAATGCTTTAATCCTTCATGGCTGAAATGATGAATAGTTGCTCTGTTTATTCTTCTCATATGCCTTTATACAACTTAGTATCATACCTAAGTCTTGAGTTGTTGGCTTGCATGATCAAACCTTAGCTTTAAACTTGTGGGTAGCGATAGCATGATCCATGCCTAAGTTGTTGTGAGGTATGATATGGTCTACTAGAGCTGCTATGATCTTGTTTATTGTGATGCTTGATATCCGGAGTTTTATTTTCAAAAATACAAAAATGACAAGTTCCTCAATGATGAGAAATTCCTATCCAAGGCCATATGTTGATCCTATCTTGTTATAGCCTCCACATATGCAGCTTGTTCTCTCATTGAGCTTCATCAAATTGTTGTGACCCTTAGTGAGAATTTGTCTTACTCCCATGATCAGGAATCACATACACACACCATCACATGCTAAACTTCTATCTTGGAAGTTGAGCACCCATCATTTCATTCATCCATCCATCCACCGCCAAAATAAACACTCCATGTTGTTTCATGACCTCTCTCTCGAAAGTTATTTGCATGAAAGGACTTGAGCTATGAAAAAAGAAATAAAAAGATGCATACCCAAAGAAGGTATGCCGCATGCTCAAAAGGCATGTCATGAAAAGAGAGAGAGAGAGATAGAGAGAGAGAGAGAAGGATCATGTGAAAAGGAGTCTATTATATTCATATCCACCATATTCACCATCCACACACTTGCACATTCTTGATCAAGGTGTACGACTCGTTTCTCCAAAGGATCCGGTCTTTGACTTAGCAACATATGAGAAACAGGTACGCTTTCATTTTCTCACCCTCAGCTCCACAAAAAGCTTATTAGGAGTAGGATGTGAAAAGAAAGGCAAACCCATGCCTTGGTGAGGAATCATACACATTGAGCGATCCAAGAGAATCATTTGAGGAACTTTGATTTCTTTTCAAAAATTTTGCAAAACCTCCAGATTGACAGTTGATCATGAATGAGTGAATGGTGCTTTACATAACTCATTCTGCCTTACAACCGCCCAAGGCAGGTGAAGCTACATGCCCCGCAGGAGTAAAGTACGAGGTAAGATCAATTCCAACTTATTCAACTCTTGGTAGAAGTACTTTGATGTATATTTGGCATAAGTTAAGAGTACAATATTGTAGCAACTCCTGATCAGCCACAGACCTAAGTCCAAATGCTTGCTTGAGACGAGCAAGAGGCTAGCTTGGAGGGAGTTGTTAATGGCTGTTAAGCACCAACAATAGCCGTCAATATACTCAAATAAAGTGAAGGATTGCTAATACTCACACGCATATTTCCCTTCGAATAATGTAGTTCCACACGTCCTTGGAGAATATTTGGTTGTAGGTGATTTGCTACAGAAATAAAGGAGAATCCACCCTCATGGATCCAAGTGACAACCTCCCGACGAATCATAAGCCGCCATGCGTGCATCACATGGATTGAAGTGCCCACAACAGACCCAAATCGCCTCAATCCACCGTGGACACGTGCAACTGCCCTTTGGGACCCACATGACAGTGACCCTAAAGAAGCACACAGCGAGGAGAGCTAGCCAGGGGTCGGCCGAACTGTTGGTTCGGCCGAACCACCCTTGGCTCGGTGCATCCTGGCCTTCCACGTGGTGCTCTCTCGTGCTTTCCTGAAGGTCGGTTCGAGGTGGAAGCTGGAATATTCACTACAAGGTTTTGTCCCTAATGCCACGAGGCACCATTGCAACACCACTAATTTGGGTGCAATAGGTATGTCATATTGCAACCAATCTATTAAATGGTGGTAATATGTGACTATATTGCTACGACTAAATTGTGTTGCAATATGTTTCGCTTTCATTGCAATAGGAAGGTCCTACCGCAACCATTTTAGAATTATGTTGCAATTGGTTTGGAGTATTGCCACGACAATTTGGAGTTGAATTAGTATTGTTTTTCATTGCAATTATTAGGTCCTATTGCAACCCTAATGGATTTTGTTGCTTTTGCTTGGAGCTATTGCCATGGTTATTTTGGATTGCAATTTTAATGGTGTTGTAATAGGTAAGTGATTATTCCAACGAATATTATCAGTGGATGCAATAACATATTTCTATTACTACGGTTTTTTATGGTTGTAAATATGCTCTCTAGCATTGCAATTTTTAGG
>CM014274.1:53280693-53293482 GCA_004135705.1 Alloteropsis semialata | reverse complement strand
CACACATCTTTGGGCAATCACTCTCTTCCTTTAGGCTCTAGGCTTAGTGGAGTTAGGCTAGAGTAGCTCTATTCAGGTTCCAGGTCTCCTTGGAGCTAAGGGTATGGCTCTTGTATCTTCTAGTTCTAGGATGACTTTATTCTACTTCAATGATATATCTTGTTTATATATTGTTTGTCTTTGTCATGATATGAATGAGTTGTGCTTGTGTTCTTGCTATCATAAGTTGCTAGGCTTATATGCTCATGAGTTAGTCATATACCCTTGCTTCGGTAGTATAGACTTGAGTGCTTCATACATGTTAGACTTTGCTCTAGTTCAACTAGAGTATGGTTTCTTATGCATAATAGTCTCCATGATCTAGGCCACGGCACTGGTACATTGGCCATTCTTATGGTGGCGTTGATCATAGTATTATTAGTCCGGAATGGTCAACGTGTTGTGAACGATGCGAGCATGGTGCTCGGGTTGGAATCATCGACTGGATATGAGTGTGCCCCATGGTTTGGCCGGGGTAGGCCACAGGTGGTGACAGCCCTGTTGGATCCTCTGAAATCCCCCACGTTCGGGTATTGCTGTAGGAGTTCGTAAATGAGTAGTCATTTCACCATGGGTAAGTGGCGCGGGAGGCTATCTCCCCATGTGCCTGGGTGCACAGGCTTAGACTGCATATGTGTATGAATGCTTTGCTTTACCTTGATCAGTGCAGTATATAGAGAGTACATTAGAACCTAGATGCTATCTCTTGGTCCTTCTCCCAAGCCTAGTTAGTCCTAAGATGATCCCATGTGTGTCACACTACAATCATATCTTATTATCTTGCCCCTGTCCTTTGTATATGATTCGATCCATGCTATTGCTATATTCATGATCGCAACAGTATTCTTAAACCAACCGCCTTCCTTTGGGAAATATGATACCCTTGGGAATACTCATGGGTGAAGTGCTACAATTGTATATCCATGCGCTTGCAGATTCTTTCGCATTTGTTAGAATAACATAAGGTATATCCTAGCGCTGTTGCTAGAACTAAACATTCTAGTGGCGATGTTAAGAAATGCCAATAGTACCTAAGTTCCTTTTTAGCAATGGCTAGGTCGATAGCTGTTATGCTTAAGATAGGACTCGGTAGAAGTCGAGTGATTTCTCATCACTCGTGAGATTTAGGTTTACCCCCTTCTGTTGGAATCATGAGGAAATCTTGGTGGATGGGCTTTTTATGCGATGACCCGTGGTGGTTGATCGTCCCGTCTACCTATTAGATAAATTGGCTAAGGATTAATGTGTGATGAGCTGGTCAAACTTTTGAAAGTACTAGTCGTATGCCGTGAAATAATGGAAAGCGGTAAACCAATGTACCAACTGGAACTAATGTTTGACTTTTCCTCACTCCTTTGGGCGAGTGCGAAGATGGCAGGTGTAGTAGTGGTCACAGGCCAGCAATGCCGAGGGCATCTGGGGTTGTGGAGCTGTGCACCCAATTGGAATGGGCTCTGCGCAATGTTAGGAAAAGGCAGGAAAGGCTGTTGCATGAGGACTGGGTGTTGCTCACATGACGTGCGATTAGGTTGTCCCATGCATGGTGTAAAACTGACTTAAGTTGTCTGTCCTTCACGGTTATTGAAGCTGCTTGAGCTCTTATTATACAATAGTAAGAATGGGAATGATGGCTTCGAAACGAAAGAAGTTGCTTGGTGATTATATAATTGTTTGCTCCACATGATTGATATAGTTAGGTGCAAACCTAGTTAATGGTTGGGACTACTGAATGAATGCTAAAACTTGAGAGTAAGGACCCACTCTTAGTCGCTTTTGGCAAAACAATCCCCTTAGCCAAAGCCTTGCATACCTAGGAGTCAGATTGTTTTTATTCCTCGGTTAAGTATTGCTGAGTATTAATATACTCAACCTTCCTTGTGGCTCAACTTCCAAATGTGGATGGTGATGCCTCCAACTCTGCTGCTGGTACCCTACCTCCCGGTTGGACCATGGAGTGGGAGTTATTCTCCCCGGGCTAGGAGAATGAAGAGTGATGTCACGTATGGGCTTCATCGTGGCCCCACTTTTGACGATGTTTAGTTATCATCTTTAATTTTCCACTGCAATGACTCTGATCTGTAATAATAAGTACAAAAACTTTTATTTTCTATTACCCATGTGAACCCTTGTAATAATTGGTGACTGGTATCATCTGAGCTTACCGTCGAGTAACAATTGCTATGAAATCTGGTTCTCGATCATAGTGATCTACCGGTAGTTCAATCGGGACGTTACCCGACAGATTTTGCACGTTTAGTTCAACTAAAGTGTCATGAGGATCTAAGAGGATAGATCTCTTACGCTTAACTCGGATTAATCAGAGCGGGTCTGCAACATTATTGATGCACGGATTTTTGTTATAATGACCGCCAACAACTCCCCAAGCTTAGCCCTTTGCTCATCCCGAGCAAACACTAGGACTTAGGCTCAGTGGATCAGGAGTTGCATCCTCATTATTTCCCAAAAGTACCAGTGGTTGAGCAAGACATTCTACTAAGAATTGAAGAAGCTGGTAAAAATTAACCTTCCCTTATTACCTTAGCCTATATGGGGCTTGTAGCTTCTCCTTGTCTTGGGCGATTGATAACAAGAACGACTTAGACAGAGCACCTTGCCTTCTACCTTGCTTAACCATCAAACCAGAGGTTTTGGAAGTTTTTAAAGAAAAACAGAGCTCCTTGGATGATACGCTCGAGTCACTCAAAGTGTATTCCTTACCATGATCCTCTCTCAACTCTCATTTCACTCATAAGCAGTGGGGTTTGTGATAGGAGATATTGTAGCTTACTCGTAGTGCACATATTATTAAGTCAAAACCAGGATTCAAAAAAATTAAATCATACTCTCAAATCAAGATGTGCATGTGTGTGGATGAAAAGATGGTAGCTCCTTTTTGTATGTTCTTCTTCTCTTTTTAATGCTGCTCTGGAGACATGTCTATACTTTTGAAACTTTGAGCCTTCATATGCTCATCATCATTTTTTTCAATGCTAGGACCTTCATGTGTCTATTTTTTTTAAAGTATATGCCCATGTCTCCTTTGCAATAATGTGTAGGGAATAGAACCACACTTATGTAGAGCATATTCTGTGGATGGATGGAATGTATGTTATGCTTCCTTCCAGAGTAGAAGTACATCATATATATATAGTGGCGTGTACGTGATCTTGGTGTTAAAAGCATGAAGTAAATCTCCTAAGAATCACAATGGCATTTACAAAACTCAATGCAAAAATGAGTAGCTTTTGTAGGGATTCAAACAATATAGGCTTTGGTAGGATTTTTAAATCATCATTGAGGAACTCTTCATTTTATTCTTTTCCGAAAAGAAAACTCTGGTAATCAAGTCTTGCTTGGCATGAACTTAAGGTTACTCAGATCTTATCATATCATAGTCATCAACAACCTAGATTAGAGCTTGCATATGCTACCCACAATTTGACAAGATAAAAGGAAGAAATGCTTAAACTAGCAAATTCAAAGCTCAACAGAATATCAGGTTGAACCATAGGTACAAGAGAGAAATAAGAGCAACTATTCATCATATCCAAAATAAAGACTTAGCATAATCTTATGACATAATCTTACCTGATGGGGGTCCTCTGTTGGTGGTCATTAGTGGTACACTTTTAGTGCTATTTAGGTGGTTGGACCAATTCATATACTAACCCGCCACTTGGCACTTGAAATAATCCCGTTTTCGCATATGTGTTGTATTTTGGAGCATATTGTGTTTATGCAGTAAATACAACATAAATGGAGGGTTTTGTACAACTTGAAATTGGGCCCAGACTTTGGATGATGAAAGACACAATCACCAACTTTGGACTATAGGCCCGCAAGAGATGCTGAGCTTGTACGGGCCATATATTCTTCATCTTAAGTCCGATGGGGGCAAATTATAAAAAACAATTGCACGGCTCGAAAAAATGTACAACTTTCATCTTGGAGCTCTCGGGCATTTGAGGCCTCTAGGGGGTGGGCCGACCGGCCCAAGGCCCACTAGGCCGGCCGGCCCAAGCTGATTTTGCGCCGCCTCGGCCTCCCCTTCGACCTAGGGTTTCCTTGGACTATTTTAGCTCAACACCAGAAAGCACGCGAATCCATTCACCAGAAGGCACCGAAACAAGATGAGGAAGAGAGATTAGATGAGTTCACCGCGACGATCAACGCCGACGAAGGAGATCAAGGAGGCCCTCAAAGCCGTCGGCCTAGGGGTGTTCCTCTCCCATCTCGCCGCCATCTTCGGTGATGACGTTCCTCGGAGTCTCCATCACCCCCTTGTGCTTCAATCTTTGTAAGATGATGGGGTAATGACTCCGTTCGTCCCTAGGGTTAGATGGATCTATGATTTGCAATCTCTGCATGCACATTACGCCTATCAATGCTTCATGGTCTATGTCATTGCAACGCTTTAGTTACATATGGGAGCACTTTGTTCTTGATCAACATATGTCCTTAGTAGGGTTTGTGGTAATCGTGGTGATTAGCTTAACTCTATGGATGCTTTGTCATGGATGTGTTAGCGAGGTGGTTGACTACCCTTGTGTAGTGATAGTATGCAAGAGGGAAAAGATCAAGCGAGCACATAACCGCTATGATGCTAGTGAAGGCAACACCCATTTGTGTATTAGATGCACATTCATGAGAACCTAGACCCTAGGGAGGGAACACTTATCTATCTTTGTTTCTCTCTTGTATCAACCTTTGTTACTTAGTTTGATCTTAGATTAATCTAGATTAGTTTGTCATCTCTTTACGTAACAGTTTGATCTTAGATTAATCTAGATTAGTTTGTCATCTCTTTACGTAACCATATTACTTGCTTAGTTAGGAAGATTAGCACAAAGTAAGAGCCAACATCCCACCTGTTCCACGGATTGATAAACCATAGAAGATTACTCTAAGGGAAAAGCTACCAATGATCCGTGCACTTGTGGTTTACGAATTGACCCGTCTAAGGGCCGTCCATAAGCTTTTCTGGCGCCTTTGCCGGGGAGCAAGTTAGTTTGTTGTGTTTGAACTTTGTATTAGTTTTGCTAACCCGCTAACACTTAACCTTTATGTAGAATTTTTTTGTGTTTTCTTTTTATTTTCAGTGCCTTGATGGATTTGTTCACCTCACCATTGGATAACAAAGAAATGTCGCTAAGGGAATTAGCATTGCCATCAACGGAGGATCTTGAGATGCAAAAATCAGATTTGATGCTTGCTACAACCAACTATGAATTGAAGCATGAAATCATCAAGTTAGTAGCGACAAACCCTTTTAAAGGATTGGAGGACGAAAAACCATATAGACACCTTAAGCAATTCATGATGACATGCAACACAGTGTGACAAGAAGGAGTTCCGGCGGCTTGGTTCAAGTGGAATCTTTTTCCATTCTCTCTTAAAGATGAAGCGCGTAGATGGTACACACTTGCATCCATTGAAGCGAAGGGAAATTGGGACGAACTTGCAAAGAAATTTTGCTCAAAGTTCTTTCCCATAAGCAAGATACAATATTTAAGGAGGCAAGTGTTCACTTTCCAGCAAGAAGAGGATGAAGGGATTGATGAAGCATGGGACCGATTTAATGAGCTACTCGAGCAAGGCCCGAACTTGGGATTTTCCGGTGATGCAATGTTGCATATATTTTATTTTTCACTAACCCCTAATTCTGCCTATTTTGTAAGTATATGTGCAGGAGATAATTTAATGGAGAAAACGATTAGAGAAGCTGCACAAATCTTACAAAGGGTATGCAATAGAGAGAGAGAGTACAACGAGATTGGCAAAAACGATGTCGGGAGAGGCAAAACGATAGAAGCAAGTCCAAGACGCTTGCTGAAAGTTTTGAAAAAGATGAACCGGAGGTCAAGGAAGATGAACCGACCATACAAGAAATTGAAGAACCACTTCTTGAGGTAAGACGAGTCATTTCGCATGTTAAAAATATTGAAATTAAGATGAGTATAGGCCAAAGTTTGGAGAATGCTAGACCATTGGCAGAATTCGATCAACTTGATTGGATTCCAATTGATTGTGGCCACCTCATCTACTACCGAAGGATTGAGAAACATCGACACATAGCCAAAAGAGTTGAGGATATATTTGATCAAGAGATGAGCGGAGAATTGATCCAAAAGATATTTGAAGAAGAAAGAGAAGAAAAAGATGAAGGATGGATCGATCAATTTGAAATTTCAAAGATTGATGATGAAGGAAGATAAGAGTGCAACCATGAAGAGCCTAAAAGTTCCCTCTCTACAACACCATGCACACCAATTGAAGATAAATATTTTGACTCATTTGAAGAATTTAATTGGTCGGTTGATCATGATCTAGAGTTTATTGCTAAGGGGACAAGGATAATAAAGACAAGAGCTAGTGTCTTAAGGGATAAATTGGAGAAAATAGGACTCGATCTAGAAAATAAGTGGGAGAAATATGACATGGAGTAAGCAAATTTAGCACACCTAGGAGACCCCTCTTTACAAAATTTATAGCTTGTGTGCCATTGAAGCTTATACACTAACAAATCAACACATGGAAGTGCTCAAAGAGGAAGAAAAGAGTGAGTCAACAATGAGCGATCTTGGCAACACGTGGTACATGAAAGATAATGAAAGCAATACAAAAGAATTTGAGGATAAGATGTAGGGGATATTCCAAACAATGAAGACATCAAAGAAGAGATGAACGTGAATATTGCTAATGGATTGCATGTTCTACATGATAGAGAGTTGGAAGAGTTGCAAGAAGGCGATGAAGAGACACCTCCACTTGTTGAGATTGATTTGCTTTCAACTCAAGTAGACAAATCGGAGACCACTGTTGTTGAAAAGGATCCAAGGCTAAGGTACACATTGAAATCTCAATATACTTTTGGTATTGAGGATAATCTATTTGTTGAGGTTGTACTCGGCAGATATTTGTCCGGCAAGCACCCCGCTTTGTGCAAAGATTGATCACGGTGGATGAACGGAAAGACACGAGATTTTATACTGGTTCGGGCCCTCGGGATCGAGTAATAACCCTACGTCCAGTTGTTGCTTGTATTATTTCAGCTAGTACAGATTACAATGGTGTAACAAGTACCCTTGGGTGGATTGACTAAGATTGCAAATACCCTCTACATACAGGACCCCCGCTATTTATATCCAGGGAGACGTGCCTTACAAGACAAAACAGACCTAAACCTAGTAGGACTCTAACTATCATCGGGCTTTCCTTCTGCGATCCGGCCATCGTGTCTTGTTCGGAGTCTTCATCGTTTGGAGTCGGTAGTCGGCAATCCTCGTGATCGGGCACCCTGGTATTATGGCCTCAACAGTAGCCCCCGAGCTTATCTTGTTCAGAAAAGGTTGATCTTTAAGTAGCCTTCCAGTCTTTTTGCTCTTTGGGTGATTTTTGGGTATGGTTATACCTCGACAATCACTTGTAGATGAGAGCCAGAAAAGATCCCGAACTCTTGAATGGTGAAACCTGCATCTGAATGATAAGGTCAGAGAAAATATCAGCCATAATAATAGTGAATAAAAATATTCTATCTTGGAAATTGGAAGACCAAGGATTGATGTAACGGCTGCTCAATGCATTTAAAACCCACTCCGCACGTCTCCCGAAACTTTAGCAGTGCACGCGGCATTTACGGCTCTGCTCCGGTTCCTCGATTCTCGCACGAAGCATCACCTCGGAGTCTTTAAATACCGAATCCCTTGGATTGATTTGTACTTGAACCTTCCTTTCTAAGCCTTCCCCCTCCCCTTGCCATGGGAAAGAAAAAGCTCAGCCGTAAGTTCAAGCTCCCTCGTCTCCTTTTTGGAGACTCTCCCCGCGGCTCCGCCGAACCGCCGTCCGACAAGCCGGAGGATCCGCCGGCGACGACCCCACCTGTTGCTCCTCCTCAGGCTCCCCTCCTTGCCCTCCCCTGGCATGGGGATGAAGGAGTCGAGATCGAGCCACTAGAGGAGGCTCCGGCCATGGCGTCTCCGGCTCCCGAAGCTGCTCCGTCGAGCATTGCCGCCGGGAAGCGCCCTGCGTCTTCTTCTCCAGCCCCGGCGTCCCCCATCTCCCTCTCCTCTGACGACGAGCCATCACGAGGAAGGAGTGGAACTCGGCTGAAGTCGGAGCCGTCGCGCGCAGGCGCATCTTCGTCTTCTGCTCCGGTGGACACCAGCGGCGACGAGGAACTCGCCCGGCCTCTTCGTCTCCTTGAACCGTGACCTGATCGGGATCCCCGGAGATGGGGCGCTCATGGATCTCGTCAGCGACTCTGAAGAAGAGAACGCGATAGATGATCCGCCAACCGGCGCCGCACCTCCTTGATCCTCGCCGATGACAGTAGTCAGGCGAAGATCAATATTTTGATTTCTTTTTAGTTTCAGGATAATTATTGATCCCCTGTGAAATGTACTCCCTTTTGGATAAATGAAGCAATTTCACTTGAGAGATGCAACAATAATCCCTCTTCCTTTGTTTGGAAACTTTTCATGTCAATCTGTTTGCGAAACTGCCTGTTCAAAGAATGAAATCCCCCGACCAGAAGCTTCCCCCGAACAGACCACCCAATACTTAGTATGTTCGGGAAATTTGACCCTGATCAATCACGATCAGGGTATTTCCTCTATACACACCAAGTGTTCGGTCATTTAAAACTGATAGCTTCCCAGGTAAGATAGCAATCCTAAATGCATTGAATTTGACCTGCACAGTTTTCGAAATGACGCATGCCGCAGAAAAAGGAAAGAATCTTTTTGACCCAACAGTGACTGCGGATTGCGCGGCTCAAGGGCAGATTTCTCGGGGTTCGAGCTCCCTCGCGAAACCATAAAGTCCCCCGGCGCAACCGCTCGGATTCCATTTGGGCCTTCGTCTTCCTCGCTTGCATCTACCAACACTCGCCATTCTTCATCCATTTTCTCCCCTTTATCCGTCTGTTCCTCCAGCCTCTCGGGCCAGCTCCTCACCGCCATGGCATCCTCGCACCACTCCTCATCTGACGGCGAGTCATCAGGAGATCAAAGCAGCGCCGCCACCGGACGAGAACTTCGCAGCGGCAACACGATCTGCACCACGGACAAGTACTGGGACAAATCCACCACTACGGCAAAGCAACTGCAGAAACTGGAGGACCTTGGACTGCTCCCTGACACCAGCCTTTTCCCTTGTCGTCATGCCAAAGGTCAGCTATTCCCGACCGCCAACACTCTTGAGTTAGTGGCCTTCTTGGAGTTCTTCCATTGTGGATTTGGGGTCTATCCATCAGATTTCTTCACAGCGTCTGTGAGCATTACCAGATTGAGCTTGTGCATCTCAGGCCCGGTGCCTTGACCATGCTTAGCGTTTTTGCCTTTCTGTGCGAAGCTTGGTTAGGAATTAAGCCCTCATTGCTTTGTGGAGACACTTTTTACACTCCTGCATTTTACAAGAATCAAGTCATGATTGGGTCCATCGGGTTCTCCATGAGAGATCGGGAGATCTATATCCCCTTTCCAGTAAAAGATTGCTGGAAGGGATATGAGCGTCATTGGTTTTACATCACCCTTCCCCAAGCTTCAGTGGCGAAAGGGAAGCATTTGATGCCCTATCTCAAGGAAGAAACCAAGGCTTTGTCAAGAGTGACTCCAGAAATGCAGAAGCATATTGATCGGATCTTGGAACTCCGCAATGCCGGCCTGACAGGTCCACGTAGCAGAAGTCTTCATCAGGTGGAGATTTATTCCACTCATGACTCATGACCGCTACGCTTGGTCATTCAGGGGCGACAATGATCCGAACAGAATGAATCCTGAAGGTTGGTCTTTGCTGGTAATTTTTCTAAGTTCGTTCGGTCATTTTGAGATCATGACTCTTAACTAGCAGTTGTCCCAGAGACAGAGGTGGCTGCTCGCCTGAAGAAGATGTTCGGGGCCGATCTCCCCGACTGGGAAGGCGTCCCAACACCTTACAGCGCTGACAACCCTCCTCCGGAGGTAAACTGTCTCTCAGAAAACTCACTTTCTTGCTTAATGTTCATATGATATATCTTCTTTCTCCGGAACAGGTCCCTCCTATTGTTGATGCCCCCACCATGAGCGGAGACATCAATATTGAGGAAGAGGGGGAGCAGCCCGTCGACCAAGGCATTGAGGCCTCGACCAACGAACAGTCTGAACCCTCGCCTGCTGTGGAGAAAGAGATCCCGAGCAGCCCCAAGGTAACTGTCCCCTGAACCCGCAAGCGCTCTCGCAGCGTGAGCACGGAGAGGGTGACTCCAGGTTCGGGAACTCTTGGTATGCCCGGTCCCGGTGAGCTGCTACCCAGTCGCGACCCGCCTCGTCCTGATGCCCAGGTACCAAGCATGATCGTATTCGGGCGTTTATTTGCAGCCTTTGACCGCATAACCAAAGCTAAACGTGTTCGGGAGATTTCTCGTCAGGAAATTCATCCGACCCCGCTGCCATCAAAGCCTGCATCTGGTGTCAAGCGATTCAAAGTTAGAATCCCGACATCCAAGTAAGAACTCTGACTTGCTTGGTTATGCTTGAGTACTTCTCACAGGGAGAATTTTAACTATTTCTGATTGTTCATTCGGGAAATCAGGCTTCCCCAGCCTGCTGCTTCTCCTCCCATCAAGCCATCAGAGAAAACTCCCGAGCTCGACTCGGCAGCCCGACCCGATGATGCGGATAAGCTTGTGGAGGTTGCAGGACCTGCCCCGACGCCCTTGGGCCCGATCATTACTTCGCTCTCGGCAGCCGAGGAGCAATGGCGTGCATTAGACGCTCGTGCCTCTGCTGCGGAAGCGTCTATGATCAGAATGGAGGCCCAAGTTACCGTTCTCCAGTCCGAGAAAGAAGGTACATGCATTATGCTACATTGTTTAGTTTTTAGGTCCTTATCCGCAAACTTGTGCTTGTACACTGCCTCTGACCCTGTAGCTAACTCCAAGAGCATTGAGATGCTCGAGAAGAAGAACTCAGATCTGGAAGGCAGGCTTGCTGTCCGGGACAAGGATGTTGCTGATCTCGCTGCCCGACTTGAAGCTTCAGAGAAGCGCAGTGCGTCCTTGGAGTCCAGGCTGATGGAAGGTGCTTGCGTCGCCGCAACTCACACCATCGGGGCCTTGAAGAGCCACATTCCCGATCTTGACGTCTCGCTGCTCTCCAAAGGTTTCAAGTGTTCGGCGACAGATGCTGAGGTACTGTTCGATAATCTTGCCCCCTTTGTGGAACCGTTTGTAAAGAAACTTGACCTCCATTTGAGTGACTCGGAGGAATCGCCTTGAACTTTATGCTTGGATCCTGTAATAGGGCAAAACTTTGAAGGTTTAGAGTGCAGCTTTATTTTGTGAAATATATGCTGGCATGGTTTGCGTAAGTTTTTAGAGCTGATCGGTGTTTTTGTTGAACTTTTTAACTGATAGCTTTGTCATAGCCAAAAATCCCGTTACCATAAGCTATTTTGGAATTGTTTAGTTGCTGAGACGCGATTGGTCTTCTGAACTGTGTAATTCCTTGTAGTTATGGTGTTTGGTCAAATTAGCGTAGCCTAGCCTTCTTGATTTAAAAAGCCCAATTCTTGCATGGTAATGGTACCATATAGCCCTCGGGCTCTTTTACAGTCATGCAGACATGCTGAAAAAGAGTCTTAGAAGTACTAATCTGCAAGAATGTCCCGATCATATGGGGAGCCCCCGAGCGTTGCGCCTGGGATGCATAGAATAGGTCTGAAAAAAAAACTTTCAGCGTGGTAGTCCCCGGCTCTTTGTTAGTATATGCAGTATGGTAACAAAGAGTAGAAACAGAATTGAAAAATAGAACCCAGCCCCCGAGCGTAAAAGCGAGGGTGAGTAAAGTGTGCAGAACTTATCTTTTTTTTTGTTGGCGCTGTAGGCGACGCGGACGACAGCTTTTATCTGCCAAACTTGATGGACAGGCTTGAACTTGCATGATTACCTTTGTTTAGGCGTAGAATCTGTGTAGTTGATCCATGTTCCACGTGTTTGGCAGCATATCTCCATCTATCTCCGCGATCCTATAGGCTCCTGGTCTGGCGATGTCTACTACGATGTATGGCCCTTGCCATGGAGAGGACAGTTTGTTTTTGTCCTTGGTGCATTGATCTAACTTGAGCACCATGTCACCAATGCATAGGCCTCTCTTGTGAACATTAGCATCGTAGTATTGTCGCAGCTTTTGCTGATACTGTGCCACTCTAAAAGCGGCTGCATCACGAGCCTCCTCCAGGAGGATTAGCTCATCTGCGCGTCTGTCAGGCTCTTCAGTTTCTGAAAACAATGCCACGTGTGGGGCTTGTAGTCGAATGTTAGATGGTAGAATCGCCTCTGCTCCGTACACCAAGAAGAAAGGTGTCTCGCCTGTTGCTCGGTTCATGGTGGTCCTCATTGACCAAAGTACTGTTGGGACTTCATGAATCCAATGCTTGTCGTAAGCTTGTAATCTATTAAAGATTCTCTTCTTGATGCCTTGGAGCACGATGCCATTGGCACGCTCTACTTGCCCGTTCGTTTTCGGGTGATTTACCGATGACCGATCATGCTTGATCCCATGGTCGTAGAAAAAATCAGAAAACTTTTTGCTCTTAAACTGTGTTCCATTATTAGAGATTATCCTGTTCGGGACGCCGAATCGTATGACAATACTCCGTAGGAATTTGACAGCTGCCTCTTTTGTGATTTTCTGAACTGGCTCGGCCTCAACCCATTTTGTGAACGTGTCGATGCCGACGAACAGAAATTTGTAACCCCCAACAGCCCTTGGA
>CM014274.1:53244239-53269090 GCA_004135705.1 Alloteropsis semialata | reverse complement strand
GCTTTCATCAAGGTATCCCAATTTTGCACTGTCTTCGCCGGTAGAGAATGGAACCATTGAAGTGCTCTCCCAAGTAGAGAGAATGGAAAGAGCCTTGCTCTCACTTGATCTTGAGTTACTTCTTGCATGTCGAAGGTGCGGCATAGTTGGATGAATGCTTGAAGGTGAAAGTTGGCATCTTCTTTTCCGGTGAAGGGCGAGCTTTGCACCATACGGATGGTTGAAGTCTTGATCTTGAACAGTCCTCCGATATCACCGATGTCCTGGATAGGCAAATCCTTGATGTCCGGGATGCATAGCTCTCCGATCGTACGTTCCGTCATCCTAGGTTGTGGTGGCGACTTCTTTGGACTTGGTGATGGAGTTTCTTGAGGTGTAGACGATGAACTTCCAGATTTGCCTTTCGGATCTACTAATTCTAGCTTCTTAGCTTGTGCTTCGCATCTCCTTCGCCTGTAAAGTTTTTCTGGATCATCCACAAAATTTTTCGGTTTGTTGGAGAGGTAGCCATCCATCTCCTATTAGGGTTAATGAAAGGAAAATATATACGAGATCTAAAAGAGAAAGATAGAATAAAATAAAAATAAAACAAAACTTGGATTAGATTGATTTTTGTGGATTAGATCTATTTTTAATAAAAAAATAAGAGATCTAAAAACAGACAAATCAAAAAGAAAATCAAGAAAAAGAAATATTTACGTAGTCAAATCGGATCTTAATCGATAGTTCCCCGGCAACGGCGCCGGAAAAGCTTGTTGACGGCCCTTAGACGCGTCAATGTGAACCACAAGCGCACGGATCAGTTGTAGCTCTTCCCTCAGAGTACTCCCTCAAGGTTTATCAATCTATGGAACTAAAGATGGAAAAAACAATCCAACTAGCATAGAAATCCTTTGACTTGAAGAGGGTTGCAAAACGAATCTAATCTACTAAACACCAAACACCGGAGGTGGCAAGAGAGAGTTAGAGATAACCAATCTGGATCGCCCAGATCATGCATATGTTATAGCTCTGAGCCAAATAGAGTAAAATAAGATAGATGTGAATCTCAATAAAAAGCATCTTTAAATCACAACCTCCGGTCAAACTCTCGAAAGCCCACCGTACACGGGATCACACCCTGTCACGATGCTCCCTATCGGCGTGGGTAACCTAAGGGCACGTTCACAAGTGAACGTGTCGAACCACTTGGTAGATCCGGTATGAACTCCTAGCCACCATGGCTACAAGAACACCCCAAGCAATCTATCTTGAGAATAGATTGGAGAAGAAGCAAAACCAAGAGAGAACGAAATCATAGAAAGAGGCACTTGATCGCTAAAGATTCAAAAACACAAATAACTTCACCATGAATGATAGTACATCACAAGATCACCACCGGGATCCTACCTTGATCTTGATGATCCTAGCTCCAGAACTCTAATGTGGTCTTTCTGGCAGGGTTCCCACGTCGGCTAGGGCAGAACCCTAGACAACTAGCACAACCCTCAGCTCTCCGAAAGGTGTCCCTCTAGCTCCTTTGCTCCTCGGCGTCGAATGATGAATGATGATGTGCGTGGCAGTGGAACAGGGGCTATTTATACCCTGAGGAAACCCTAGGTCGAAGAGGAGGGTGAGGCGCCACAGGAAAGGCCTGGGCCGGCCGGCCTGGCCTGTTTCCTAGCCACCTCGTCTTCGACTTTCTCCCCAAGTCTCCTGGAAGCTTCAGTAGTTGTTCCCTCTATGCATGTGGGCCTTTGGACATCGTTTGCTTTGGGATATCTTTGAGATAAGAATGAGTAGTGGATGACCTTCGAAATTCTCCAAATGATTTGCCTTGACCCCGAAGTCACTTGACCTTATCTTGAAGCACTTGCCTTTCAAACGTTCTTGGAGGACGGTTCACCAAAGATGAGCACGAACGGGGCTTGAAACATCATAGGCCGGCCGGCCTACCCTCTTCTTCGGGCTTCTGGCCTTCATCTTTCACCGTGTCGTCCTTGGTCACAAGCCTTGTCCATATGTGCTCCAATTTAGCCCAAAAACCTGCATAAACAGAAATCCTCCAAAAACACATGCATATACGAAAACGTCACAGTTATAGAGTATGATCAATAGTTTAGATATCAAATTCATGCCATTATTGAAGATAAACAAGTGTAAAAAGGTGTCACTAAGGAGCGTCAACAAAATGCTACTTAAAGTTCCCTGCGGAATTATCTCTAATTTAAGCTTGGTCATCTCATGGCAAAGGGTGTCGGCGAAACAGTCTAACGTCAAGAAGTTGCAGTGACCTTTATGACTGAGTGCATCAGCCACAACATTTGTGTTCCCAAGGTTGTAATGGACTTCGAGATCATAATCCTTGATTAACTAGAGCCATCTTCTTTCTCGCATATTCAGGTTGGCTTGGGTGAAAATGTATTTGAGGCTTTTGTGGTCCGTGTATATGTTGCAATGAGCGCCCATTTAGTAGTGTCTCCAAATCTTGAGGGCATGGATGACTATGGTTAACTCTAAGTCATGAGTAGGATAGTTCGTCTCATGTGGCCTAAGTGCTCTGTAAGCATAGGCAATGACACGGTTCTCTTGCATGAGTACACATCCGAGACCAGTACCGGAAGTGTCGCAGTAAATATCAAAAGACTTGGATGTGTCTGGCTGTGCTAGCACGGGTGCTGTGGTTAATAATCTCCTCAGGGTGTGGAAGGCTATGTCACACTTGTTGTCCCATGCGAACTTTACTCCTTTCTTAAGCAACTCGGTTATTGGCTTAGTGATCCTAGAAAAATCAGGGATGAAGCGACGATAGTATCCTGCTAAACCCAAGAAGCTTCGGATCTGGTGTACTGTCTTTGGGACTTTCCAATCCAATACCTCCTAGACTTTTCCGGGGTCTATGGAGATTCCTTCCTCCGAGATAGTGTGTCCGAGAAACTTGAGACTATTTAACCAAAACTCACACTTGCTAAACTTGGCATAGAGTTGATGATCTCTAAGGCGCTGAAGTACGATGTGAGGGTGTTGAGCATGTTCTTCCTCATTCTTGGAATAGACAAGAATGTCATCGATGAACACTACGACAAACATGTCCAACTCGGGCATAAACACTGAATTCATGAGGTACATGAAGTAGGCAGGAGCATTTGTCAGGCCAAACAACATTACGAGGTACTCGTAAAGTTCATAACGAGTAGAGAAAGTCATCTTCGGAATATCGCTGTTTCTAATCTTGATCTGATGATATCCCAAACGAAGGTCAATCTTGGAGAATACACGGGCTCCAGCCAATTGATCAAAAAGTGCATCAATGCGGGGAAGTGGATACTTATTCTTCATAGTGACCGCATTGAGAGGACGGTAGTCGATGCACAATCGCAAACTGTGATCCTTCTTTTTCACGAAGAGTGCAGGGCAACCCCATGGAGAAGCACTGGGATAAATAAATCCCTTGTCCAATAATTCCTAAAGTTGTACCTTGAGTTCTGCCAACTCTTTGGGAGCCATTGGATATGGTCTCTTGGAAATTGGAGCTGTTCCGGATTGTAGCTCGATTATGAACTCAACTGCTCTGTCCGGCGGCATTCTGGAAAGGTCATCTGGAAAGACGTCCGGGTACTCGCATACCACTAGAATTTCATCCAAGGCAATTCCAATTGCGGTATGGGCACAAGAGCTAATAGCCCCTTGAGAAGGTAAGTAGAGAATGGAAGTGCCGTGACTAGGGGAGTTTATTTCCACACTTCGGACCATGGTGTCTAGGACTACTCCTTGAGTCCGCATCCAATTGATCCCTAGTATGATATCTATACCCTGATTTCCCAGTAAAATGAGATCGGTCTCAAAGATCCGATTTCCCAATTTAAGAGGTACTTTCCTTACTATTTGGTTTGATTTCGTTTTATCACTGGGCGTGGTTACCACAAAATTTTGCTTAGTAAGGGTGAGGGTAAATCCTTGCTTAACCACATATGGTTCACTGATAAAACTATGCAATGCTCTAGAATCAAACAAAATAACTGCTGGGAGTTGTTGGATAGTGAACATACCCGTCATGACGGGAGTTCCATCTGGAAGTTCCTCGAGAGTGCTGAAGTTGACTCATCCATGCCTGACTTGTATGAAGGGCTTCTTCCTCACCTTGTTGCTGCCTTGAGCCTTCTGATTATACCCTCCTTGCTTGGGAGGTGCCTTGCACTCACGAGCAAAATGTCCTGGCTTGCCACAGCTGTAGCAAGGGTCGTTGCTCGAGCGGAGTGGCTGCGGAAATGGCATCGAAGGCCGGGAACCTTGCCCTTGCTGCTGTGGGGGCCTCATCACCCATCTGTCGGGTGGTGGATTCTGCTGTGGGGCCTTAGGCACAGTGTGATACCTTTGTGGTGGATCGCTAGGGGTCCAGTGGGAGCCTTTCTGTTCTTCTCGGCCCGGTAGGCATTGTCATAGTCCTCCTGTGTAATGGCCAGATTAACTAGCTCATTGTAAGTCTCAGCCTTAACTGTATTTAGCTCCCTCTTAAGCTTGACACTGAGACCTTTGCAGAAGCGGTCCTTCTTCTTGGCATCCATGTCGGCCTGATGGCCTGCATACTGACTCAGGTTGTTGAAGGCCTGGGTACTGCAGTATGGAGCGAGTCCCCTGAGTCAAAGCCAAGAACTCATTTAGCTTCCTCTCTAATAGTCCCTCGGGGATGTGATGGCTTCTAAAAGCTGTCTTGAACTCCTCCCAAGTAACCACACGGTTGGCGGGTACTGTTGCTTGGAAGTTTTCCCACCATAAACGAGCTGTTCCGCGTAACAGCTACGCGGCGTAGCGAGCTTTCTATCTTCTGAGCATGGGGCTGTCAGTAAGGTGAACTTGGACTCAATTGTCCGAAGCCATGCATCAGCATCCAGAGGTTCCTCTATTTGGTGAATATGGGTGGCTGGGTACTTAGGAAGTCCTGGTAGCTAGCGGCTTGTGGGTGGGCATGCTGACCACCACGTTGATGTGGCAGTTGCTGCTGCTGGAACTGCTGAAAAGCACGCTGCCCTTGCATGAGCTGGCGGAGTAAGTTTCTCTGGGTGGCCATAACCTAGGTGAGTTTATTCATTGGGGGCTGCGGTGGGTGCTCCTCTGATCCCGCCCCACTAGGGTTTCCGCGAGTTTCTACTATCTGCAGGGTTTTCATTAGCCTTTAGGGAAAAAGGAACAACCAAATATACTCATATGATAATCTCAAAACACGGCAAGGCTGCAATCATCAAACTGACTCAAGACCATCTCATCTCATGAAACCTGTAGTACAGAAAAGGGTGATCCTGACTCAAGACCATCACCTCAAAAGAGTACTCTACTCTAAGTTAGCCTACACTACAACCCAAAAGCTTGACTAAGAGGAATACATCATCAAACTGCTCGTATCTAGAAGTCGTCTAGGTCGCCAACTGAAGACTGGATGCCAACGTGTGTGGCCGGTGGTGGTGGTGGACTGCCAACCTCATAGTCGATGTCCGAGACTCCCTCATCCATCTCGGTCTCCTCCCCGTCCAAGTCTATCTCCATAGCAGTGTGCTGTGCTGCCTCCTGCTGGTGGTGGAAGACTAAGTGCTCGTTGGTGTCATCCAATGCCATCTGCAAGTCTTGGAACTGGCCCTCTAAGTGCTTTATGGTAGCAGTGCGGTCAATAGACTCCTCGTGAAGCTCGTCCACGTAGGCCTCAAAAACATGGATCCTCGCGTCCTGCCCTGTCAGCTCTGTCATCATCTCCACGATGGCACTCTCGGGGAAGTCCAAGGTCATGTGCGCGGCCTGGGTGGAGCCTGTCAAGAAGGTCACCACATGAACTAGTAGGTCCTGAAGACTATATAGTGCATTCATGCACCATATTGAGACAAAGATCACGTCCATGGGGCAGACAAGAGCTGAAGTGTCCGAGTGTCCAACCTGGTCGATCCACATGGGATCGTCTCTCGGAGCTGCTGGGAACAAGCCGATAGGCGTCAAATCTATCTCCAGCAGGTGCTGCTCACAAAACGTGGTCAAGGCACGCATCGCGGTCACCTTCCACGTGTCAACCAAACGGTAGCCCAACGCCTTGACCTCCAAAGGCAGCCACTCCGAGTGAAACGGGTGGGGTAGCAGCGTCAGTCGAACAAGGCACCTCGGCACACGGTGCTCCTCGAACTCCTCCCCCACGTAGCGGGGCGGCGTGAGGTAGCTGGCGCTGTTCAGATCCCAAAGCAATGAGGGAAACCCCTCCCAGTGCAGACAGTCTAAGTGGACGTGGCCCTCAGCATCAACGACTGCATGAAAAAGGTCGGCCATCTGGAAAAAGAAAGCCAGAGGGTCAGCCAACAAGCACAGTGATCATAAAAACAGTTCAAAATGTGCACCAAAAAGAGTCACAATTCAAAGAAATTGCAACACAAGTCTCATGGGATAAGGGCAGTAGGTAACGCTAGGAGGATTCTTAAGCTTCTAGGGCTGAAAAGAGGCTTGTCGAGTTTTTAGGGAAAGGAACCTGGTTTTGAATGATTTATTAAGCTGCGATGATTTATTATTCCCTTAGGGTTACTATTTCCACAGGGTGTTTGGTTTACTTGGTGATTTTTAGGATGCATGCACGGAAACGTCCTATTCGTTCCTCACAACCTGGCCGTATACTTAGGCCTTACGTGATTAGCACGGTGGCAACAACGCGTCTCTTCCTAAGCGATTGCTATTGGATTGAAGCCTAGACGTCACCACGGTCAGTGCGGATGGTCCTTATAACAGAGTATCCAACCGTCAATAGCCTTAGAAAGAGAATAAAGATTAAACATAACTTAGACATTCATATTCAAACAATGTTGTGGCAAGCATATATAGAATATATTTGAGTACAGGGACCTGGGAGCAAAAGATGGAGGAAATTGGGCCCAGGCCCAGGTCGGCTGACCTGGCTAGGTCGGGTGACCTGGCCTGGCACCCATTCGAGCCCATTTTCCTTGCATGCAAAGAAGCACAATTTGGAGTCATCGTGAGCATTGATTCAATGACGGTTGAAAGTAAAGTATAAGATTTGGCCTCAACACCATCACATGGATTGAAGGGCACACAACCGGAGCTTCATGCACCCAAACTGACGTCACCCACCTAGAACCAACCTCAGGACCCACAAGGTAGTCTCCAAAAGAGAGGTGGGCCCAAGAGGTGGCAGGGCAGGGTCGGCTGACCTCCCCGCGTGCCCAACTCGGCCCTCGCTTGACCAGTACCTGTAAACCGACCTAGGGATCACATCTGAGCCGTGTGTCACTGAAGGCGGTGCATCGGAGGGTCGGCCGACGCCCCCACTTTGGTCGACCTGGGCCTACGGCCAAACGGCCTCAACCACCTATGGCCGGCTCCAAACCACCTATCGATGCTATAAATACCTGTAACGGGCGCTGTATCAAACACACACCAGAAGAAGAGCTCTTCTTTGCTACAAGCTTAGTCTTAGTCTTAGTAGCGATAGTTCTAGTAGTTGATCTTCTGAAGGGCTTCCAGAGGAGTCTTGGTAAGTTCTAGAGTTTAGCTTTTGTATCTCTTTACTTATTTGTAATACTCTGATCTTAATGGAAGTATCTTCATACTTATGCTGTATGCTTTCACTTTACTCTACTTTCTTAGTATATACTTCTTATGTCTTGCACCTTGTCCAAGCTGACGTATTGTATGACATTGGCTCAATGTGCCCTATGGTTGCTCTATTTATTAGCGCGATAGATAGAGCTGTATTTCATATTGCAAACATGGTGTTTGAAATACGGAATACCGTTGAGGGTATCGCTACCCCACTGATTAGTAGAGGTAGGCGGCAGGTGGTGACAGCCCTGTCCGTCCATTGTAATCCTCCACGTTCGGGAGATGATATTAGGCCTTTATGATAAGACGTCCTCCTGTCGTCCCACGATAAAGGAACCACTGGATACCTCGATATGTCCTCTGTCATACGTCCCTTGTATGAGCTTGTATAGGATAATGTTGTATATCCAAGTCCCATTTGTATGATGCTAATGAATCCCTTCTGATCTCTACTAATGTTTTATTACTAACTAAGACTTACTTAATGATGAGCGATGAACTTCTGTGTGTCACTCTACCCCTACACTTTCATATCATTTACCCATGTCTAGACTTTGGTATATTAATAATGTTGTAAGTAAATACATTGGATGACATCTCTCTTTAACTAAACGTTTTCCCTGCGGATAAACAAATAACGATACTCTAGAATACTCCCGGGTGAAATGCTACAACGTACTTCTGTGCGCTTGCAGAATAATGTAAACAATATGAAATACCAACAGTCACCACTCGCGATCTTTACAGCTACTATAACGCCGCAAAGAGTTATACTAGCTGCACCACCAAGTAGGCCACTTCTTGGGGACAACGTTCAGAAAAGCACCCTGACAGGGAGTCAAAGGTTAATCTAGACTCTAATGCCACCTGAAACTACCCTTATTACTACCCTTATGGCTTTACGTACTATTTCATCCTTAATGTGTTTCCCTACGGTCAGATTTAGGTTTTTCTTTTGGAAAAACTCTTTTTAAGGCTGGTATCATCAGTTGCTATAGAAGCTTGGCTCTGATACTAGCTGTAGCAGACCCGCTCCAATTAATCCGAGTTAAGCATAAGAGATCTATCCTCGTGAAATCTGTCGGGTAACGTCCCAATTGAACTACCGGTTGATCACTATGATTGAGAACCAGATTTCATAGCAAGTCTTACTCGATGGTAAGCTCAGATGATACCATTCACCAATTATCACAAGGGTTCACATGGGTAATAGAAAGTACAAGTTTTAGTACTTATAATTACAGACTAGAGTCATTGCAGCGAAAAATTAATGGTGATAACTAAACATCGTCAAAAGTGGTGCCACGATGAAGCCCGTACGTGACATCACTGTTCATTCTCCCGGCCCGGGGAGCATGACTCCCACTCCACGGTCCAACCTGGAGGTAGGGTACCAGCAGCAGAGTTGGAGGCATCACCATCCACATCTGAAAGTTGAGCCACAAGCAAGGCTGAGTATACTAATACTCAGCAAGACTTAACCGAGGAATAAAAACAATCCGACTCCTAGGTATGCAAGGCTTTGGCTAAGGGAATTGTTTTGCAAAAAGTGACTAAGAGTGGGTCCTTACTTTCAAGTTTTAGCATTCATTCAGTAGTCCTAACCATTAACTAGGTTTGCACCTAACTATAGCAATCATGTGGAATAATCACCAAGCAACTTCTTTCATTTCAAAGCCATCATTCCCATTCTTATTATTGTGTAAGAAGAGTTCAGGCAGCTTCAATAACCGCGAAGGACGGACAACTTAAGTCAGTTTTACACCATGCATGGGACAACCTAATCGCACATCACGTGAACGACACCCCGGTCCTCACGCAACAACCTTTCCCGCATTTTTCTATCGTTTGCGCAGAGCCCACTCTAATCGGGTGCACAGCTCCACAACCCTAGATGCCCTCGGCAGAGCTAGCCTGTGACCACTACTGCACCTGCCATCTTCGCACTCGCCCAAAGGAGTGAGGAAAAGTCAAAACGTCAGTTCTAGTTGGTACATCGGTTTACCGCTTTCCATTATTTCACGGCATACAACTAGTACATTCAAAAGCTTTACCAGCTCATCACACATTCATCCTTAGACAATTTATCTAATAGGTAGATGGGACGATCAACCACCATGAGTCATCATATAAAAGCCCGTCCACCAAGATTTCCTCATGATTCCAACATAAGGGGGGGGAACCTAAATCTTGCAAGTGACGAGAAATCACTCAACTTCTACCAAGTCCTATCTTAAGCATAGCAGCTATCGACCTAGCTATTGCTAAAAAGGAACTTAGGTACCTATGATTGTGCATCTATGGTTTCAAACAACTCCTAATACTTAAACGCGCAATCAAGGTAAACATAGAAATGTAAGGATATTTTAAAATAAGGATCATGCTTCGGTGCTTGCCTTCAACGAAATGCTCTGCACTCTCAGGGTCATGATTGGGCATGTTAGCGAAGGCAGTGACATCGTCCGAGGACTTGTTCACTTCTCGGGCCACCAACTCGTAGGTTCCGTCGTCTAGCGGGAGATCTACACGCATGCATATGGGTTGAGTTAGGGTGCTCTTTTCCCTGATAACCCTTAGGTTTATGTATGCAGCAACTCACTTATACAGATTCAAAATGTTCAAGCAACTCCACAAAGAAAGCGGGGTTGGGGGTTATGTGAGTGCAGCAACTCACTTATACATCTGGGAAATCATTTACGAAGTAGTTATTAAGTTGTTAGCAACTCATTAAGAGAGCTGGGGTGATGTGTGTTAAGGTTGAGTTCATATTTAGGATCCTAAGGCTGAATCTGAAAACTCAGCTTTTCCAGGTTACTAAGGATTTTTAATTAGGTTAAAGTTATTATGTCATTCATAAAGCACCTTTTTAAGTTTTTTATAGGAAAAGAAATAAAATGCAGCAAGTGTTGGTATTTCTTAACATTTACATAATTCTGCAAGCGCACAGAAGTACGTTGTAGCATTTCACCCGGGAGTGTTCCAGAGTATCGTTATTTGTTTATCCACAGGGAAAGCGTTTAGTTAAACAGAGGTGTCATCCAATGTATTTACTTACAACATTATTAATCTACCAAAGTCTGAGCAGGGGTAAATGACATAACATTATAGGGGTAAAGTGACACACAGAAGATCATTGCTCATCATTAAGTAAGTCTTAGTTAGCGAATAGATCATTAGTAAAGATCAGAAAGGATTCAGTAGCATCATACAAATTGGACTTGGATGTTCAAACTTCTCCTATACAAGCTCATACAAGTGACATATGACAGAGGACATATTGAGGTGTCTAGTGGTTCCCTCATCAAGGGACGACAGGAGGACTTCTTATCATAAAGGCCTAATATCATCTCCCGAACGTGGAGGATTACAAAGGACAGACATGGTTCTCACCACCTGCCGCATACCTCTACTAATCCGTGGAGTAGCGATACCCTCAACGATATTCATTATATCAAACACCATGCTTGCATAAAGGAATGCAACTCTATCTATCATGTTAATAAATAGAGCAACCATAAGGCACATTGAGCCATTGTCATAGCATACGTCATCTTGAATAAGGTGCAAGACATAAGAATCATATGCTAAGTAAGTAGGGTAAAGTTGAAGCATACAACATAAGTATGAAGATAATACCATTTAGATCAAAGTCTTACAAGTAAGGAAAGAGATACAAAAGCCGAACTCTAAAGCTTACCAAGACTCCTCTGAAACCGTTCAGAAGATCAACTACTAGAACTATTACTACTAAGACTAAGACTAAGCTTGTAGCAAAGGAGAGCTCTTCTTCTGGTTTGTTTCAAATATGGAGGCCCTTGCAGGTATTTATTGCATCCATAGGCGGTGTGGAGCCGGCCAGAAGCAGTTGGGGCCGTTTGGCCAAGGGCCCAGGTCGGCCGAAGTAGGGGGCGTCGGCCGACCCTCAGATGCATCGTCTTTAGCCGTGCACGGTCCAGATGGGGTCCCAAGGCTGGTAGTGAGGCACCAGTCAAGGGAGGGCCGAGCCGGCCACGCGGGGAGGTCGACCGACCTAGGGGGGGTCGCCCGACCCAGCTCCACCGCCTCTCAAGCCCACCTTCCTCTAGGAGACTGTGTGGTGGATCCGGAGGTCGGTTCCAAGTGGGTGTCATCGGTTTAGGTGCACAAAGCTTCGGTTGTCGGCCCTTCAATCCATGTGATGGTGTTTAGGCCAAATCTCGTCCATTGCTTTCAACCATCATTAAATTAACATCCATGATGATCCAGCATTGTGCTTCTTTGCCTGCAGGGAAGATGGGCTCGAGTGGGTGCCAGGCCAGGTCGCTTGACCTAGCTAGGTCGACCGACCTGGGCGTGGGCCCACTTTTCTTCATCTTTTGCTCCAATGTCCCTGTACTCAAATATATTCCAGATATGCATGCTGTGATATTATTTGAATACAAATGCCTAAGTTATGCTCAGCCTTTATTCATTTTCTGAGGCAATTGACGGTCATATTTTTGTTATAAGGTCCATCAACAACTCCCCCAAGCTTAGCAATTTGCTCTTCCCGAGCAAAGACTAGAACTTTACACTCAGTGGATCAGGCGTTGTTTCCTCATTACTTCTCAAAAGTACTAGTGCTTCAGCAAGATATTCTACCAAGAATTAGATAAGCTGGTAAAAATAAACTTCCCTCATTACCTTGTCTTTTATGGGGCTTGTAGCTTCTCCGTGTCTTGGGCGGTTGATAGCCAGAACGACTTAGACCAAGCACCTTGCTTTCTACCTTGCTTAACTATCAAACCGGATATTTTGGAGATTTTTCAAGAAAACAGAGTTCCTTGGGTGATACTCTCAAGTCACTCAAAGTGTATTCCTTAACAAGGCCTCTCTCAACTCTCATTTCACTCATTGCATTGGAGTTTGTGCTAGGAGAGTTTGGTAGCTCACTTGCAGTGTACATATTGTAAAGTCAAAACTAGGATTCAAAGAGAATTAAGTCATACTATCAAATCAAGATGTGCACGTGTGTGAATGGTATGATAAAAGCTAGCTCCTTTTTGCATATTCCTTTTCCCTTAAAAGAAGTTGCTTTTAGATTGAATAATGAGCCTTCATGTGCTCAACTTTTTTCTAAAAAAAAATACTTGGACCTTCATGTGTCCATATATATATTTTTTTCATTAGGCCATGTCTCTGTTTGCAATATAGTTTTAGGGAAGAGTACAATACTTACTTTTGTGGAGCTTTTATTTGGTGGATGGATGAGTGTCATGCTTACTTCCAGAGTAGAAGTATAGCATAAAAATGGTGGCGTGTGCGTGATCTTGATTTTAAAAGCATGAAGTAAATCTCCTAGGAATCATAATGATCTTGACAAAACTTAATGCAGCAACAAGTAGCTTTTGTAGGGGTTCAAACAAGGCATTGGTAAGAATTTGAATCACCATAAGGAACTATTCATTTTACTCTTTTTAAAAGAAAAAACTCCGGTTATCAAGTCTCACTTGGTATAAGCTTAAGGTCACTCAGATCTTATCATATCTAAGCCAACAACAACTTAGAATAGAGCTAGCACATGCTACCCACTGCTTGGCAAGATAATAGAGAAAGATCATGCTTAAACCAGCAAACTCAAGACTTAGGAGAATAGCAGGTTAAAACATAGATACAAGAGAGAAATAAGAGCAACTATTCATCATATCCAAAATAAAGATTTAGCAAAAACTTATGACGTTTAGGGACTAGCCTAGATAGCTCTCATTCACAAACTTTATTAAGAAATAAAACTTTATTCATAAATAAAAACTTACCTAAACTTACCTAATTGGGGTCTTCCCCCAAGCTGTTTTATTGACACCGATGTACCTGTCGGTGCACGACTCGTGTTTTACGTCATCGAGTGATGATGTCTCCTTGTTTGGATCAGCTTGATGAAGCAGCATCTGCTTCTGGAGATGAGGAACAATGATTTTACCCGCCATACCTGTTTACCTTTTTCTGGCGATTGACAGCTTGGTCTGGTGTCTTCGTTGCCTGTGCTTTCGCACCTCGCGTAGGCTTCTTGCTTTTTGCGTGACACCTTTTTGGAATTTTGTTCTCCCAAAACCTGTCCATGAACTTAGCCAAGGCTGTCCTCCTCTGGTGGTGTGACCTCCACCTCCTTGATGTTCCGAGTATTCCTCCCATACTTGATTTTGATCATGGAGCATTGCTCCACTTTTGGACTAAAATCGAACTTCTCCTTCTTTCCATTAATGTGGAGCTGGATTTCACCAGCACCTACATTAATGTGAGCGTCCGCAGTGCTCAGGAAGGGTCATCCCAGGATGAGCGATGAGTCGTTGTTGATGTCCATGTCCAGAACCATGAAGTCGACAGGGACGAAGCAATCCCGGATGCGCACTGGAATGTCCTCGGCTATCCCCTCCGGGTAGCGGACCGTAGAGTCGGCCAACTGCAATCTCATGGGAGTCGGGGACAAGGTAGTATAATTAAGGTGGTCAAAGACTACCTTTGGCATGACGCTGACGCTTGCCCCTAAGTCACAGAGTGCGTGCTCGAAGCGCTGGTTTTCGATAGTGCAAGTGATGGTAGGGCACCAAGGGTCCTTTTTAGTTTCTAGGATTTTGTTTAGGATGGCTGCACTACACTCCTTTGTTAGCTTTACGACCTCTGTACTTGGGAGTGGACGTTTGTTGTTCAATATGTCCTTCAAGTATTTGGCGTAGGTCGGCACCTGCATAACATCCAGCAGCGGCACATGTATATTTAGTTTTTGAATAACTTCCATGAACCTGGCAAATTGTTGGTCCGCCGATGGCTTCTTTTGGCGCTGAGGGAAGGGCAGGACTTTGGTGTCATAGAACTCATGCGGCGCGGTTCTCCCTGCTGGTGCTAGCTCGGCTTCTGGTTCGTCCTCCTTAGCTGGGCTCTCCTTTCTGGGTTCTGTTGTCTTCCCTGTAGGGTTAGCTGGGACTAGATCCCAAGTAGCCTTAACGCTTCTCGTGGAAACAGCTTTAACTTTCTCAAAGGAGGAATCCGGTTGCCCAGGGATTCATCCCTTGTCACCAGAAGAAGCAACAATGGCTAACTGAGCTAACTAGGTTTCTAACATTTTGTTAAAGCTCAGCTGGCTCTGGAAGGTGGAGGACAAACTCTCAATCTTGGAGTTTATGCCCTCTAGAGCCTTGTCATTTGCAGCAAGCCTCTTAGAAATGGATTCATTGATCTTGGCCTACCCAAGGACTATATCTTTAAGAGAGGGTTGGTTGGAGAAGGAGTTATTGTTATTACCTCCTTGGTAGAATGGATGTTGCTGGTTCCAGTTCCCTTGTGGCTGGTACCTGTTGTTGCCGTTCATGAACTGTACCTCCTCTTGTGTCTCGGGGCAATCATTCCCCGAGTGGCTGGTTTCTCCACAGACTTCACACGTCAATTGTGAATCTAGTGGCGCTTCATAGTTGTTGGCCTCATCCTTGGTGCGGTCGTCAAGGCGTTTCATGATTAGCTTCATCTTAGCGGCCAGCATGTCCACTTCCTTCACTGTGTGCATCCCGCTCTTATGCCCCTAGAGGCGTTCGTCGTTCCAAGCTTGGTTGGACACCATCTTCTCAATGAGCAGCTTGGTGGCGTCCACCGTCAAGGAGAAGAATGCCCCTCCAGCAGCAGCATCCATATGTTCACAGGCCATTTGGGAGAGCTCGTGGTAGAAGTTTTGGAGTAGGAGCCACTCTTGCATGCCGTGGTGCGGGCATGCCAGGACATAATCCTGGAAGCGATCCCACGCCTCCGACACTGTTTCTCCTGTCACTTGCTGGAAGCTGGAAATCCTCCCCATACGGGCATTGGTCTTGCCAATGGGGAAGAACTTGGCGAGGAATGCGTTGGAGCACTTAGTCCACGTGTTCACCGCTTCACGGTTGGAGTAGAACCATTGCTTGACCCTTCCCAGCAGCGAGAATGGAAACAGGCGGAACCTGATCGCCTCTTGATCAACTCCCCGAATGGTGATGGTGTTGCACACCTCCAGGAAGTGCTACAGATGGGCACTAGCATCTTCATTGGCCTTCCCACAGAAGGGACTAGCCTGCACCCTGTTGATAAGCGGGGCCTTGAGCTCGAATGTGTGACCTCCCACGACCACTTCCGGACCCATTGGAATGTGGGCAGTGGAAGGGGCAGAGTAGTCACGGATCGTCCTTTTGGCCATAGCTTCTTTTAGTTGGGGTGCCTTGAGAACGGGTTGTTCTCCCTGAGCGAATGGCTCTCCGATGACTAGTTCGGTCTCTGACAAGAACACCTGAGGGATTACAATATGGGAGCGTACCCTCCTTCCGATGGTATTTGGGTTCTCAACGTAGTAGGAAGGTAACTGGAAACCAGTCATACACTACCCTGTTTCACGTACAGAGAAACAGAGCAAAAGGGTATACCTACTAGAGTACTGGCGATTAATTATGCTGTATTAAATACATGGATGATCAAAAATCTTTAACCATTGCTTTCCCTGGCAACGGCGCATTGTTGTATTTCTTAACGTTTACATAATTTTGCAAGCGCATTGAAGTACGTTGTAGCATTCCACACAGGAGTATTCCAGAGTATTGTTATTTGTTTATCTGTAGGGAAAGCGTTTAGTTAAAGAGTGGTGTCATCCAATGTATTTACTTACAACATTATTAATCTACCAAAGTCTGAGCAGGGGTAAATGATATAACATTATAGGGGTAGAGTGACACACAGAAGTTCATTGCTCATCATTAAGTCTTAGTTAGTGAATAGATCATTAGTAAAGATCAGAAAGGATTCATTAGCATCATACAAATGGGACTTGGATATATACAACCTTATCCTATACAAGCTCATACAAGGGACAGATGACAGAGGGCATATCGAGATGTCCAGTGGTTCCCTCATCAAGGGACGACAGGAGGACTTCTTATCATAAAGGCCTAATATCATCTCCCGAACATGGAGGATTACAAAGAACGGACAAGGCCACCACCACCTGCCATCTTCCTCTACTAATTCCTGGGGTAGTGATACCCTCGACGGTATTCCTTATATCAAACACCATGCTTGCATAAAGGAATACAACTCTATCTATCATGCTAATAAATAGAGCAACCATAAGGCACATTGAGCCAATGTCATAGCATATGTCAGCTTGAATTAGGTGCAAAACATAAGAAGTATGTGCTAAGTAAGTAGGTGTTGGCACTTACTAGCGTCGTCTCGAAAGAGTAACGAAACCGAAGCGACCGACGGGTACTTAGCGTCCACGAATAAATCCGCAAGCGCACGGATACCACTATAGCCTTCCCCAAAGAAGAGTATTCCGAGGGTATTGAATCTGAAGGAACGTGTGTGCTTACTACTCGCACTAGGGATCCCAGGACAACTAACCAAGTTTGAGATCTAGAGAGGATATTCTATGAACAGCACAGGGAAGATAGGTTGATCTCTTGTTTTCCACTCACTTCGGGCACCGGCTTACCCCTGAATCCCAGGCGCCTCCGGCCAACAGCTCTACGACTTAACCGAACGTGGGGGATTACAAAGGGTCCAACAGGGCTATCACCACCTGTGGCCTACCTGTACTAAACTATGGGTTAAGATGCGCAAATGAAGTGTAATCTATGACTCAGGCACCACGCCTACGCCATTAATTATTACTGCGATCCGACTACACTATCCGGCACATAGTCACACCACAGTACTCCATATAAATATGAGCGATGAACCCACGAGTGAGAGGTCGAACTTACTTCTACTTATGATACTGAGTCATAAAAGATCAAAGACACTAAGTAATTACTTGATATGAATGAAGAAGCATCCATAGGAATACATGAACGGGTTTGAGTGTTGATGATGAACATCAACACTCACCCCCACACTCATTCTCTCCCTCTATCTACTCTCTACCCCTACTCTAATCTCAACTACACCATAAGACGCTCCCCTTGGAGGAGTGGAGTGGCTTGGTGAGTTGAATGAAGCTGAGGGATGAATGAGCTGAATGGGAAGTGTGTGCCTCATTTGGACCTCCTCCTCTAGTTTTTATAGGCTGTGGAGGTCGGTACCTCGAGGGTAGCTTCTAGGGAATATTCCATAACCGCCTTCAGGCTGGACACGTGGAAGCTGGAGCCGAGGGGAGCCAAGGGCGGTTCGACCGACCCCCTGGTTCGGCCGACCCCTGTGGGCCCCACTCTCAACCGCCTTTGCACAGGAGGCTGACAGGTGGGTCCTCACTTGGGTACAGGGGTGCCTCGGGTGTTTCTTGGTATTTTACCCCCTGATGTGGGCCCTTCAATCCGTGTGCTTGCATGCGATTGATCAGAAGCGTGTTTCTTTTGCTTTTGTGGAGCCATGGATTTGTGGGAAGCCTATGTGGCAGCCTCTGGTTGGCTGGGGTTGTGCTAGTTTAGCCACTTTAGTGCATTCCTACTTCATTTTCATAGATAAGTGACCTGCATACAAATATTCACCAACACTTGTGGAACTTATTAGTAATAACTCCTACCTGTAGTGTTGATTTTTGCATTTCGTACATTTATGCAGGAGTTGACGGCCTTGAAATGGCACTTAACAGCCGTCAACAACACCCCCACACTTAGCCTTTGCTCGTCCTCAAGTGAAGGAGAAAAGGACTAAGGTGCACTCCCAAAGGTACGAAACAAGCATAAGAGATATTCCAAACTTTACTGTGTACCTGTGAACTTTGAATGTGTCTATCATGTCATCTTGAATAGTTGTAGAGTGGAACGATCTTGTATCAAATCACTTCAACTCTTTTTGTCAAGTAGCTTGGGATTTTTGCAATAAGTTTTAAAACAAAACTCCTGCTTAGCTCCTCAATTGATACTCTCAGATCACTCATATGTGTATGTCCTCACCAAGGCATTCATTTTGCCTTTTCTTCATCCTATTTCTAATGATAGCTATGTGGAGCTCATGGTAGGATATGAAGAATGGGGCTTACTTGCATTACTTATGTTGCAAAGTCAAAAAGCAGATCCAAGCAGAAATCAAATCATACAATTAGATCAAGATGTGCATGTGTATAGACAAGGTGGATGACAAATGGATAATGAGTCTCCGTTGTGTGACTCCTCTCTCTCCTTGTTTTTCCTTTTTTTTGGAGACTTGGGCTATTTCTCTTTTCTCTTTTTTTCTTTCTTTTTTTCTTTTTTTCTTTTTGACATGCCTTTCAAGCATGTGGCATACCTTCTTTGAGTATGCATCTTTTATTTTTTTTCTTTTTGCATAGCCCAAGCTTCTCCATTCAAGGATCACTTTGAAGAGAAGAGTCATGTTATCAATGAGAGATTTTATTTCATGGATTGGCATGGTGGTACAATGCCAACTTCCAGGATAGAAGCATAGCAAGGGGGGTATATGACATGCACATGCATCTTGATCATGAGAGTACAAAAGGAAATTCTTGCCAAGATCACACCATTTGAATAAGCTCAAAGTAATAACAAGCAGCATAAGAGTATAAGGTATTCATGAACAATCATCTTATGGCTCTGGTAGGACTTGGCATGATCAAGAGAAGGGCTTGCATAGAGATTTTCAAAATTTTCAAATAAAACTTCCCAAGTACTTAAACATCAAGAGCAAGCATCATGTCATCAAGTCATATCGCAAACTTCAACTATTTAGATGAGCATGAGGTCCTATAGATATTTGTTCACAAGCATCAAGATGTTCGGTAAGGAATAAAACATATGCAAGTCAACTTTTGTGAAGTGGGTAGAGCAATGAAACGTGTGGATCCCTTTTAAACCTTCATGGTTTGAGTTTGCTTATGTAATTCAGTGTTAAAAATTTATCAAAAACTCAGGGACCAGAGAGAATAAGGATGTGGGGACACAAACCAATGTGTGGGAGGAAGACGGGCTAGAACGGGCCTATGCCTGGGTCGGCCGACCCAGTGGTTCGGCCGAACCCACATGGGCTCGGTTCAGGTTCCTACTTCGTGTGCGTGTAGGCTCAGCGTGGTGTGTTACGTCATGTGGGTGTTTGATCAATGTTCAGCTTTGGAGAGACCATGGCTCTCCCCCCACACTTATTTCGTTCCTAGGTGCTTCAATCATTCAAACACAAGTTATGGACACAAGGCTTCATCGGGTTAGATAACCGATGAGCCAACTTTATTTTCTTCATAACAAATATTGAGGCTCTTACAATCTGAATTGGAAATAAAAATTGGAAAGGGAAATTAAACTAAACAAACCTAAACTAAAGCGCCTATGGAGAAGGGAAATGATCGGGGCACGCTCTTTAGATGGGGGCATCATAGAGCTTAGTGTGCCCCGTGGCCTTGTAAAGGTGCTGCAGCTTAGCACTAAGGCCACGACGAAGAGTGCAGAAGTTATCCTTCAGCTCATCCGCCTCTACTTTACGTTGAGCTAACGCCACACTAAGCATCCTATTTTCTGAGCGAAGCTCGGAAACTAGAGCGGTAAGCTGCTGAATTGAGGGGCCCTTGGGTGAGACCACCATGTCATCACGGTCTCCTATATCCTCCTTCTGCTGCTGCTGCTGGTCCTTTCGCCTGATGGCCTTGGAAGGCGACTTGAGGGTCTCAGTCATGCCCCTCTCCATTGGAGACGGGCCTAGCCTGATTCCACCCCCATTTCTGGCCTCCGAGGTGTGTACCCCGAACAACTCTTGGCAAAGAGCGGGCGGCGGAGATCTGGAGAATGAGGACACATCAGATCTATTGTGCCCTGCTGCCATGGATGACCCCGGGATATCAATCCCATGGCATGGTCGAGTGATCGCCGCCCCTTTAGGGTGGAGGTCACCCATGGCTGGCCTTCGATAGGGGCTTTTGCCCTGTGCACGTGACCTTGGCATCTTCCTTGGCGAGGGTGAGCACACAGATGAACGAGCAGCCGAGCCAGCTCCAGCCTGGTTCGGCTGAACTGGGGGTTTGGCCGAACCCCGAGTGGTGCCCCTCATGCCCCTACTTGCTCCTTCAGGTGGTAGCACGGCCAGGGGTTCCACCTCCAGTACCTCGGCCAGATCCCTCAACAGATCGCCGATGGGGGCCGCAGCATTCGCCAGGGTAATTCCCCCATCGAGATTGAAGGTGGATTCATCCTCGGTGAAGGGAACGATCCTCTGGTCAGCCATGGTGATGAAAAGAGAAGGAAGTTGTGGAGTTGAGATGGATCTTTGAGTGGGTTGAATGAAGGCGAGAGTGAATTGAATGAGGAGAGGGGGAAGATAAGGATTTAAGGACGAAACCCTCTCCTTGGCCACTCAAACCCAACAGGACACCGAAGGAGGGGCAAAGGAACATTGAGAGGAGCGGCTACACGAAGGATGGGAGGTGGCGGCGCTCAACCAGGTGTTGACGGTCCTTATAACATAAAATCCGACCGTCACTAGGCTCAGAAACCAATAAAGATCAAGGCATAACTTAGACATTAGTATTCAAATAATAGTATACCAAGCATATCTGGAATATATTTGAGTACAGGGACTACAGTGCAAAAGATGGACGAAACTGGGCACAGGCCCTGGTCGGCCGACCTGGCTAGGTCGGGCGACCTGGCCTGAGCTCCGATCAAGCCCATTTCTCACACAGGTCAAGAAGCACACCAAGGAAGGATCTTGAACGTTGATTCATGGTCGGTGGAAGTTAAGGGTGAAGGATGAGCCACATGTCCATCACATGGATTGAAGGACCCACAACCAGAGACAAATGTACCCAAACCGACAGAACCCAACTGGAACCGACCTTAGGACCCACAAGTAAGCCTTTCAGAGGAAGGTGGGCCCTAATGGCGGTTATGGGGGGTCGGCCGACCCAGCCAGGTCGGTCGATCCCGGTGTGCGTCCGACTCGGCCCTCCTTTGACCTACAACTGTAAACCGCCATGGAGATTGCATCTGAGCCGTGAAGCGCTGAAGACGGTGGATCCAAGGGTCGGCCGACCTTGGGGATTCGGCCGACCTGGGCCCACCTCCCAACTGCCTCAACCGCCTCTAGCTGACTCCAACCGCCTTTGTGATGCTACAAATACCTGCAAAGGGCGCCGTACTCAACACACACCAGAAGAAGAGCTCTCCTTTGCTACAAGCTTAGTCTTAGTCTTAGTAGTGATAGTCATAGTGTTAGATCTCCTGAAGGGCTTCCGGAAGAGTCTTGGTAAGTTCTAGAGTTCAGTTCTTGTATTCTCTTACTTACTTGTATTCTCTGAGCTTAATGGAAATACCTTCATACTTATGTTGTATGCCTCAGTTATACCTTATCCACTTAGTATATACTACTTATGTCTTACACCTCTATCAAGTGAATGTATGCTATGACATTGGCTCAATGTGCCTTTTGGTTGCTCTATTTATTAACGTGATAGATAGAGTTGTATCTCGTATTGCAAACATGGTGTTTGGGATATGGAATACTATTGAGGGTACTGCTGTCCCACGGATTAGTAGAGGTAGGCGGCAGGTGGTGACAGCCCTGTCCATCCTTTGTAATCCTCCATGTACGGGAGTGGGTATTAGGCATTTATGATAAGACGTCCTACTGTCGTCCCTTGATGAGGGAACTACTGGATACCTCGATTTGTCCTCTTGCATATGATCATTGAATGAGCTTGTATAGGGTATTGTAGTATATCCAAGATCCATTAGTATGATACTAATGAACCCTTATTAATCTTCACTAATGTACTATATTAACTAAGACTATCATAATGATGAGCAATGAACTTCTGTGTGTCAACCCACTCATTCACTTCTATATCATTTACCCCTGTTTAGATTATGGTACATTAATATTGTTGTACGTAAAAGCATTGGATGGCACATCTCTCTTTTAACTAAATGCTTTCACTGCGGATAAACAAATAACGATACTCTGGAATACTCCCGGGTGAAATGCTACAACGTACTTCTGTGCGCTTGCAGAATATCTGTAACGTCTAGATTTACGATGAAGTATCTCTAGTACCATTACTACTCTAAGTAGTGATGCTAAGAAATACCAACAAGCATTTCTGGCGCTGTTGCTGGGGAAAGCAGTGGTTAAAGAGATTTGAACATCCATGCATTTTGTGCAACAAAATTAATTGCCAGTAATCTAGCAGGTTTATCGGTTTTGCTCTGTTTCTCTATGATGTGAAACAGGGTAGTGCATGACTGGTTTCCAAATACCATCCAACTACGTCGAGAACCCAAATACCATAGGAAGGAGGGTACGCTCTCGTGTCGTAATCCCTCAGGTGTTCTTGTCGGAAACCGAACCAATCATCGGAGAATCCTCCAACCAAGGAGAACAACCCGTTCCCGTAGCACCCCAACCGGAAGAAGCCATCGCCGACAGGACCATTCGTGACTACTCCGCTCCGTCTGCTGCCCAGATCCCTACGGGTCCAGCAATGGAAGTGGGGGATCATGCTTTTGAGCTGAAGGCTCCGCTTATCAACATGGTGCAGGCTATCCCCTTCTGTGGGAAGGCCAATGAGGACGCCAGTGCTCACCTGCAGCACTTCCTGGAGGTGTGCAGTACCATCACCATCCGAGGGGTGGATCAAGAGGCCATCAGGCTCCGTTTATTCCCGTTCTCGCTGCTGGGTAGAGCCAAACAATGGTTCTATTCCAACCGTGAGGCGGTGAATACATGGATCAAGTGTTCCAACGCCTTTTTGGCAAAGTTCTTCCCCATTGGGAAAACCAATGCCCTTCGGGGAAGAATTTTCAGCTTTCAGCAAGAGTCCGGGGAGACGGTCCCGGAAGCATGGGATCGCTTTCAGGATTACATTCTGGCGTGCCCCCACCATGGCATGCAAGAGTGGCTCCTGCTTCAGAACTTCTACCATGGGCTGTCCCAAACAGCCCGTGAACACATGGATGCTGCTGCTGGAGGGGCATTCCTCTCCTTGGCCGTAAACGTCGCCAAGCTTCTCATCGAGAAGATGGTGTCAAACCAATCCTGGAATGACAACCGTCTTCAGGGACGCAAACGCGTATGCACACCGTAAAGGAGGTGGACATGTTGGCCGCCAAGATGGATCTTATTATGAAGCGCCTTGATGACCGCACCAAGGATGGAAGCACCAACAACGAAGGGCCACTGGACTCACACATGACGTATGAAGTCTGTGGAGAAACTGGCCACTCCGGGAACAACTGCCCCGAGACACAAGAGGAGGTACAGTTCGTGAACAGCAACAATGGGTACCGGCCTCAAGGGAACTGGAATCAGCAACGCCCATTTTACCAGGGAGGTAACAATAATAACTCTTTCTCCAATCAACCTTCCCTTAAAGATCTTGTCCTTGGTCAGGCCAAGATTAATGAGTCTATTTCCAAGAGGCTTGCTGTTAATGATAAGGCTTTGGAGGGCATAAACTCTAAAATAGAAAGTTTGTCCTCCACCTTCCAAAGCCAGCTGAGTTTTAATAAGATGTTAGAAACCCAATTAGCTCAGTTAGCTGCTGCTGTTCCGTCTGGTGATAAGGGGCGAATTCCCGGACAACCGGATTCGTCCTTTGAAAATGTTAAGACTGTGTCCACGAGGAGCGGCAAGGCTACTCGGGACCCGGTTCCCCCTAACCATGCAGAGAAAACAGCAGCACCAAGAAAGAAGATTCCCACAGGGGAAGAAGAGCCGGAAGCCGAACTAGCACTAGCTGGACAGATCGCGCCGCATGAGTTCTACGACTCCAACGTCTTGCCCTTCCCGCAGCGTCAAAAGAAACCATCCGCGGACGAACAATTCGCCAGGTTCGTAGAAGTTATACAAGAATTGAATATACATGTGCCTTTGCTGGATGCTATGCAGGTACCGACCTACGCAAAGTACTTGAGGGACATTCTCAACAACAAACGTCCACTCCCAAGTACCGAGGTCGTAAAGCTGACTGAGGAGTGCAGCGCAGCGATCCTAAATAAAGTCCCGGAGAAGAAGAAGGATCCAGGATGTCCCACCATCACATGTACAATCGGGACACAACACTTTGAGCATGCACTCTGTGATCTAGGGGCAAGTGTCAGCGTAATGCCAAAGGTAGTTTCTGACCGCCTTAACTATACTACCTTGTCTCCTACTCCCATGAGACTGCAGTTGGCCGACTCCACGGTTCGCTACCCGGAGGGGATAGCCGAGGACATTCCGGTGCGCATCCGGGATTGCTTCGTTCCTGTCGACTTCGTGGAACTGGACATGGACGTGAGCAACGATTCGTCGCTCATCCTTGGGCGACCTTTCTTGAGCACAGCAGACGCTCACATTAATGTGGGTGCTGGAGAGATCCAGCTCAACATTAATGGAAGGAAGGAGAAGTTTGAGTTCAGGCC
>CM014274.1:53223747-53240659 GCA_004135705.1 Alloteropsis semialata | reverse complement strand
TATATTTGTATGCTTCTATAGAGTTAGTGTTTGCAAATACCCGAAGGATAAAGATTTTCCCTACTTAAAGTTGGACATTGATTTTCAAAGAGGGAAATCACAATCCTGGGTGCCTCCTTTGTCTCGTGCTCAACCACTTGGGTGTCCTCCTTGCATGCCGGTTTTAAGATGATTCATGAATTCTTGGCTACAAGGTTAGTGCACACAATACAACTACAAGCCTTGCATAAATATTATGATAAGCAGAATCAAAGCACAACCTTTCAAGGGAAACTATGATGGGCGACCCTAGGGTGATTGTACGGCTCACAATGCCTTGGCTTTAAGGATGAAAGATCTCAGAGATATCTAAGACGAGCATGATTTCTGAGATGATCCATGATGAACTTTATGCTCGTAGAAATGGGATCTCCGAAGTGATGAACTCCAAGATGCTCATAGCCCCATGATGTGAGAGGATGTGCAACTCTGTGGGCTTAAGCGATCTTGAGTTAAAGGTGTGAGGGGATTGTGTAAACGAGTCCCCTCCCTAGGATGGAGAGCTCCATATTTCTTAAGAAATAGTCAAGGTGCTCGAACAATCCATCCTAGGCTTCCAATGGAAGTCCATGTGGTATGAACAACATCTATGACGTTTTGGTTGTGACGTTCTAAAATAGCGTCACAGTAGATGGTGTTACTATAACGAAAAATAATGAATCATCACGGTAGTCAAGTGATGAATTTTTAATGATGAAAATTATGATGGAGCGTTAAATAAAGTCATAGAATAGAAAACCCAAATCGTCATAGAACCCCAGCCCATCCGCGCCAAAGAGCTGTGATAGTTTGAATTTGTCATAGAACTGCACCAGGCGACACGTATGCCATATGTGAGTCCAACATTCCAATGTGGCACGCGACGGGTGCGCTGTGTCCACATGTAACGGTCCATCGTGGCACTGGGTCCACATGTAAGCGCGCTCGTCCAAGTGTTTGTAAGTTAAAAAACAAACCGCGGGTGCCAGGTCTCGAACCCGCGACCTACCCCTGCAAACCGAAAGACTTACCACCGCGCTACAACGCCTGCTTGGTTCTAGGGCCATAAATTTTTCTTCTATGGAGATGTTCTTCCTTACTGGACTGGCCATTTGTAGGTTACGAATGAAGCCCATGCGCAGGCGTGCGTTTCCTTACTGGATTGGGCCATTTTACCTCCTCGAGCTATTGGTCGAATCTGCAATTCCTCCTTGGATTCAAAAACCGTCGGACGCGCACATGTCAGCACCACGCATCCTATCCGACGTGGCAGGGCCCACATGTCAGCGAAGACATTTTTGTTGACCGTTAAGAAGCGGAGGCGTCGGCTTCCGACGGCATCCATCCCCTTTCTTCCCCGGTGCGTAACCCTAGCCCCTTTCTTCCCCTCTTCTCCTCCGGCGATCCCGAGCGATGTCGACCTCGTGGAGCTCCAGCCATTCGCGCGGGACATGGTACGGCGAGGTGGGAGAGCAGAGGTCGCCAATCCCTTACCGGCGCGGGCCCCTGGACTACTCTCCTGATGTTCTGTGTCATTGCGGCAAGAAGGCGGCGTTGTGGATCTCATGGAGCGACGCCAATCCAGGGCGGAGATACTTCAAGTGCTATAATGCTCGGGTAAGTGCTAGTAGATCTGGTGTCGTGGGTTTGGTTTGGAGGTGTTGTACAATTAATTTGATTTCTTGGTTGTTTCCAGTATGGAGGGTGTGACTTCTTGGGTTGGTATGAAGGTGAGGTGGATGAGTTCATGAGAGGCTTGCTGGTGGATCTCCGGGATGCTGTGAAGGCACTGAAGCGTGAAAGGGCAGAGCTTAAGGCTGCTCTCAGTGATACTGTGATTAAGCTTGAGATGCTAAAGAAGGAGAATGTGGGCTTGAGCTCCGTCTTGGAAGAGGGCAGGCTCTGGGTGAGCAAGAAGAAGTCAGAGAAAAAGCATTGGCTCTTTGGTCTGTTTGTGGGTTGTGCCGCTACTGCAATGGTGTTTATGCGTTCAGCATAGACAATTAGTATGTTTAATTTGTTGATGTAATGTGGAATTTGTGCTTGTATGTTTAATTTGTGTTTGGAATTTGTGTATGAGGTTGTTGACAATGTGCCATTGTTGTGGTGGTAATTTGTGTATGAGGGTGATTTCGGCTGGGCCAAGGTTGGCCTTGAACTCATTTGGGCCACAAACGCGGGGCAAGCCAGAAAAGAAATGTATCTGTCTTGGGCCACAAACGCAGCCCAAAAATGCTAGGGAGATGAGCACGCGCACAGGCTGACGGACGTGGGCAGGCGGCAGATGAATGCGCATTAATTGATGTTCAACTGTTCGCGTCCCGTCGCACGTCCCCTCACCGGTGAAGGCCAGTTTGACCACTAATTTTGAGTTCGCTTCCACTCGAAGCTTTGCGTTGCAACCGTTCACGTTCCCGCAACCGTTCGGTTCATGTTCGCATTCCCGCAACCGTTCGGTTCGTGTTCTCGTTCCCGCAATCGTTCGGTTCGTGTTCGCCGGCATTGAACCGCATGTGTTCGTGGGTGCGGCATTCGTGGGTTTTGTCATCACAGCCGATACAATAAACAGAACGATGAACATAGAAACTAATTAAGATCATGAAATAGAAGCACATTATTCATAGACGACGACACATATTTATAATCAAACTAAACAAAAACTAAACAAAATTGATCCACCCCTCCTGACGAGTAAACTCGCGGTGCAGGTCCACCTGGGCGTCGACGCCAGGCTCCGGCCCGCCCATGGCGATGCCCATGACATGGAGCTACACCTTGGGGTTGCTGTCGTCCTCGAATGGGCAGACGGGGCAGTGGAACCAGCACTTGCCGGAGTCAGTGTACCTGATGCGGATGCGCATCTGGTCAGGATCGTCATCGTCGTTGTCATCGTCATCGTCGTCGTTGTGGACCGGCCCTGCCGGATCGCCCTCGACGAACGCGTCGTTGTCGAGCTCTGATGGATGGTGGTCGTAGTCGTCGTCGCTGTCCTCCTGTGGAGCCTTGGAGGATGATGGCGGCAACTCCGGGCGCGCTGGCTGCGGCGGCAGCAATGCCGAGCCCGACAACTCCTGGACCGGGTCGGCAGTATCACCCCGAGCCCGCTTGGGAGACGGTGAGCGCGTGGCGGGAGACGGCGGCGGCGAGGCGGGATAACGGCCACAGCGGCGCGCCCCCGACGACCCGCCAGCAGCACCTTGGAAGCGATGAGAACAGCACAAAAAAACCCTAATGAACAGTGTACAAAAAAAAGCCCTAATGAACACGACGAGTCTGCAAGACACAGCGCGCTGCACCATTCCTAACGGAAGCGTGGGTGGGATCCATGCTCTTGACGGAGCACGGCGAGAAGGCGGAGTGCGGCGAGGAGGAGAAAAGGCGGAGCGCAGCGAGGAGGAGAGAAGGTGGAGCGCGGCGAGAAGGCGTGTGTGGCCGTGACAAAGGATTTTTGTCGCAATGAGTACAAGCATAATAGCCCTTCATTGTCCAGCCTGACATTGTGCTTAAAGCTGGAAAGTCATGAATGCACCAAAGAACCGCTGCATGGAGGTTGAACTTTGCACGGCTGGCTATGTTGTAGGTACTGACACCCCTCCATAGTTCCAACAGCTCATCGATGAGCGGCTGCAAGAAAACATCAAAATCCTTTCCTGGAGATGCTGGACCGGGTATCAGCAGAGACATGAAACAATGCGCCAGGTTCACAAATTCCCAGGGTGGAAGGTTCAATGGTGTCACAAGCACCGGCCACATGCTATAGGTTGTGCTCAAGTTGCCAAAAGGATTGAACCCATCCGAAGCAACCGCAACTCTCAAGTTCCTTGCCTCACCTGCAAATCCTGGATACACTTTATCAAAGTTCTTCGAAGCCTCTCCATCTGATGGATGGCGTATCACACTGTCCACTGGCCTGTAGACCTTCTTGTTCCATTGGGTGTCCGCCGATGTTCGGCTTGAAGCAAACATCCTCTTCAACCTGGCTATAAGTGGGAAGTGCTTTAAACCTTATGAGGAACACGTCTGCCACTATCGTTGTCTTGCCATCTTGATTCTTTGCATATGTGGCACTCCTCATCGTTAGCATGGACTCCTCGAAATAACATACAGTTATTCTTGCACACATGGATGGTGTCATACCCAAGGCCCAAGTGTTGGCGGCTCTTAATGATAAAATCCTACGGACAACATAGATACAAAAGAATGATAAAACAAATAGACATAGGGTTACTACTAATGAATTCCACTAGTTTTGGTGCATATGTGCTTGCAGGAATAAAGTGGCAAAAGAAGGACCAAAGTGGGCCTAGGGCCAGGTCGCCCGACCCCACCAGGTCAGCCGACCTGGGCCCAGGCCCAACTGAGTCCAATCTTTCCCATGCAAAAGAAGCACATTGGGAGATCATCATAATCGTTGAATCAACGTCGGTTTGCACCAAAGGCATGAGATGAACTACCCTTGTATTGAAGGGCCCACACCTAAAACCAAATGTACTCGTGTCAAGCGTACCCACCTGGAACCGACCTCAGGGCCCACATGTCAGCTACTCAGAGGAAGATGGGCCCGAGAGGCGGCAACTCCAGGTCGGCCGACCCCATTAGGTCGGCCGACTTGGGCGTGCGCCTGAACCAGTCACCCATTGATGCGTACCTGCAAACCGTCTCCAGGAGAAGATCTGCACCGTGAACGACCTAGGACGGTGGATCCTAGGGCCAATCGACCTGGGCCACCTCCAAACTATCTCAACCTCCTCGTACCGACTCACAACCGCCTCTCCAAGATATAAATACATGGACTCCGGGCAGGGCTAATCATCATCGAGCTGAAGTGAAGATCCAAGGCGAAGCCCTCCTCATATCTAGAGTAGAAATAGGGAGAGGGTGAGGGAGAGTCTAGAGGAGTCCCGGCGTGTCGGCGACCCTCCACCTGTACCTCGACGGATGCAAGCTACTCAGTAAGTATCCGGGATTCAACTAGTACTTAAGTCTGAGTTATAGAAAGCTGAGTTCTCTATTGTGCTTGTGGGTTCGTTGCTTTATTCGTAAAGTATTCTAATCTCTGATCAAGGTTAGGATAGCTGATATTATCTTAGGCGTGGTGCTTAGGTGTATATCTGCCCTCATTTGCCTCGTAGCCCCACGGATTAGTAGAGGTAGGCGGCAGGTGGTGACAGCCCTGTCCGTCCTTTGTAATCCTCCACGTTCGGGTACGGCATAGAGCTGTTTGCCGGCAATTTCCTAGAGGTCTAGGATACCCCGGTGCCCAAAGCAAGCATAGGAGAACTCCCTTCGCTATATTCACAGCCTTAGTGCTAAGTTATCCTCTCTACCCAGCCTTTATATAAACTCGATCGATCCGGTCAGCTTTAGTGATTAGACAGCCCTTTACGTTCCCCGTAGATACGATACCTGGTTTACTCACGGTGAAAGCTACTTCGACAGCCGTGCGCTTGCGGACTTTCTGTTTGCCACCGCTGGTGTCAACAAGCTTTCTGGCGCCGTTGCCAGGGAACGGTAGCTGTTGTCTAAGATCTAAGGTTGCCCGTTTATCTTTTATTTTATATTTCTTTTGTTTTTGTTTTCAACCATGGATTCCACCCAAATTCATGAGTTCTCTGCTCCAATGGGCGAGTTATTGGAGCCGCACCCCTCGTCAAATTCTATTTTAACAGATAGCTATGAACTTTGCCCTGCCTTCATAGCTATGGTCCAGGACAAATCCTTCTCTGGAAGTGATGGTGAAAACCCATACCGTCACTTGCACGAATTCGACTTGCTCTGTTCATATCTGGTTATATCAGGCATGACTCAGGCAACGATTAGATGGAAGCTCTTCCCGTTCTCTCTTAAAGAAAGAGCGAGGAAATGGTATGACCATACCGTTGGGCTAACGAACGGTGAATGGGAAAAGTTACAGGACAAGTTTTGTCTTGAATGCTTCCCTGTTCACCGGATCTGTGCACTTCGGAAGGAGATCATTAACTTCCAACAAAGAGAGAAGGAAACGATAGCGAAAGCATGGGACCGGTTCCAGGACTCGTGTCTGACCAGAACGGATCTAGGCTTCCCAGACTACATGCTCATGCAGCATTTTCGGTCTGGGTTGAATAGTGAAGATGCCCGGTACATAGACATAGCAGCCAGAGGATCATTCCTACACATAACCCCGGCTAGAGCAAAAGAAGTCCTAGCAGCCATTCGGAAAAACTCTCCTGCTGACGCAGATGAAACTGAGCAAGAAGATCCCCAAGTAGAACCCATAAACTTGCCCAGTCCAGCTCCTGAGACCCCATCCGTTGAGGAAGAGGAAACTCAACCTCTCGGATTAACCTTTGATTTTGAGGAAGACTTCTTTGAAGACCTTGGGAATACCTCAAACTACACAATACAAAAAAAGCCTATGGTAGAGACCCCCTCCATTCAATTGGAGACAGAATTTCTGAATGAAACCGTGAGGGAGCTTATTTCCATCCTAAACACGGAATGGTCAAATGAGGCTGAGTTTTCTTCCGAAGTCATTCGGATTGACTCACCTTCACAGACCATTCGAGGTTTCGTTAGCAAGGTGGCCATAGAAATCCTTTGTAACCCGACCATTGGGGCTAATATCATGTCCAGTTCCTTTGCGCATATCTTAGGACACCGTAAGAAGCTGGCCCCAACATCAAAACTCCTTAGAACACCTTGAGGCCGTATTCTCGAGAGTCTCGGTTTAGTACGAGATTTTCTCCTCAAACACAACAGGATTCAGATGGCTCTGGACTTTTACGTCTTTGAGACATCAGATTTCGACCTCATGATAGGACATCCTATCAAGGGCCTCCTACAGAACGTAACCTCGGAAGGAAATCTGCTAGCCAAAGTAGGAAGAAATCTCCTCACCATTCCTTTAGCTAGGGTCAAGAATTCTATAGTCGAACCTTCGATGGAACCTGACCCACTTGAGGTAGTGAAATCCCTTCAACCTAGTGACCCACGTAGTCATTCCTCGAAGAGCATGTCCATGACTTTATTGAGGAGGAGGATGACGCATCTGAGCCACTTGAAAATGAGGAGCCACCCAAGTCACACATAGAGCTAAAACCCTTGCTCACTGGCCTTCGCTATGTCTTTCTAAATGAGGACAAGGACACCCCTGTTATCATTAGTGACAAGCTATCGCAGGACGAGAGTGATAGACTTGTTAAGGTGCTCGAGAAACACCGCTCGGTGTTCGGGTACTCCCTCAAAGACTTGAAGGGAGTAAGCCCCACGCTCTGTACCCATCGCATTCCCATAGACCCATCTTCTACACCATCTAGGGAGCCTCAGCATAGGCTAAACAATGCGATGAGGGAAGTCGTGAAGAAAGAGGTCTTAAAACTTCTGCACGCCGGAATCATTTATCCCGTCCCTCACAGTGAATGGGTCAGCCCTGTCCAAGTGGTACCCAAGAAGGGAGGCATGACCGTCGTAAGTAACGAGAAAACGAGCTGATTCCTCAGCGTACCGTCACTGGGTGGCGAATGTGCATTGACTATCGCCGACTCAACAAGGCGACGAAGAAGGATCACTTCCCACTCCTCTTCATCGATGAGATGTCAGAGAGACTCGCGAACCATTCCTTTTTCTGTTTCCTTGATGGGTATTCCAGCTACCATCAGATTCCCATCCACCCTGACGATCAGGAGAAGACTACCTTCACGTGCCCTTACGGAACGTATGCATACCGTAGAATGTCATTTGGGTTATGCAATGCGCCAGCATCGTTCCAAAGGTGCGTGATGTCTATCTTCTTAGATATGATAGAGGAGATCATGGAAGTTTTCATGGACGACTTCTCAGTCTATGGGAAAACCTGTGATCATTGTCTGCAGAATTTAGACAGGGTGCTACAAAGATGCGGAGACAAGGACCTGGTGCTAATCTGGGAAGAGTGCCATTTCATGGTATGAGAGGGTATAGTGTTAGGATACTTGGTGTCCGAAAGAGGGATAGAGGTGGATAGAGCAAAAATTGAAGTCATAAAAAGGCTTCCACCTCCTACCAATGTCAAGGTGATCCGTAGCTTTTTAGGACATGCGGGGTTTTATAGGCATTTCATTAAAGACTTTTCTCAGATAGCCAGGCCCCTCACTAGCCTATTAGCTAAGGATGTACACTTTGACTCTGATGATGAGTGTTTGCATGCTTTTACAATCCTAAAGAACGCTCTCATCTCAGCACCAGTCATTCAACCCCCTGACTGGACGCTACCCTTCGAGACAATGTGTAATGCTAGTGACTATGCTGTTGGTGCTGTCCTTGGACAAACCAAAAATAAGAACCATCATGCTATCTCGTATGCTAGTAAAACTTTGACAGGAGCTCAACTTAACTATGCTACCACTGAGAAAGAGCTCTTGGCCATAGTTTTTGCTATAGACAAGTTTAGATCTTACTTGGTAGGAGCTAAGGTGATTGTCTACACCGATCATGCTGCCTTAAAATATCTGCTTACCAAGAAAGATGCTAAACCACGTCTTATCCGCTGGATTCTCTTACTCCAAGAATTTGACTTGGAAATTAAAGATAAAAAGGGAGTAGAGAATTCAGTAGCAGATCATTTGTCGCGTATGCAGTTCACTGACATGCAGGACCTACCGATAAATGACTTCCTACGCGACAACACCCTACTTAAGGTGACAGCCTCTGACCCCTGGTACACAAATATTGTGAATTTTATAGTTGCAAGATATGTACCGCTAGGGGAGAACAAAAGAAAGCTGATCTACGAAAGTAGACTCCATCTATGGGATAAACCATACCTGTACAGAGTATATTCAGATGGCATGCTCAGGCGATGTGTACCCACAAATGAAGCAAGAAAGATCATTGAGCAGTGCCATGCAGCCCCCTATGGAGGTCACTACGGTGCGTTTAGAACAAGGTCCAAGATCTGGCAGAGTGGATTCTACAGGCCCACAATGTATGAGGATACAAAAGAATTAATTCGACGATGCCAGCAATGCCAGAAGCACGGAGGGATCACAGCAAGAGATGCAATGCCCCTCACAAACAACTTGCAAGTTGAGCTGTTTGATGTGTGCGGCATTGATTTCATGGGACCCTTTGTCAAATCATATGACAGTGAGTACATCCTAGTGGTGGTGGACTACGTCTTGAAGTGGTTTGAAGCAATGCCATGTCGAGCCGCTGACTCCAAGCACACGGGAAAGATGTTCCATGAGATCATCTTTCCACATTTTGGACTCCCAGGATGGTAATCAGTGATGGAGGGTCACATTTCATCGACAAGACCTTCCGGAAGTTTCTGGCAGAACTGGGGGGCAAGGCACAATATAGCTACACCATGCCACCCCCAGACAAGCGGTCAAGCAGAAACATCAAACAAGCAGATCAAGTACATTCTGCAGAAGACCGTAACAGAAATTGGAGAAGGATAGATGCTCTATGGGCATACCGGAAGGCATACAAAACGCCGATCGAGATGTCTCCATATCAACTAGTCTATGGCAAGACTTGCCATTTACCGGTTGAGCTGGAGCATTAGGCACACTGGGCCATAAGAATATGGAATATGGATCTTCTAGCAGCCCAGCAGATGAGGAGAATGCAGCTATCAGAATTAGAAGAGTGGAGAGACAAAGCGTACCACATTGCTAGAATCTACAAGGAAAGAACCAAGAGATGGCACGACAAAAGGATCAAGGTGAAGGAGTTCCACCTCGGGAATAAGGTACTACCCTTTAATTCCAGGGTGAAGCTATTTGGGCATGGAAAACTTTGTAGCAAATGGGAAGGACCATTCGTTGTGGTGGAGACTTGTCGCATGGGGCAATCACACTCCAAGATGATGAAGGTAACCTCTTCAAGGTAAATGGTCAATGTTTAAAAGTTTTCCTTGAACCAGATAAAGTAGAGGAGGAATTCAACGTAATCAATTTGGTCATGGACAATTCCAATCTATAAATATCCTTCACAATAATGTCCTTAGCCCCTAGAACCCGTTTGCACACACTTTGGGGCATAGTGGGCATGACACGTAGGGCACGAAAAATTTGAAGGCGACCGAGCTCAAGGCCAGGTCAGCCGACCCCACCAGGTCGGCCGACGGCCCCCTGAGCCCGATCAGCTCTATCCTCTGCAAACGTTCCACTCCAACGTCTCTGAAGTCGTTCTGCGGTGGATGAGCGTTTCAACCTCTGATTGATCCGAGAAGAGGGTTGTTCCTTCATTAAAAATTCACCCATCCTCTTCTCCCTTCTCATCTGAGCTCCTCATCACCCCTATTCTGAAACCTCTGAGCTAAACCTTCCAAATCCTCAAGAATGGCCAGAAAGAGACACCCTACCTCTCGATCAACCTTTGATCTTGAGGGAGAACCCACTCCAGCAAACCAAATAGTGCCAATCAACCTGGAGTCGGCCATGGCCATGGTGGTACCCCCACTGGCCAGCCTCCCGCCGAAGGAGGACGCGAGAGGCTGCACCAGAGGGTCGGCCGACCCCTTAGGTCGGGCGACCGGCCCTGGTGGCCCCTCGGCGCCCCGCTCGGCGGCACGATCCCACTCCCCGAGAAGGTCCCAGAAGCGCGAGGCACGGGCATCAAGCCCGTACAGAAGGCCAACAACGGGGCAGCTCACCCCAAAGAAGACGCCGGTGGCCACTTCCACCAAGGGGGATGGACTCCCTACTCTTCAACCAGGGGAGAAGCTGAAGGAGGTCGTCAAGAACAAGTGGGAGTACGTCGTGGTGTATCATTATACGTCTGATGTGTCCATCTACTCTCCCGCTAGCACCCCGGAGCCACGATTTCGAGTCTTCGGGAAAAGGAAACCTGATGGCGGCTATGAAAAGGGGCTGTTCCCTCACCTCACACCTGAGGAGAGGAAGGAGTTGGAGGAGTGTTGGTATTTCTTACGGTCACAGATAAATCCGCAAGCGCACGGATACCGTTGTAGCTTTTACCCGGAAATATTAAGGGTATCGAATCCATAGAGAAGGCAGTGGTTGACTAGAGTAGTTATCCATTGTATTCAATCATAACATTATTAATATACCAAAGTCTAGCAAGGGGTGAATATTGATAGACGGGCAGTGTGACACACAGAAGGTTTCATTGCTCAATATATAAGTCTAGTTAATATGAAGATCCTAGGAGAGAGCCAGGGATTCTATATACTTCTCACATATGAGTTACATACATTATAAGTGTACACTATACAAGCTTAGCAAGGGACACATGTTAGAGGGCAAATCGAGGAGTCGTGGGATCCCCTCATCAAGGGTACTGTCACGATGTTTATCACTAAGGCCTGCAAACGCCCAAACCCGAACGGCGAGGATTACAAAGGCCCAGTGGGGCTGTCACCACCCGAGGGCTACCTCTGAATACGTGGGATAGGGTATCCCCAATGGTATTTCATATCCCAAACACCATGTTTGTAATATGAAATAACTACTCTATTTATTGTCCAGATAAACAGAGCAACCTTGTGGCGCATTGGGCCATTGCCATAACATGCATCAGCTATACTAAGGTGCAAGACATACAACTTATATGATGAACAAATAAGGCAATAAGCCAAATAACATAAGCAAGATAGTAATTCCATTAAAGCTCAGAGTCTTATAAGTAAACAGAAAATACAAGATAAATAAGCTCTAAGCTTACCAAGACTCCTTCGGAATCCCGTAGAAGCTCAACTCCTAAGACTACATCACTACTAACTAAGACTAGAATGTGTGGCAAAGAGAGCTCTTCCTTCTTGGTGTGTGTTGAGAGTGAGGGGAGGGGCTCTATTTATAGTGTAGAGGATGGCTTGGGAGAGTGAAGATCCTCCCTAGGTCCTAGAGAATATTCCCCTCTCTATTGTCTCCTTGTGCCAAGTGTCCTGAGAAACCGACGCTGGAACGTCGGTGGCACGAAGAAAGGTCGCGTAGGGAACAAGTCCCGCGTGTGCTTCCACGGCGAAATCCCGCACTTCCTGCTGTCCTCGATCCGCGTGATGGATTCCTGGGCTAATGGGGAGCTGCCATGTGTCCTAGTGGATCCGTTCTGTTCTGCGCGCATGCTAACCAACCTTCGTCCGCGGCTGCAGAACCGAGTGCGCTGGCCTGCGGGCCCTGGTCTCCGATGCGTGGCTGCCTGCATCTGCACTCGGCAGTGCTGACCGCGAGGCCTGGTGGCCAGCGCGTGCCCCTGTGGGCCCGGTTGCCCTGCTGACCCGCATGCAGCAGGCCCGCTGCACTGTTTGGCCTGGTCCGGCGTAGTTTCAGTTGGCCGCTGCTGCGTGGCCTGTGGCCTGCCCATGTAGGGCCGCTTGTCCCATGCATGCAAGGGCATGTTTAAATTTACAAACTTTGCATAAAGTTTTCATCTCGAGAACCGTGTCAGTTTATTTCTTCTCTCTGTGCACGCGGCCCAATGTATAAACTTTTCACCACTTTTCACCAATTCACTGCATTTAAACACCCCCCAAGTGTAGGAACTCCTGGCCAGTGTGGGCTTCACCATGCTGGCCAACTTGGGGCCCACTTGGCCGTCGGGTATTGACGCAGGCACTGCCCCTGCTTGGCCCTGCCCACGTGCGGTGCAGCGGCAGCTTGTGATAGGTGCGCAGGCCATGGGCCCGACCTGGGTCCCACTAGTGGCATTTGATGCATGCTTGTAGGTCCATGTATCTCATTAATGATAAACACCTTATAATATATATTTTTCCATAGGAGCTCCAATTAGTGCAATCAATATATCCATCTTGTTCATCTCAATGAGATCTTCACAATGGTGAACTCCAACTTGGCAATTTGAGATAATTTATGATAATGATATATGTTGAGGTTGTACTCGGCAGATATTTGTCCGACAAGCACCCCGCTTCGTGCGAAGATTGATCACGGTGGATGAACAGAAAGACACGGGATTTTATACTGGTTCGGGTCCTCGAGATCGAGTAATAACCCTACGTCCAGTTGTTGCTTGTATTATTTCGTCGAGTACAGATTACAATGGCATAACAAGTACCCTTGGGTGTATTGGCTAAAGTTGGAGATACCCTCTACGTGCAGGACCCCCCTATTTATATCCAGGGAGACGTGCCTTACAAGACAAATAGACCTAAACCTAGTAGGACTCTAACCATCTTCGGGCCTTCCTTCTGCGATCCAGTCATCGTGTCTTGTTCGGAGTCTTCTTCGTTCGGAGTCGGTAATCGGTAATCCACGTGATCGGGCACCCTGGTATTATGGCCTCAACAGTAGCCCCCGAGCTTATCTTGTTCAGAAAAGATTGAACTTTAAGTAGTCTTTGGGTCTTTTTGCTCTTCGGGTGATTTTAGGATATGCAAATATCTCGATAATCACTTGAAAATGAGAGCCAGAAAAGGTCCCGAACTCTTGAATAGTGAAACCTGCATCTGAATGATAAGGTCAGAGAAAATATCAGCCATAATATTAGTAAATAAAAATATTACATCTTGGAAACTGGAACACCAAGGGTTGATGCAACGGCTGCCCTACGCATTAAAAACCGACTCCGCACGTCTCCCGAAACTCTAGCAGCGCACGCGGCATAAATTACGGCTCTGCTCAGGTTCCTCGATTTTCGTGCGAAGCGTCGCCTCAGGGTCCTTAAATATCAGATCCCTTGGATCGATCTGTACTTGAACCTTCCTTTCTAAACTCTCTCCCTCCCCACACCAAGGGAAAGAAAAAGCTCAGCCGTAAGTTCAAGCTTCCTCGCCTCCTTTTCAGAGACTCTCCCCACAGCTCCGCCGAACTGCCGTCCGACAAGCCGGAGGACCCGCCGGCGTCGACACCACCCCCTGCTCCTCCTCAGGCTCGTCTCCTTGCCCTCCCCTGGCATGGGGATGAAGGAATCGAGGTCAAGCCGCCAAACAAAGCTCTGGCAATGGCATCTCCGGCTCCCGATGCCGCTCCATCGAGCATTGCCACCGGGAAGCGCCCTGCACCGTCTTCTCCAGCCCCGGCGTCTCCCATCTCCCTCTCCTCCGACGATGAACAGGTTCATGGAGGAAGCGGAGTTCGACTGAAGCCGGAGCCCTCGCGCGCAGGCGCATCTTCGTCTTCTGCTCCGGTGGACACCAGCGGTGACGAGGAGTTCGCCCGGCACCTCTTCGTCTCTTTGAACCGCGACCTGATCGGGATTCCTGGAGACGGAGCGCTCGTGGATCTCGTTAGCGACTCTGAAGAAGAGAACGCGGTAGATGATCCGCCGGCCGGCACCGCACCGCCTTGATCCTCGCCGATGACATTAGTCAGGCGAAGATTAATATATTGATTTTTTTAGTTTCAGGATAATCATTGATCCCTTGTGAAATGTACTCCCTTTTGGACTTAATGAAGAAATTTCACTTGAAAGATGCAACAATAATCCCTCTTTCTGTGTTCGGGAACTTTTGTGTTAATCTGTTTGAGAAACTGCCTGCCTAGAGAATGAAATCTCCTGATCAAGAGTTTCTTCCGAACAGACTAACTAAAAACTTAGCATGTTCAGGAAATTCGACCCTAATCAGGCATGATCGGGGTATTTCCTCTATACACACCAAGCATTCGGTCATTTAAAACTGGTAGCTTCTCAGGTAAGCTATCAATCCTAAATGCATTAAATTTGACCTGCACAACTTTCGAAACGACACGTGCCGTAGAAAAAGGAAATAATATTTTTGACCCAACAGTGACTACGGATTGCGCGGCTCGAGGCCGGTTTTCTCGGGGTTCGTGCTTCCTTGCGAAACCATAAAGCCCCCAGGCGCAGCCACCTGGACTCCATTTGAGCCTTCGTCTTCCTCGCTTGCATTTGCAAACACTCACCATTCCTTATTCGCTTTCTGCCCTCCATCCTTTCGCTCCTCCAGTCCCTTGAGCCAGCTCCTCGCTGCCATGGCATCCTCGCACCAATCCTCATCCAGGGGTGAATCATCTGGTGAGCAGAGCAGCGCCGCCGCTGGACGAGAACTTCGCAGCGGAAACACAATCTGCACCACGGACAAGTATTGGGACAAATCCACCACCACGACCAAGCAGCTGCAACAACTGGAGGACCTTGGATTGCTTCCAGACACCGCCATTTTTCCTCGCCATGGCAGTAGCCTTCCTGGAATTCTTCCATTGTGGTTAAGTAGCCTTCCTGGAATTCTTCCATTGTGGTTTTGGGGTTTATCCGTCAGACTTCTTCCACAACATCTGTGACTTCTACCAGATTGAACTTGTGCACATCAAGCCTGGCGCCATAACAATGCTCAGCGTCTTTGCTTTTCTGTGTGAAGCCTGGTTAGGAATTAAGCCTTCATTGCTGTTGTGGAGATATTTTTACACCCCGTCATTTTACAAGAATCAACTCATGATAGGGTCGATCGGGTTCTCCTTGAGAGATCGGGAGACTTACATCCCCTTTCCAATGAAGGATTGCTGGAAAGGTTATGAACGTCACTGGTTTTACATCACTCTCCCCCAGGCCTCACTAGCCAAGGGGAAGTATTTGATGCCCTATCTCAAGGAGGAAACAAAGGCCCTGCCCGAGGTCACCCCTGCTATGCAGAAACACCTTGATCGGATCCTTGAGCTCCGTCAGAAAGGACTGACGGCGATTCATGTGGCAGAGATTTTCATCAGATGGAGATTCATCCCACTCATGACACATGATCGGTATGCCTGGACCTTTACAGGTGATAATGACCCGAATAGGATGAAGCCAGATGGTAAGCTCCTTTCTTTGATGTATTCGGTAAAATTTTCCTAGAACTTGTTCGGTCATTTGAATTATCATGACTCTTAACCAACAGTTGTCCTAGAATCAGAAGTGGCCACTCGTCTGAAGAAAATGCTGGGCGCAGAACTTCCAGACTGGGATGGCGTCCCAGCTCCCTACAGCCGTGACAACCCTCCTCCAAAGGTAAACCGGTTCTTCAGAAAATCTCCTGCTTGCTTAAGATTTGTATGAAATGATCCTTTTTCTGTCAAGGCCCCTCCAATTATTGATGCCCCCGCTCGGAGCGGAGCCATCGATATTGAAGAAGGCGGGGAGCAGCCTGTTGACCAGGGCACCAGGACCCCAATCGTCGAGCAACCCGAACCACTACCAGTAGCAAAAAAAGATGCCCCGAGCAGCCCTAAGGAGAACATCCCCCGAACCCGCAAACGCTCCCGTGGAGCAAGCGTGGAACGGATGACCCTGGGTTCGGGCACCCCTGGTATACCCGGGTTTGGTGAGCTGCTGCACAGTCGTGATCCGCCTCGCCCTATCAACCAGGTACCACGCATGATCGTATTCGGGCGTTTATTCACAGCATTTGATCGTATAACCGAAGCTAAACGTGTTCGGGAGATTTCTCGCCAGGAAATTCGTCCAACCACACGGCCATCAAAGCCCGCATCTGGAGCTAAGAGATTCAAAGTCAGAATCCCGACATCCAAGTAAGGACTTTGACTTGCTTAGTTATGCTCGAGCGCTTCTCGTAGAGAGAGACTTTTATTTAACTATTTTTGATTATTCGGGAGTGTAGGTCTTCCTAGCCTGCCATTTCTCTTCCCGCCAAGATGCCCGAAAAGGAGAAAACTCCCGAACCAGTTTCGGTAGCTCATCCTGTGGTACTGAGAAATCCATCGAGGTGGCAAGACCTGCTCCGACACCCTTGGGCCCGGTCATTGCTTCGCTCTTGACAGCTGAGGATCGGTGGCGTTCGCTAGACGCTCGTGCCTCTGCTGCTGAAGCGTCTATGACCAAACTGGAGGCCCAAGTCACCGTTTTCCAGTCCGAGAAGGAAGGTACTTGTTTAATGTTATCAAGTCTATTTTTTGGTCCTAATTCGTAAACTTGCGCTTATATTCTGCATTTGATTCTGTAGCCAACTCCAAGAGCATTGAGATGCTCGAGAAGAAAAGCTCGGATCTGGAGG
>CM014274.1:53185349-53210135 GCA_004135705.1 Alloteropsis semialata | reverse complement strand
GCTAACTATGCACGAGAGGGTATTACTGTGAAGTTTTCAGATTTTTCTGAGATATATATAATTTCTGGTGATTTATTTGCATTAAAAGAACTAGAGCAAAGATTAAACCATAACTAAATCTACACACGCTTTATGGATCTGAGATTTTGACAGCGTACTTATATGACTTAGAGAAACACAAGGTAAAAATCATATCATTTTATGGACAGCCGGAACAGTTATTAATTTTTGTCTTTCTTAAACCATATGTGCACAAAAACTATATAAAAACTTATATAACACATGTTTCACAACAAGCTTATTAAACTCTACTGAACATAACAAGACTATAACAGGTGGTTTCATATTTTTATCATGCTCATAAAGATTACTATGCATTTATTTAGTTTCTACACACTTTTTTACATAAATCAAAACTATTGCAAGAACTTTGATTTCATGAGTTCATGTACCACCACTGTGTAGATTTGTGAACAAGAAAGCTAACAAAATTGAGTTTGTATTTTTAGCATTTTTCTGCATTTTTATATGCATTTGTTTGTTTTCAGCCGATTTAAACATTAAATCTGAAAACATTTCGTAGAAAGGTCCCTAGAAGTTTCCCCATAACCACCTGGAGTTCCATTCAGTTTACAAAGGGACCCTTCTTCCTCCTCTGGTACAGACCGAGTTCAGCCATGGTCAGGAGGGGGCGGGATATTTACATATTTGCCATTTTTACGGTTGACACTCCTTCAATTGCCACTTTTATAATGGCTTCTACGTTTTTGACACTCTGCTTCATACGTTGCTACATATTTGCCATTTTCGCTGATGTGGCACGCCACGTCCGTGATCTAGCTCTACTCTGACGTGGCACTGGACGGTAAAAAGACTAGACTGCCCCTGCCTCGCTCAAGTTAGTCATTCCCTTCTCTCTCCTGTCGTTGACGTGTGGACCCACGTATCAGGATTATCTTCAACCTCTCGCCGTTCTCTTCTTCCTCAAGCAGCACGATGCCGAGGGTCAGGTCAGGTCACATTTGCATCGCAGCTTGATGGACAAGTTCTGGTGGGGCTCCCCGTGGCGGGTGACACGATGGCGAGACGAGCCAGCGAGGCCGCAGGGGCTCACCACCACCCGCCCTGCGGCATCGGCGGCCGCCAGGCATCCCGACCCCGCGGTCAAGGTGCTGGTGCTCGTGCACCGCCTGCTCGCGGAGGGGGACCCGACGTTCGACCCAGCTACCTCAACAGACCGTGGCGCTTTGATCCGTTGCGCGTGCAGGCCGGCCAGGACATGAGATCGCACGCGCCATTGATGAGGGCCGCCCGACTGACAGAGCTAACCAACTTTTATTTACTACCATCAGCCGCCTCGCGTGAATGCTTCTATTTTTATTTTTATATTTTTTGAAAATTTCTCGTGAATGTTGAAGGGGATGAAATGAAAGGAAAAGGGTTGTTACGGTAGCTGTAGCCTGTACTATACGTCTATACTGCAGTACATGCCGCATGCGTGATGCGTGGCGCCATTGCCTGTGCTGGGGGCTCGGGAAGGCCACCAGGGAGGCGCGGCTAGCCCGACAAATTGGAGCATCAACGCAGGCAGCTTCGACGACACCGACAGGACAAACGAGGTGCACGAGGCTTGGGAGCTCGTGCCGGGGCGAAATGCGGCGGCCGAGGCAAGTACAGAGGATCTCATCGCGAAGGCGCAGCAGCTGAAGCACATCCTCTCATGGACTGCTTCACCGAGCTGGACACTCCTACCTGCGTGCGCGTCCAATTCATCTTTTTACATCATGATGCTTGAGGATGAAGAGAGCGGCGAGAGGTTGAAGATGATCCTGATACGTGGGTCCTACATGTCAATGGCAGGAGAGAGGGGAGGGAATAGCTAACGTGAGGGAGGCAGGGCAGTCTAGTCTTTTTACCCTTCAGTGCCACGTCAGAGTACAGTTGGACAACGGACGTGGCGGGCCACATCAGCAAAAATGGTAAATATGTAGCAACGTCTAAGATAGAGTGGCAAAAACGTAGGAGCCATTATAAAAATGGCAACTCAAGGAGGGTCAACCATAACCATAAGAGTGGCAAATATGTAAATATCCCCGGGGCGGCTTGGCCAACAGGGCCTGCGGGGTGACGAGGAGGGAGGGAAAAGAGGTCTGCGAGCATAGGGGCCTCACCACGAGTCCATTTTGATGGTTGGCTTGGCTGGAGACGAAGAAGGGGAGGCTGTCCACGGTGAGCTCCGTGGAGCGGCAATGGCGGTCTGGAAATCCTCTGATTCCAAGTGATGGAGGCTCGGCTGCGGCTTGGGGATAGATTGGGAGAGTAGAGGGGTGGTGCGTATGCCCGGGCCGAAGGAATCGGAGGGAGATGGAGAGAATTGAGAGAATTTGGGAGGGAGATGACGAGAGCTTGCTCTGCTCGGTAATGGAGGGAGACAGAGTTTTTATAGGCACAGGGACAGGGGAGGGGGCTTGCAGCCGGGGCTAAGGAACTGCACGGGATTGGCGAAGGGCGCGGCGGCCGGGCATTGGGGAGGCGGGCGGCAAACGCCGGTTGGTCCGCGACGGCGGTGGGTAGAGCTGCTGCTCACGTGGCGCCAGTGGCGTCTGAGAGGAGGAAGGGATGCCTAGCTGATGCCATGCCATTGGCGGGGTTGGACGGTGGCGGTAGCAGCTGCCTTGCTGGGAGGGCTCGGCCGTGGTTGGCCTGGCACCTAGCGCAGGTCAGGCATCCATGGACAGGTCGTGCTCGAGCTCTGTTCGTGAGGTAGAAGAAAGGGAGAGAGAAAAAGAGAAAGAGAGAGAAAAAAAGGACTGCTTTTGATTGGATTTTTGACACTGAGCACTTGTTTTTGGAAGAAACGCAAATTACGAAAGTTGTTCGTTTTGAAAAATTCTACAACTTTTAGATTTGCAGATTTTTGAGTTCTTATATAAGATTTGATTTTATTTTCAGCCTACGATAACCTTATTTAGAGGTTAGTTAACACTTAAACTCATCATTTTATGTGTTTAACTTTTGAGTTTGAACCTAAACTCTCAAGTGAACTTTTATTTCACTAATTTAGGAATATTTTGATAGATTACTCTTGTTATGTCAATTGAGTTTATAAAACAAAATTAATTTTAATTTGGTGCACAACAATTAACATTAAAGTTTCTTTTGAAAAAGAAAGCTCGTCATTTTATGTGTATGTTTTCTATTTTTAGAACTCAACCTTTTAAGAAATTTGACAAGCATTTAAATGTGATCGTGTTGACGTATTCTTCTCATTATCATAAGTTGAGTGTGTTCAAAAAACACAAACACCCTAGACTAGGCTTATGTATAAACACACATACACTCAAAAGCATAAACATATGCAACAATCATTATGCATGCCATGAGTTGATTTATAAATTTCCAATTTGTTATTTAATTACCCTAGTGACACTAGAGGTGTCACAGCCTACCCCGGATTGATAAACCTTGGGGGAGTACTCTGAGGGAAGAGCTACAACTGATTCGTGCGCTTGCGGTTCATGATTGACGCGTCTAAGGGTCGTCAACAACGTGATAAAAGGAGAAGCTCCTAGAGTGCAATACTCGGTGAATGGAACACAATATAACACATGGTACTACCTTGCTGATGGAATATATTCAGAGTGGACAGCCTTCGTGAACTCAATATCGAAGTCTCATACAGAGAAGCACAAATTATATGCACAATTTCAAGAAGGGGCAAGGAAGGATGTGGAGTGCGCATTTGGTGTTCTACAATTCTATTTTGATATTGTTAATCGTCCACAAAGTTATGGAAACACAGTGACGTTGTTAACTTAAAGCAAGCATGTGTTATCCTCCATAATATGATAATTGAAGATGAGAAAGGAATTGGTTAAAATTACTTTGGATTTGAATGACTATCCAAGTGCAACTATTGTGCTACCACCGAAAGTGAGTACCAACGATACTCCTAATCCATGCTTTGTGCAGGTACTTCAAAGAAACTCGGCTATTCGTGCTCGCTCTACACATAGACAACTCAACAATGATTTGGTTGAGCATATATGGTACTGCTACATCAACAAACAAAACTAGACATACATGAGTAATTATATTATGTATTTATCAAATCATACCATGTATGTCGAGCCTATTTATGTAAATATATTATATTTATTCTTCTATAACAAATTCATGTTCTTTATTTGAATCCACCATGTGTTTTCTTATAGAAGCAACAAGATGGCTAGAAAGATTAAATTTATCCTTGATCACAATGATTTAAGTGTTTATAGATGAACTAAATAGCTTGCAGGCAACCTAATAGACGGATCACTGTACAAGTTGTCTGTTTCAATGTCTGTGACATGGCATTGTTGATGCCAAAAAATTGGGTGATGATCTTCTAGTGTTAACACTATGGCCTAGGAGATCTGGTTAACTCCAGTGCAGGTCCAAAATCTTGAGGTTCGTGGCGTGACAGTCAATTTGACCTGAAATTGACAACATAGAGTTTAATCAGTAACTTCAATTAAACTCATCGACCAAGGCTCCGAATTGTTTTCACAATAGGATCAACATAACAAGAAGTCCGATGCAAGCATGAACCATCGGCTATGAGCCCGAATCGTGATAATATGACATATGTTGAAACAAGCCATCGACTATAAGAGCCGATTTATAAATAAATCAAGTTTAATCATGCTTCTTATTATCCATGTTTCCAAAGGACACAGGTAAACAAAAATCAATGTCACTAACAATCGGATCGGGATCAACCATGACAGCGTTGTTAGCAAGGCACCAATTTTGCCTATCAAGCTGATGAATCTATGAATATTAAGGAACCTATTTAAACTCAATTTATTAACGACTCGAGAATTAGATCTAAACCAGCTTTCTAATCACGCAAATCTAGCAAGTCGCTCTCAAATATGAATACAAATATGATAAATATGACAGGTAAAATAGCGATCAGAATCAAGTGTAAACTGATTAGGAAAAACAACGAACCGGATAACTGTGGGATCTATTAAAACTAAGCCAAAAAAACCTAATTAGATCAATAGAAACCGATAAATTGGTGAGCTATCTAAATGGAAAAAAGCGATGCGGCTCAATTTAAAGCTTAGAGTAAATCGGTAAATGTCGTGATTACAGGCAAATCGGAGATCAAGATGATGCAGCCCTACTTGCTGAAAAACTCGACAAAAAGAAAACTAGGGTGTGGCGCAGGGCCAGAAAAGTAGCTTGTATTGAGATGGAGTTGAACGTCTTTTTACAATGCCGCAGGGTTCATATTTGTACCTGGAAATCCACTAAAGCTAGTCGATTACGACAATAGCTCTAAAATTATTTAAACAAATCTAAATCTTAACTATGTAAAATTAGAACCATGAATATCTTCGGCCTTGGAGAAGCTTCTAGATGCCTATGCCGTGTTTCCCACGCATCTTGCAACCGTATCAGCCTTGGCCTCTTCTCAATTCCTGACACGTAAACACCATATCTGATCCGTACTCATCCGCATTGGATTCCATCGAATTAGTTCCAAACTCCATCGGATCGGCTCCAGACTCCATCAGTTTGACTTCAGGGTCCATAGGTTGACTGCCTTAATCGAATTGGCTTTGGTCCTGGCCAACCCTTCAATTCAGGATTTTGATCTGTCCGTCAAGTCAAAATCTGTTGTCAACGGACATGCATCTTGTAGACATGCATCTTTGCTTTGCTTTGCTTCGGTAGGGCTCTATCCACGTCAATGGGCCATGGAGACATCCGGTGAACATCGATTGGTCCAAGTCCAGAATAGCAGCAACTTTCAAATAAAACACTACTACCTCCGTTCCAAATTAGAATTCGTTAGACTTTTTTGGCCCTAAGTTTGACCGCTCGTCTTATTCAAATTTTTTTTGCAAATATAGTTAAATTTAAGTCATTCTTGATAAACTTTTATTAATAAAGAAAGCCACAACAAAAGATGTGATATTTTGCACAACTTTTTGAATAAGACGAGCGGTCAAACTTGGGGTCAAAAAAGTCAAACGAATTCTAATTTGGAACGGAGGGAGTACTAATTCTTTTTTGTCGCTTTACTCGACTTTATTTTTCGTACAATATCCAAGTGACAGCTCAAAACATGGGTCGTGCGTGTACAAATACAAAGCAAATTTAAACTTCCTATTTCAATCGGGAAAGGGACACACTCTGGAGGACCATGGAAAACACAAATCCCGTGTAGATTTTTGACGCATCAGCATTCCAGCCAAGTGGACATTAAAAGTCTTACTCTTTGTTCTGCGCGTTGTTCATCTCCCATGCCGTCAGATGATGCAGCTTGATGTCCTCCTCTCCGTTGTTGAAGACGAACAGATGCGCGTCTTTGCCCGTTGCGAGGGTGGGGTAGACTCTTGACAAGATGCAGGTCCTTCCTCCAGCTCCAAAGCTCTCGACCACTGACCGATCCATCTAGAACATGCAAAGGAAAATGCAGGTAATGACTCTACCCAGCTAAGTCGACATCTGTAATCTTTTCAGTGATTACTCAAAGAGAAAAGGTGGACAAAAACAACATTTATTGTAATAAATTACAGGGCGGGAATATATTTTTCTCGTACAAAAATGACACTAATTGTTTAATGTCTGGTCGTAATATATTTTTTATAGAACGAGTAATAGATGTTAGATAAGCCTAGCATCTAGTTTTCAGTTTAGCACTGCATGTTTCAGTTAGCTTATCTGCATGTTTCAGTTTCAGTTCAGCATAGCACGAGCACCAAGCTGTGGTTCGCCGTGCAAATAGGAGAAGTGGCCGAGTCTAGCTCGCCATGAACTTGAGCATGCAGCCACGGGCGGCGTTCGCGGGCGTGGGGATGGACGCGCTAGAATCACGTCGTGTGCACCGTGGCTGCAGGCCTTTGCATTGCTGTTTTCATACAATAAATAGTGAAGAAGAACACCAGAAAAGCTGCGCTTTCAGGCAGCACCAAATTCACCGAGTTCATTCCTTTTGCTCTTGTTCATCAACACTCACCAGCGGCGTACATCGCCGTTCGGTTTCTAACAAGTGGTATCAAAGCTTAGGTTGAAGAAATCCTGCTGTTGCAATGGCTTCGCCGCCGCCGGCGCGTGGCCGCACCCCGGGGAAGAAGGAGAAGCCGGAGACCTCTGGCGGCAGCAAGACGCCGCGACGTTCTCCGGCACGCTCACCATCGCGCACCCCACCACGTCGTTCACCGCGCCGCTCACCTCCGCGTCGCTCTCCACCGCGTCGCTCACCTCCGCGCTCCCGGCCGCCACGCCGTCCGCGCGGTCGCCAACCGCATGAAGTCGTCGTCGAGCGAATCGTCCGCGAGGGCGGTGGCTCGGGCACCTGGCCGCAGCTGACCCGCAACAACTACCACCAGTGGTCGCTGCGCATGAAGCTCAAGCTGCAGGCGCGTCACCTCTGGGAAGCCGTCGAGTTCCCCGACATCGTGGAGTACGACGAAGACCGGAGCGCACTCGACGCCATCTGCAGTGCGGTGCCAGAGGAGATGGTGCCCGCGCTCGCCACCAAGGACACCGCCCACGACGCCTGGGAGGCAATCAAAACCTTCCGCATCGGCGACGATCGTGTGCGGAGGTCAACCGCCCAGACTCTGCGGGCGGAGTACGAGAACATCGCGCTGCGTCCCGACGAGCCCATCGAAGATTTTGCCCTGCGCCTCACCAATCTCACGCAGCGCATGGCGGCCCTGGGCACGCCGGAGCCTGATGACCGCGTGGTGGCCAAGTACCTTCGCGTCGCACGCCCCCGATACAAGCAACTGGTAATCTCGATTGAGACTCTTCTCGATTTCCATGAATTGTCCATCGAGGAGGTCACCGGGCGGCTCAAGGCGGCCGACGACCCCGACCCGACGCCGCCGCAGAACGCGAGCGGCAAGCTGCTCCTCACAGAAGAGCAGTGGATCGAGAGGTACAAGAAGAAGGGGACGGAATCCTCGCGCGGCGGCTCCAGCTCCGGCGGTCGCGGCAGAGGCCGGGGCAGAGGCCGTGGCCGCGGCTCCGGCGAGTCTCGGCCACCGCCGGATTCTCCCTGTCCGCGCTGTGGCAATAAGGGCCATTGGGCCAGCGATTGTCGCAGTAAGAAGAAGGAGGAGCCGGCCCAACAGGCCCACCTGGCCCAGGAGGAGGAGGAGCAGTCCCTGATGCTCGCCGTCGCCACGGCCCAGGTTGAGGTTTGCACTGACTCATCCCCTCCGCACTCTGTCTCACCGCCGCTGTACTCTGCTCCGGCGCCGCCACACTCCGCTCCAGCGCCGCCGACCGCTGAACTGCACCTCGTCGAGCGAAAAGTCTTCCCCAACCTTGATGCAGAGGAGGACCGGGATCCGAAGCAATGGATCCTGGACACCGGAGCGTCCAATCACATCACGGGTTCGCGCGCAGCCTTCTCCGATCTCGACACCGCTGTCAAGGGAACGGTGCGATTCGGGGACGGATCTGTGGCGCGGATCGAAGGGAGCGGCACCGTTCTGTTCTCCCTCAAGAATGGGGAACACCGCTCCTTCTCCGGCGTCTACTACCTGCCACGACTCACCGCCAACATCATTTCGGTCGGGCAGCTGGACGAAGGCGGCTTCCAAGTGCTCGTGGAACACGGCGTCATGCGGATCCGCGACGAAGAACGGCGCCTGCTGGCCAAAGTGTCGCGCGGGGCTGGGAGGCTGTACGTGCTCGACGCCAAGCTGGCGCGCCCAGTCTGCCTCGCCGCGCGCGCTGACGATGAAGCGTGGCGGTGGCACTCGCGCTTCGGGCATCTCCACTTCGCCGCACTCCGCAAGATGGCGAGGGAGGAGCTTGTCCGCGGCCTTCCCACACTCACTCAGGTGGACCAGGTGTGTGAGGCGTGTCTCGCTGGCAAGCACCGACGCGCGCCGTTCCCTCAGCAGGCCAAGCGGTCGCTCCACCGAGCCACTCCAGTTGCTGCACGGCGACATTTGTGGGCCAATCACGCCGGCCACACCAAGCGGCAACCGGTACTTCCTCCTCCTCGTCGACGACTACTCCCGCTACATGTGGGTGTGTCTTCTCCCCACCAAGGACGCCGCTGCGGAGGCCATCAAGCGTGTGCAAGCGGCGGCGGAGAGGAAGACTGGCAAGAAGCTGCTGGCGCTCCGGACGGACCGGGGTGGTGAATTCGCCGCCTCGAACTTCATCGAGTACTGCTCCCACCTCGGCGTGCGGCGTGAACTCACGGCGCCGTACACACCGCAACAGAACGGCGTCGTCGAGTGCCGAAATCAGTCCGTCGTCGGCACCGCTCGAAGCATGTTGAAGGCAAAGGGGCTCCCTGGGGTGTTCTGGGGAGAGGCGGTCACCACCGCAGTCTACCTGCTCAACCGCTCCTCCTCCAAGAGCATTCAGGGGAAGACGCCGTACCAGCTCTGGACTGGAAGCCCCCCGAGCGTGGCACACCTCCGCACTTTCGGCTGCATCGCGCATGTCAAGGTAAACACGCCTAATCTGCGCAAGCTCGATGATCGCAGCCGCAAGATGGTGTTCGTGGGGTACGAACCGGGCTCCAAGGCGTACAGAGTCTACGACCCCACAACCCGGCGCGTGCACATAAGCCGGGACGTGGTGTTCGACGAGGCAACTCAGTGGACGTGGTCCGCTGAGCACGACGGCGAGCCGAGGGACTTCACCGTGGAGGATCCTGTTCCAGCGCAAGCAGACGCGGTCACCACCACCACTAGCACCGTGCTGCGTACCACTACGCCGACGCCGTCGCAGTCTGCCTCACCTGCGTCACCCTCAACTTCTCCGCCGAACCAGTTCACGGCGGGAACACCAGTGCAGGGCTCACCGTCCGCGACATCAGGCCCAGCTCCCTCACCTGGAGTCGAGTACGCCACACCACCCAGCGCCATCTTCAGTGAGCAGCTCGACTACGACCACGACGACGACGCCCCGCTGCGGTTCCGTCGTGTGGACGACGTGATCGGGCCTGCACCAGCGCCCGGTCTCGCCACGAGGGACCTGGAGGAGCATCTCCTACTCGCCTCCGACGCCGAACCAACGAACCTTGACGAGGCGCTGAAACACGAGTGCTGGCGCCACGCCATGCTCGACGAAATGACGGCGATCGAGGCGAACAGCACCTGGGAGCTCGTCGATCCACCACCTGGGGTCCGTCCCATCGGGCTCAAATGGGTGTACAAGGCGAAGAAAGACGCGGCCGGGCTCATCTCCAAGTACAAAGCCCGGCTGGTCGCGAAGGGGTACGTGCAGCGCCACGGCATCGACTTTGACGAGGTCTTTGCTCCGGTGGCACGGCTGGAATCCGTCCGGCTGCTCCTGGCGCACGCTGCTAATGAAGGCTGGTCCGTCCACCATATGGACGTTAAATCAGCGTTCTTGAACGGTGAGTTGCAGGAGGAAGTTTACGTCGAGCAGCCACCGGGCTTCGTCCTCAAGGAGCATGAAGGCAAGGTGCTGCATCTCATCAAGGCACTGTACGGGCTCCGACAAGCACCCCGCGCATGGTACGCGAAGCTGGACAGCTCACTGCTCGGTCTCGGCTTCCGGCGCAGTGACTCCGAGCACGCTGTGTACTTGCGCGGCGAGGGCGTGCACCGCCTGGTGGTGGGTGTGTACGTGGACGACCTCCTCATTACCGGTGGCAGTGCAGGCGACATCGAGCACTTCAAGTCCCAGATGAAGGCCACATTCCAGATGAGCAATCTGGGACTGCTGCACTACTACCTCGGCTTGGAGGTGAACCAGACGGCAAGCGGCATCACCCTGAGCCAGAGCGCGTACGCGGCCAAGATACTGCAGAACGCGGGTCTGGCTGGATGCAACTCCAGCTGGACTCCCATGGAACCACGACTCAAGCTGTCCAAGAGCAGTACCGCACCTGCTGTCGACGCCACCGCCTACAGAAGCATCGTCGGCTCGCTGCGGTACCTGGTGAACACCAGGCCGGACCTGGCTTTCTCGGTGGGCTACGTCAGCCGCTTCATGGAGTCGCCCACCACCGAGCACCTTGCAGCTGTGAAGAGGGTGCTGAGGTACATCAGTGGCATGCTGAACTTCGGCTGCCACTACACAAGGAAGGAGGAGGAAGCTCGTCTTGTGGGCTTCAGCGACAGCGACCACGCCGGAGATGTTGACAGCCGCAGAAGCACCTCTGGTATTCTCTTTTTCCTTGGCAAGAATGTTATCACCTGGCAGAGTCAGAAGCAGAAGGTAGTGGCCCTCTCATCATGTGAGGCCGAGTACATGGCTAGCACTGCTGCTGCGTGCCAGGGGACTTGGCTGGCGCGGCTGATTGCAGAGCTCAGAGGCAAGAAGCCTGACGCCGCCAACCTGAAGATTGACAACCAGTCCGCCATTGCCCTCAGTCACAACCCAGTTTTCCACGACCGCAGCAAACATATCGATGTCAGGTATCACTTTGTTCGGGAGTGTGTCGAAGATGGCAGGGTGAAGATTGAGTCCATTGGGACAGAGGAGCAATTGGCTGACATTGCTACCAAGGCTCTGGCGCGGGAGAGATTTTGTGAACTGCGCTCTCGCATTGGAGTCCGAAGTGTACAGCATTGACACTAGGCTTAGGAGGAGATTTGTTAGATAAGCCTAGCATCTAGTTTTCAGTTTAGCACTGCATGTTTCAGTTAGCTTATCTGCATGTTTCAGTTTCAGTTCAGCATAGCACGAGCACCAAGCTGTGGTTCGCCGTGCAAATAGGAGAAGTGGCCGAGTCTAGCTCGCCATGAACTTGAGCATGCAGCCACGGGCGGCGTTCGCGGGCGTGGGGATGGACGCGCTAGAATCGCGTCGTGTGCACCGTGGCTGCAGGCCTTTGCATTGCTGTTTTCATACAATAAATAGTGAAGAAGAACACCAGAAAAGCTGCGCTTTCAGGCAGCACCAAATTCACCGAGTTCATTCCTTTTGCTCTTGTTCATCAACACTCACCAGCGGCGTACATCGCCGTTCGGTTTCTAACAATAGAATGACTGGTCGCGAAAGCGAATACATACCAAGGTTCTGAGAGAGATCCTGTTATGTTTAATGTCCGTATCGACATAGCCAGCGACCCTTGGCTTATATAGATCTGGGCTAAGAGAAGACCTGCTCAAATATGACAATATGAGAGAGATCGATTGTGTTATATATGTGTTGTGAATGGCTTTTTGCTCGAGACATGACCTGGTGGTGTCGCTGCACATGAGGATTACTGGTTTGCCGTCGTATGTTCTGAAGACTCTGAAGAAAACTGCAGTCCTCTCCTCCATTTTAGCAGATGCCAGCACCCACAGGCCAAAGGGGCCCACTCTACCTCCCGTGTCGGCACCTTTCAAATTGCACAGCTTCTCGGCGTCGTTGCTGAATGACGGGTCAAATGGCTCCGCCTTCTCCAAACTTGGTATCTCGAAAACCACTTGGACGTCAGCCTGTAGTTGAAATCATGAATCCTGTTGGAGATGTGTAGTTCACAGATTCTTCGCCAGAGGCTATATCGAGATCGATTGGTGAAGTGGTGATGGAATATAATCCAACCTGTGCAGCCTGGTGCATATGGATCGCAATAGGTTTTCCAAGTTTGACAACCTTGTCGCTTACATTGGTCGGCTTTCCTCTGAGGCTCTCCACCTCCTCGACGGGCCACTGCATCAGCTGCTTCCCGCCGGCTTCGAGCCAGACCTTGCGCGGGATCGCCTGGATCCCGGCCCATCCCTTGGCCGCATCGTCGGCTGCCGTGTCGGACTCGTTCACCCACCCCCACAGCACCCTCCGCTGCTTGGCCAGGTCGTAGAACGTCTTGGACGCGTAGAAGGTGCCGTAGTCGTAGCGCCTCCGGTTGTAGTCGCCGGAGGGGTCGTCAGGGACGTACTTGTCCGCGCCGGCATCGTACGTACCGATGGTGTAGTAGTCGTTCCACAGGAAAGGCAGGCTGCTCTTGAGGACGTGCTTCACGCCGTCGCGCGACGACGCGTCGAGCCCGTCCTCGCTGCCGGCAGCCGCCACCGGGAAGAAGTCCGGGCACTCCCACATAGCCGTTGTCGCCGAGTGCAGAGGCTCCTCGGCGCGCTCCCAGGCCTTAAGGTCCCAGCTCCGGTACACGAGCGCGCGGCCCTCCTGGCCTTTCTCGTTGCCGACGAGGAGCCGCCACCGCTCGTCGGGGCCCTTCCACGCCGTGGTCGGATCGCGGAACTGCGTCGCGTTCAGGCCGGCCTCGGGCGAGATGATCGGGTTGTAGCCCGGCTTCACCCACTCCCTGAGCAGCGGGTCAGACGCGTTCTTGGGGTACGCGACGTTCTGCACCTGGTAGTTGGTGTCGTTACCCTCGATCCTGTTGATGCCCGTGTAGACAATCATCGGAGTGCCGTCGGGGAGGATGGTCGCCGAGCCCGACCAGCAGCCAAACTGGTCGGACTCGATGCTTGGGGAGATGGCCGGCTCGAGCGAGACCCAGCTGATGAGGTCACGCGACACCGAGTGACCCCACACTATCTTACGGTCCCAGGCGGCACCGTTGGGGTTGTATTGGTAGAACAGATGGTACCAGCCTTTGTAGTACATTGGGCCTGTTCGTGTCAAGAAACATTTGTGTCACTCAAAGCAACTTTACAGCCGCAAGAGTGAATTAAAAACCGGACTACGACCAAAGTAATTCGAAGGAACACTTGTACTATATGGGCAGAATCATACCATTAGGATCTGGAGGCAACAAGATAGTCGTCCCGTAAGAGTTACAGCCGCACATGAAAACAAGACATCGAAAGCAAGTTAGTATGGAGCAAACCAAAAACAAAATAAAACACATACAATCAACTTAGTAAATCTTGACATAAACAAGTTATTGCTGCAGACATTATGATAGTGTTTGGTTCATGCTAAGGTAACGTAAATGCAAAGGGAATCAGATTACAGTGTATTTGGTGGTGGAATGGGTGATTACCCTCTTTGTTTGGTTGCACTTTGGTAACGTAATCAGATCACAGTGTGGGTGTTGTATCTGATTACGGTGATTATGGTGGGGTGGAAGAGGGGTAACAAGCTTGTATAGATATTATTTTGGTAAGGGATTCGATTACATTGTCAATTGATTACAAACCACCCCAACCAAATATATGTAATTGGATCGATTACCTTCAGTAATAAGATTACATTATATTTGAGCCAACCAAACACTATCATATTATATAAGAGAAATCATATATCAAAGTCTAATTTTCAAGTCCGTGCTAGATTATACACTCAGGCAGTACTGGCAAACTTTTAGAACGATGTGGTTTGTCCATGCATCTCTTCAATAATTGACGAAGACTATACTGCCTATTGCCTACTCTACATACTACTCCATTCAAAACAATCTAGACTTCGAAATATTCATCTATGCACAGCTAATTTAAAATTATAAATTCTACACTAAACAAACACCTTCAATAGGTGACGTTAGCTAATCAAATGTCATGTGAAATCCTTCTGAACTACTCGTGGTAGAAAACAAGTTTCAAGTGCCAGTTTTGTACATTTGTGACGTTAGTGGAGGATATATCATACAAACTGGTAATTTTTGTCATGATGGCACTTAGCAAATCAGCACACAAAGAAATGCCTGGTAAGACTGTGATCAACATTTTTCCTGGTTAAAATGAACAAAATTAGTCTCACATAATGGTGCATCATCCCAAACCTATATGATACCTGTGAACCTTCTTACTATGACTCAAGCTTCCATATTAATCCTCGAGGGGGCAAAGTGAGAGATCTTTATACTGGTGCGGGCCCTCGAAATCGAGTAAAAACCTTACGTCCAATCGTTGCTTGTATTGATTCAGCGAGCACAAAATACATTCAGCTGTATGGAGTACCCTCAGGGGGTTTTTAGAATATTGGATACCCACTATTTATATCGGGCACAACTTGATTTATATGATTAAAAAACTTAAGCAAACTCGGACTCTATATTCTTGTTCGTGTCTTCCTTCATTGAATAAGCCGCTATGTCTTGATTGGATTCTTTAACACCAGAGTTGGTGGTCGGTAATCCTTGTCGTAGGGTATCGTGGTATTATGCCCCAGCAAAACTAATTAATAATATATATACCTCTTTTAAGTACCTATATACCTTGACATTACTAGCCCGTATAGGAGTATAGGTAGATACACAAATCACTACAAGAATTCCATGTTTCACTATAGTTTATTTCTTTCCCAGAAAAATATTTGGAGCACCGTAGGGAAGACAACTTTGGCTTGAGGGAGATTTCATAAACCTAGCTAATCGCTTGCTTTTCCTATGAATCTATACTGCTTTTCTAGGGATAGTTTGAAGAGATGGCCATGTACACGACCTAGTTGCCTGTACCCTAGGAATCTACTGCCTTTCTAGCGATAATCTGTCAGCTAGAAAATGTACGTAGTTTCCATTTGAGAGGTGCTGTTGGAACTCTGTTGCCCCCAACAGTGCAACTTCCATAGTATTGTTGCTGATGAAAGCTTTGAGGCTACCCGCACCGGGTTCTGGAAGAGGAACGCTATGTGTTCCTCAGTACGGTTTAGCGTATGAAAGTGTTGCAGCGGGTTTCGGTAAAAGAAACGCTAAACAAGCATATCACTTCTCATCCGCCAAATTGGGCGCACTCCCAGGACTCCGCCAAACACAGATGTGGCGCGGGTCCCGCAGTAGCACTCCTGCTCGCGCCGCCAGGAGGAAGGGAGATAGGGAGCGGCAGGAGCCCCGCCGTCGCCCCTGCTCCTCCGCTGGTGATGGAAGGGCCGCCCACACCATGCCACCGTTCCGCCCCGCATCTAGCCTCCTCGGCTTCTGTGTTTCCGGTGGCGCTCGGAGCGGCGGCGCCATGGGGATAGCATGGCGTGGATGAGGGGCACGGCTAGAGGAGGGGCCAGCCGGGGAGGGAGCAACTGGGCAGCGAGGTCGACGTCCTCCTCGACCGGCACGAAGCCATGGTCAGCAGGAGAGTGGGGCCGGTGTCGAGGGGGAGCATGGGAGGGGCCGGCATGGGGAGTTGCTGCTGCTCAAGCTCGGCAAATCGGCGGTTCTTGGCATGGCGGGCGGCCGTCTCGGCGCGCTTCTCGGCGTCCTCCTCGCGGCGGTGCGTCGACCGCGACTTGGGGCCCTCGGCCGCTTGCCAGTAGGCCTCCTCCTGGGCGCGCGCCTCCCAGTCACGGCGCTCTGCCTCCGCTGCGTCACGCCGCGCCCAGGCTGCCTCCGCCTTGGTCTTGACCGAGGCGGCCGCCGCTCCCATGCCTGCCAGCGCCCAGGGGAGGGGATGAAGAGCAGCCAGGGGAGCAGGGGAGCCAGTGGAGCCGGGCAGCTAGGGGAGCAGGGGAGGAGCGACAGGGACGGGGCGCGCTGGCCTGGCCGCCGCCGTCCCTAGAAGGGAAGAGAGAGAGGTGGAGGAGGTGAACTAGTGGGTGGAGTGGAGCGGATAGGGTCTGGAAGGGAAGAGAGAAGGGAAATAAATAAAAGAAAAAGAAAAAGGGAGGAGAAAGGGGTTGGTGGTTGGAGATGTTGAATAAAATATAGGGTAGTTGATATAGAGTATGGGATATAGAGTACGACGAGTGCGGAAGAAATTGATATAGAGGAGAGAATCTTGATGACCAGACAGAAATATTCCTTTTAGAGGATGGATTTAGAGGATGGCGAGTGCGGACAGCCTGAGAGCTGCAATGGCAGTGATTTGTGCTGTTGTACTGCTTTGTAGATGCAAAGGATGACAGCGACAGAGACTTAGTAATAATCTTTTGTTGTTCTTGCATATGGTTTGTAGATAAAAATCTGGAACAATTGTTAATTAAGTTTAGTCTCACATCAGAAATTGATAGTGGGAGAGCCCAACATATAAGGTGGGGCATCCCTAACCCATCAGACTAGTCTTTTGGGTTGAGTTAAGTACAAGGCCCTGATTGTTTGTGGGCTCCGGTGGAACTGGGCATGATGGGGCGCTGACCCGTGGGGATAGCGGGCCAGGCCGAAATCCGTTACGTACTGTAACAAGTTGGTATGAAGAGCTCAGGTTGGATTGGATCTAAAGACTATATATGTGCAAGATTACCTGGAGACGCGAGATTTATACATCTACAAGGTATGAGTTTGATATGGACTCTACCCTATATTGCTAAATACAACTCATCATTTGCAAGGAACCTTGATTTACAGCAGTTTAGATCAATCGAATTAATTTGTTTCATTATCGGATTGCAATGTATATGCACATAATAGGGACAGTATCTTTCCGTTTGATATTTGTGTTTGACTTCAAATATAAATCTGTATTTGGATGTTTCTTAAAAGGTTTTTTCCATTTCATGAACTTCCCGTAAAACCAAATTCTTTAGCGAAGTAACTTTAGAAGAACTTCCCGTACAACCAAATTCCTAGAGAAAGTATCTTAAGACAGGTAATGTCATGTTACTAACTTTCCCAATGCCCCGTAGGTCAAATCTCGCTTTCCCACTTGACAAATGACTGCAAAGCAATCATTGTACATTATGTTGTACTCCCTCCATATGGTAAAGGAAGCCGTTTAAGACATTGACACAGTCTCTAAAACATAATTTTGACTAATACTTTTTGCTATAAATTATTTATAAAATATATTTAAAGAGTACTTTAATGAAACAATACTTCAATACGAATCTACTCATACCATTTTCACATTTCTAAACTTAACACATAAAAAAAATATTTGCAGTCAAAATTTAAAAAGTTTGACTCAGTACAATCTCAAAACGACTTCCTTTACAATATGGAGGGAGTACTATGGAAACATTGTTTATACCAAACATACAGATTGGCACAACACCATAATGCACCAAAATTAAATACTCTTACGGTACAATAGTACGGCAGTGTGCAGTGTATGCAATAATGTTTCGTTGGATTTAAGTGTTTGGATAGATTTAATTGTTCGCAGATTAACCTAGACGAAGCTTATCTAACTGCATAGCTCGAATCCGCTAAAATTTATGATATATAGACAAGTGACTTGGTGTGTAGAAAGCTGTTAATATGGATAGATAGAGGCGGATTATTATGGTTCCTGAGCTACACACACTGGATTGTACATTGTAATAGTTTGCATACTTTTAGCAAGAAACTTGTAGACTCAACGAACAAGTCACTGATGATGTAATTGCGGAAAAACATGGAGAAATGTATGTAGCATTGGAAACGACTTACCATTCATCCAGTTCTTGGAGGGCTGGAAGTGGTAGCCAGTCCTGAGTAATTCAGAGCTGGTACTAGATGGTGGCGCTGCTGGCGTCACATACGACTCCAGGCTCCGGTGAACGCCATGAGAGGCAGCACCGAGCTGTAGCAGTAGCAGTGACACCAATACCACCCCAGCGGCATGGGACGCCATTGCTAGCTGCATTTTCTTGATTCCTGGAGAGAATGTAAATATACACTATAGAGAGCTGGAGGGGTGCCCATTTATAAACGCGCAGAAGCGACTCAAAGAATCCTTTATAATTCAGATCGCCAGCCAGCTAGCTAGTCCTAAACAAAACAATGCAAGAAAACAACTAGCGCCAGCTTGTCCTTAAACAAAAATCCCTAGATGCCTCTCGCACAGCTTCACATGCTTGCATGTTCACGGATGCTTCAATATATAAGTCAACTACAATTATTGACAAATATTTATATTTAGAAAAATCACTTTGATCATTCGATATATTTTTTACATCTCCAAGGTCCGAATTCATTTGTATTTAAAGAGTTACATTTCCTTCTCTTATATTGACTTCTTCTTTATCATATTCGAGTGGTAAAAATGATTAACTCACAAATTTATTAAACTACTATCTATCCATACTCTATACTACTTATTAGTAATATGTGGTGCCATAAAAGAGCTACCGTCGTTTCAAAAAACAAACAAAATTGAAGGTCAAATTCTATAGAGAAGTACGATGTCCAGTTGCCACCTCCGCCACAAAACACCTCACAGCTTAGATCAGGTCAAAATCTAACTCTTGGTATCTAATTTCGAGTGAAAACTGAAGGCGTGGATGCGGCAGCGGAATGGCCAGAAAATGTGGTATGGATCTGTGATGATGCGCATGTGCAGTTTCAATTCTACTTCTCCCAGGATTTTTTTAATGAACAGTCAAAAGATTGAGCGATATCTATATCTATATAACTTACATAGATGCACTCAATAAGCATCATTAACTCTATTTCTCTCTTCATGCAAGCTATCCAAGTCATCTTCCACCAATTCTTCATGCAAACTATCCACCTAATCTCCCACTAAGGATCATTCAATCTATATCTCTCTACATGCAAGCTATCCACGTCATCTCCACCAGTTCTTTCTTCATGCAAGATATCCACATCATCTTTCACTAACTAAGTGTCATTACATAAGTGGTTATTTTATTTTCAAAGTAATCTCTATAGTTATACCATTTATATGAGCAATTTAACAACACATTAGTTCATAGTTTATCGAAAAGCTCTCTCAAATTCCGCAGCAACACGCGGGGAATCACCTAGTAACTTATATAGATGCACCCAACTAAGGTTCATTAACTCTATTTCTCTCTTCATGCAAGCTATCCAAGTCATCTTCCACCAATTCTTTCTTCACGCAAGCTATCCACCTCATCTCGCACTAAGGGTCATTCAATCTATATCTCTCTACATGAAAGCTATCCACGTCATCTCCACCAATTCTTTTTTCATGCAAGCTATCAACATCATCTTCCACCAACTAAGGGTCATTAAATAAACTGGTAGCATGGTAGACGAAATAAATGGTTATTTTTATTTTCAATATAATCTCTATAGGTGTACCATTTATACGAGCAATTTAACAACACATTGGTTCATAGTTTATCGAAAAGCTCTCTCAAATCCCGCAGCAACGTGTGGGGAACCAACTAGTTTCTATTATTAAAGCAGAGAATTACAAGTCGATGCTCTCAGCGGAGCAACGACAGGGAAAATCGAAACAAAAAAAAAACTCTGAAAAACTACAACTCAGCTCCTGGGCCTTCGATCAACATGCTAAGGAATTTGGCCCCGGCCAGCTCCCAAGATCTCACCTCCTATTTAATCTTGGTGAATAAAGTGAGACTCGAGCTTTCTTTATGCTGGAAAATTCTCGTGTTGCGCTTTTTCCACAGCTCCAAAACAACCAGCTGGATCAGAGAGCGAAGGTCCTTGTTGGGAACGCCTGGCCTTAGAGCCAGCATCTTCCATCATTCCTCTACTGTATCACAATTATCCCACTCCACCGTCTTTAGTCGCAAATATCATGTCAAGTTGGCAGTTAGTTCCCACACTCACCGCACATAGCGACAGCCGACAAACAAGTGATGAGCTGTCTCTAGTGAGTGACTACATGAAGGATAGGTGGGTTGCCTCGGCCACCCTCTCACGGCTAGGTGGTCCGAGGTCCAAACCTTATTTTGGATTATCAACCAAGCAAAAAGTTTGCACACAACGTCAGGCATGCATGATCTAATCCAACGGCGTTGATTTGGAAGCCTTGGGCGGCGCCAAAGTGCAAACTTTTCGCTTGGTTGATAATCCAAAATAAGGATTGGACCTCAGACCACCTGACCGTGAGAGGGTGGCCGAGGCACCCCACCTGTCCTTTGTGTACACACTCACTAGAGACGGTGCATCACCAGTGGTGCTGCCGCTATGCGCGGCGAGTGTGGGAACTAACTGCCAACCTGACACGTTATTTGGAACCCTGAACTTGAAGCCAGTATTGTCCACCATTTCTCCACCGTGTTAATAACATTCCACTCCACCGGCTTTAGCTGTGAATATTGTGTGTTGGCGGTTCTTAATGATTAAATCTTATCGCCAATATAGATAGAAAAGAATGATAAAACAAATAGACATAGGGTTATTTACTAATAAATTCCACTAGTTTTGGTGTAAATGTGCTTGCAGGGACAAAGTGGCAAAGAAGAGCCTAGTGATTTTTCTCCTTCCTCCATGGGTTGAACGACAAGAGCCATCTAGACAACAAAACAAGAACAAAAACAAAGATTTTTCTAGAGAAAAGGTTTGGTGTTAGCAACCAACAAAATTAATACAAAGTTAAACGTAGCAAACTAGCTTGTTCCCCGGCAACGGCGCCAGAAAAGCTTGTTGACGGCCCTTAAGCGCATCAATTCATGAACCGCAAGCGCACGGATCGCATGTAGCCTTTCCCTTAGAGTATTCCCCCAAGGTTTATCAATCCACAGAACAAGACAATACTATGCTTAACTAAGCACTATTAACGTTGGCAAGAAGGTTCTTTTATCAAGTGATGATATGTGAAAGTAAGAACAATCCTAACCAAATCTACGTTAGATGAGCGATAGAGAGGTGTACACAAGATATGAAGAGCATTTGCCCATAGGGTCTAGGATAACTTCAAGATGTAATCGCCGAGCGAGAAAGAACAAATCTAATCTATCAATGGTAAAGGTGTGAACCAAGCTCAACACTTTCCCTCCCGCATACTGTCACTACACGAGAGTATTCAACTATCGAACTATAGGAACATGAAGCGTTGATGTAATCTAGGCATGCGAGGCAACGACCGATGCATACCCATAGCAATGCTGGCCAACTATTAAGATGGGAGGCAACATCAACTAAGAACATGATAGATTGATCTCACAAAAGGATTCGGCATTTACAAATCAAGATCTCCTTACAACCCCATGGAAAAACTAGGACTTTACCCCATGAAGCTAAGCATGACGTCGCGATTCATGGTGTAGAAGCCTCTGGCGAAGGTTGAACTCCTCACTGTCCTCAACTTGTGGCAACGCCCAGAAGATGGCTAGGGTTTCCTATGATGCCTCCCTCTTGTGTTTCTCTCCAATGATGGCTTTGGATCTCTCCCAATCCTCTCTCCCTTCATGTGGTCGACCTCGGGGGCATTTATAGGGGTCTCTGGTGAATGGCGATGGAGGGAAACCCTAGGGTTGACCTTTGCTTCATGTTGAAGAAAGGGGAGCGCAAACGGGCCCAAGAATGGGCTGGGCCGACTGGCCCATAGGGTCCCAGGCCGGCCGGCCTGGCCCTTTTCTGGCTCGCCTCGTCTCCATCTTTTGCGTGCCAGCCTTCCTCCTCAAACTCCTCCAAATATGTCGTATTTCCTATCAAATCACAATATGCTCCAAAATACAAGACACATTCGAAAATGGGGTTATTTTAGGTGCGAAGTGGCTAGTTAGTATATGAATTAGTCCAAAACCAATGCCAAATCGGCCCTAAAAGTGTACCATTAACAACCGCCAACAGGACCATTCGCGTTGATCTTCCTATGTAATGGGCTGGCGAGCACCAATTTGACACATGCTAGCCTGAGATCAATCGCGGTGTCTCTCATGTTCAGCTCTGGGCCGCTTTTGGGCACCAGAGGGAATCGAGAACTCGCGGATCGCTCTATCGACCATAGCACTTGACGTTGATGGTGCGGGAACGAATGGAGTTGCTGCCGATAAGATTATCTTGGAAGGTACGATGCAAGATCATATCCTCTACCGATAATCTTGGGTTGCCGATGAAGTTCTTTAGCAGGTCAAGACCAGTCATACACTACCCTGTTCCACATCAAAGAGAAACAGAGCAAAGGTAACCCTGCCGGAGCAGTGGTAATTAATCGTGCTATACATTAAGCACATGGGTTAACAACACTCTTCAACCATTGCCTTCATCGACAATGGCGATAGAGAGCTTGTTGGTATTTCTTACGGTCGCAGATAAATCCACAAGCGCACGGATACCATTGTAGCTTTCACCCAGAAGTATTCAGGGTATCGAATCCATAGGGAAGGCGGTGGTTGAAGTGAGTAGTTATCCATTGTACTTAATCATAACACTATTAATATACCAGAGTCTAGCAAGGGGTGAACATTGATAAAAGGGTGGTGTGAAACACGCAGAAGATTCATTGCTCAGAATATATAAGACTTAGTTAGCATGAAGATCCTAGAAGAGAACAAGGGATTCTATTTACTTCTCACTCATGGGTCTTCAACATACCAAAGTATAAATTGTACAAGCTCAGTAAAGGGGTACATGTTAGAGGGCATATCAAGGTATCCGGAGGGTTCCCTCATCAAGGGACAACAACCAGACGTCTTATCATAAAGATCTAATATCATCTCCCGAACGTGGAGGATTACAAAGGACGAACAGGGCTGTCACCACCTGCCGCCTACCTCTAAGAATCCATGGGGTAGCGATACCCCCAATGATATTCCATATTCCAAACACCATGCTTGCAATATGAAATACAACTCTATCTATTGCACACATAAATAGAGCAACCTTGCGGCACATTGGGACAATTCCATAACATGCGTTAGCTAAACTAAGGTGCAAGACATATAACTTATATACTAAACAAGTAAGGTAAAGTTGAGGCATATAACATAAGAGAGAAGGTATCTCCATTGAAGCTCAAAGTCTTACAAATAAGATAAAGTAGTACAAAACTAAAACTTAAGCTTACTGAGACTTCACTGGAAACTTTCACAAGCTCTACTACTAGAACTACTTCACTACTAGACTAAGCCTAACACTTATACAATGGGAGCTAATGGGGGATTGGCCTGCCAGGAAAACACCCTCTCCCGCTTACTTTATTTACTGGCCCTGAGGTCTTGCCTTCGCTTCAAGTGATGACAAGGCAAATGCCTTCGCCGTAAGTTTTGGCATCAGAAGGCGGTCCGCTGTCTTCGAAACACAGAATTACTTAAAGTTGGGTGCGAAGGCAAGTATAAATATTACCTGCATATGTATGGTTCATCTTTCTCTCCAAGCTCATGACAGGACCGGGCCAAGGACAAGTTGGTTTCTCTTTCGGGAAGGAGAAGGCAACTTACGTCGAAGGCGCTCCTGAGGGTGAAGGCAACAAAGGTCACTAGAGGCATGGTGAAGGCAGCGTGGACCGGGTCCAAGCTGAGTCAAAGACGGAGTTACAAGTCCACGCATTCACATTGAGAAGTGTTAATGTACTACTATGCCCTTGCATAGTCCAAGCTGTATGGTCTAGAGGGTGATGCCTGGTTTTCAGGGGTATAAGTGGAATGTAAAATATGCCTCTTGACCTCCCTATAAAAGGGGACCTCTCACCAACGTGTAAAGGGCTGATTCCCGAGAATATTGTTGATGAGTAATGTATTGTTGCTTGTCTCCATTTCTCAGTCTTAGCTATTGTTTGTGCATATTGGCTTTGGCTATATCCCAATAGGAGCTCTCTCTTCTGGTGTGTGTTGAACTGGAGCCGGGGGCATCTATTTATAGCATGGTAGGGCGGTGGAGAGGCAGCTCGAGGCGGTTAAGGCCGTTTGGCCGTGGGCCTAGGTCGGCTGACCCTATGATCCACCGACTTGGTGATGCACGACTGGGATGGACTCCTGGAGGCGGTGGGAAACATCCCGTCAAAGTTGAGCGTATTTGGTGGGAATACCAGGTCGACCAACCAGGCACCAACTCCTCTCGGGCCCATCTTTTCCTGGGTGACTGTAGAGTGGGTCCTCATGATGGTTCCAGGTGGGTGGCCCAATTTGAGTACATTTAGATGTGTTGGTGGGCCCCTCAATCCATGTGACCTCCCCTTAGACCATTTTCATCCCTTGGATCCAATCGTCATGGGATCAGTGGCTAAGATGGTCCTTGAATGTGCTTCCTTGGTGTGGCCAAATATGGGCTTCATCGGGCTTGGGCCCAGGTCGGCCGACCTAGGGGGTCGGGCGACCAGGCCCTGAGCCTATTTTGCCTCATATTTCACATGTGGCCTCCTG
>CM014274.1:53078299-53184600 GCA_004135705.1 Alloteropsis semialata | reverse complement strand
GTCCTGGTACAGATTTGTCTTTTGATACGCCCCATCCAATTCCAGACACAGCTTGGCCCGCTCTTCTTCCCACGAAGATCGACCCTGGGCCATGTCACTCTCCGCCTTCTCCGCTCGCGTGAAGCATGCACTGGCCCTACAGAGCATCTAAGGATACTCTATTTTCAAAACAAGTCAGCAGAGTCATCAGCAAAACATCCAGTGGAGCTAAGTATACTTACAGTATTGATTTACTTTATACTGACCTCTGTGAGCTTGCTAAGTTGCTTCTGTAGCTCCGTGACCTTTTCAAGATCTTCATGATCAACCTAGGAGTTGAACAGGAAAGCGTCCTCATCGTCGGCACCTGCGCCTGGCGTTCCCGTGTAAATCTGGAACGGCTCAGGCGACGACGCTCGGGTCTTCTTTTCCCAGATGATTTCCTCGACGAAAGCGGCCTTCACAAGACCAGCGGCCGCGTCGAGTTCCTCGGTACGCAGACTGGCCATCCGAGTACTTTCTGCAGATTTGGGCCACGCGCCCTGTGCAGAAGTACCCGGAGTGGCTTGCTCTGGTACTTTGGAAGAGGACGAAGCCTCAGCCCTTGTTTCTTGAGGTTGCGGCTGTAGCGATATCCAGGGGCTCGGCTCCTGCTCCACCTCTGCCTCTTTGGTCTGAGTATCCTTTGATGGATAGACCTCTGGGATCTCAGGTGACTGGGCAGGCTGGGAAGTAGGCGGCCGGCTGTATAAGATATAACAATAGAAGATCAGTATACTGGATATAATGGATGGCAGAGTGTTATGAACAACAAGACAATCCACTTACCTAGAGAAGTCCATGTCAAACTCCGGTTCGTCCAGATCAAAGGAGATCCCTCCAGATGGGATGTCTTTAAGCTCGGGAGTTCTCTCCTTTGGCGAGGGCACTCTCTCTTGTGTTTGCTGCACAAAAAGAACTCAGATAAGTTCAAGAAGCAGGATTTCGAATATTCTTAACATACAAGATAAGCATACCTTGGGTGGAGACGTGTGCAGAGGGATACCTGTCGGTATTTCTGCGTCCCAGTCGGTATTTCTGCATCCCACTCAGCTTCTGTGCCAATCTCTTGCGCCTCGGGCAGGCTGGTATCCGTAGGCTTCTCAACAGAGGATTTGAGTTTCTTCCATACTACTTATCTCTTCTTGGGGACTTGGGGGTTTGGCGTGTTGTCGGTGAAGGGCCTTTTTAGGCTTGATCCCCCTGGCCAAGATCACTGGGACGGTGTTGCGGTGTCATCTCTTCATCTGATGAGGTGTCTTCAATCAACACCTCCACATCAGTAGCTGGTTCTGCAAGTGTCTTCCCTTTTCCGGAACCACCAGCGGCTTGCTTGGGCGGTGAGGAGAGTGGTGGCTCGGGCAGTCCAGTTTGAGTCTCCTCCACGGCAGGAGGAGCGGAGGCAAATCTTGTGCGCAACTCCTACAAATGGGTGCAAGAAGAATTGTTAGTAACATGTTCAAAAAAGAAGCCGGATAACAAGTAAAAGTATTCGGAATGACTTCATGCTTACCGCTGGTGGAGGGTGACTATCCGAGTACTCAGGTACCCGGCATGGCAGCTCCTGCGCGTCCATAAACAGAGCTTAGACGCGGACCGCAACTTCATCAGAAGACAACTCGACGGAGGAGACTCTTGTCGAGTCGTTGGGTCCAATATATTCATAGCCAGCGTGCACCCACTTCTAGCAAGGTTGCACGTGACGGCGAAAGAATGAACTGGCTATCCCGATTCCGGTCAGGCCTTTCTTCTTTAGATCGTCAATCATCTTCAACAACCCGGCGAGCCCACTACCTCATCCTCGCCGATTGCTTCATTCCAATTGGCCTGAGGCTATGGCAGGTGGCTCGAGTGCTTGTTCAGCCTAGGGGGCTGGTTCTCTACATAGAACCATTTGTCCGCCCAGTCCTTGATGGAATCATTCAACTTGAAATCAAACTATATGTTCTTCATCCCCTGATGAAGATGGATTCCAGCTTCTCCAATCACTTTGTCTTGGCTCGATTTGACTCAGAAAAGAAGGCGGAACAGATTGAAATGGGGGTTGATTCCTAAGAAGACTTCACAAAGATGGATGAAGAGAGAGATTTGAAGGATGGAGTTCGGATTGAGGTGCACTAGCTCTAGCTTGTAGAAATCAAGAAGGCCGCGCATAAAATCATGAGTGGGAGTGGCAAATCCCCGCTCATAGAAAGGAGCAAAAACTACGATCTCATGAACTTCATCAAAAGGCCACGGCTTACCGACATCCGTGCGCCAGCAGGAGATGGACTTGTTGAGTAAGTAGTCCTGATCAACAAGATCTTGCACCATCTGGTCTGTTGCCTTGGATGGCTTCCAGACTAGAGCGGGCGTGGGGGCTGTCTTGAAAACGGGCATTCCAGTGAATGGAACCTTGGAGGCTTTCTTACTTGCCGTAGGCTTGCTCACCGCGGATTTGCTGGCTGCGGGTTTGCTTGGCGCCGGTTTCTTGCCCATCTTGCCAGCCGGGGTCTTCTGGGATGAAGATCTTGAGCGGGGCTTGAGTGGATTCAAGGGTGCACGCGAGTATGGAGGATTTGAGATTTGGGAATGGCGGCTGGAGTAGATGTGAATACGAAGCGGTTCTCCCTTTATTTTTATTAACGAAGCGGTAACCCTAAGCGTATTTCACGGAAGCCGTTTTCATTAAATACGCCAATAGTTGTGTATTCACGGTTTTTACCAGATGCATGTTTGTGCGACGGTTTCCTAAAGGGCTAAGTCATTTACCGAGGCATTTTCATACTCGGGGGTTGATGCTTAATAGGATAAGTTTTTTTCGAATCAAAGAATATACTTATTTCTTGAAAAGTCTTTAAGCTTATTGTCATTTGCTTTATGCTTGGGGGCTGAGGGGAAATAGTATATTTCTTTTGGAAAGGTTTTTCATTAAAGACCCTAGAATTGTTTTTAATCCTTGAAAATATTTCTAGGCTCGGGGGCTGACCCATAATGGGTCCATCTTTTTTCAAAAGCTGGACACCATTATATTAAATGGGGAAAGAGCTGATTGCAAAAGAAGTCGGCATGGAGCACATCATATTCACTTCTGAAGGTTTTCAACAAAGGAGCAAGATGACGAGGAAACAACTCGGCTGATGCTCGAACTATTGAGAAACAACTCGGCGGGCGTAAAGACATGAAGACGCTCGGGGGCTTGACGGACCAAGATCCATGGGAGTCCTTAAGAGCTGCAGCCCCGCGAGGAGATTGGGCCGCAAACTCTGACAGATACAAGGAAAAGACGTACAGGTTAAGGGAAATAGTCGGCTACTAGGAAATAACCCAGCCTAATCATGTTACGACTCTATGTTTAGTATCCGACTAGGAGTCTGTATTTTTTGCCTTGTAGACCCTGTCTCCCGAGTATATAAGGTAAGGCAAGGACCCCTTGTAAAATCATAACCATCATTACGAAGCGATCCACCATACAAGACATAGGGTATTACGCTCTCTCACGAGGTGGCCTGAACCTGTCTAAATCATCTCGTGTTCACCATCGTGCTTCTGATTCCGACGAGGCCCTTGCGAACAACTTGACTACTCACGGACCCCCTATAATAAGCTAGCCGGTATAAAAAACTGACAATGTCAAGTGTTACTTGTCGGACACCAATATCCGAGGTGTCTTAACCAGCTGGGTTAGGCATAAACGTAACAAGCCCCCCTCCCTCCAGCACGATGGGCCGCAAAGGATAAAACCCATCATTCGAAATGCCCACACACAGGCCGGCCTAGACACGGTCCAACACACTGAGCCCCGCCTCGTCCGACTCCCAACACCCCGGGATGAGAAGGAGAAGCGATCGGTATGGCTCCTCCGTCTCGCCCGACCCTGAGTGAGGGAGTCGGGAACAGGGTCAGCGGCGCATAAAATTCTCCTCCTCGCCTGACCCTCAGATGCGCGGGTTGGGACCGGGACCCACTACAGGCTTGCCCCCGCCTCGCCCAACCTCTCCCACTCAGGTCAAAGATTCGCCCAGGACCTGGGGCCCGGGGGGCCAGCATTAGAGGGGAACACGGCCCATGACGCAGGTAGGGACGATGGGCGTCAACTGCCCAGGACAATCGGAGTGGGTGTCGTACACTAACACGACGGCCACTCCGTCCTAGTGCACAGCGAAGCACTAGCACACGGCCTGGAGGTGCCAGGCGGCTCTGTTCAACACGTCGCAGGGTACCGTTCTTGAGCGTTATCCACAGTGCCCCAAAAGTGGGCCCTAGGCGTAGGTAAGGGCAGGAGAACCGGACACCTTCCTTCCACTAGAAGCCTTCTGATGTGAACTAGGGTTCCCGATCTTCCGAAAGGTTCTAGTAACTCTCGATTTGGTGGAAACTTGACATACGTCGATCCGGCTTCCGAACAAAACGTCCTGAACCCCACAATCGTAGCACCACGTCTCCTCAGGTTATCGACCAGCGGTCGACCTCGCCAAGAAGGCTAATCCTTGCCTGCGAATCGAAGAACACAAGCAAGAACAAGAAAGAATGCAACCAAATTGCAGATGTATGATTAAACTCATGAAGTTGGGGTCTCACAAACCGATGAACGGCGACACTGTTCTTGACAGATTCAATCTAAGCAAAACCCAAACCCAAACTTGGGTGACGGCTATTGAATTATAGAATCTAGGATCGTGGTCGACCCCCTGGACGCACCCCTAATGGGCTCTCACACGATACACGGCCCAAAGGCCAAAATACGGCGACGCAGCGCCGGGACGAATTCTGGACATCCATTTGTTTCGACGATTTCCATTGACTCTGAAGGAATTTAGACATGGGACCAGTGCCATTGGAAGCTCTATCAAATTATCTTTCCATCCATATATAGAACGTCAAAAGCGGACTCTGTATGCGGCTTGGGCGTCCAATCTAAGACAGACTGCTCCTGGACTCCGAGATGGACTCGAAATCGACTTGTATTGGGCCTCCACATGTCTTGGTCGACCCTTGATGGTCATCCACGCCTCCAAGCTCCTCTCCATGCATCCTCTGGTCCTCTCCTTGGTTCCTAATCACAATATAGTCATTAGGTAGCAATCGATTCTCAAATTCAAAAAGAATGTGCTTAGGAACGAGCTCACCTCTAGATTCAATTGTCGCGCACGAGCTCTAGTGATTGGATCTTGAATGTCCATCGGAGTATTGTGTGCATCCGAAGGAGTGATATCCTCATCATCCTCCCCCTCTTGAATTGAAGTCGTCCTCGATGCAAGCCCATCTTCTTCTCCCAAGTAAGGCCTCAAATCTGAAATGTTAAAGGTAGGGCTAACACCGAACTCGGGAAGCAACTCAAGTTTATATGCATTGTCATTTATTTTCTCAATTATTTTGAAAGGACCATCAGCTCTAGGCATTAACTTAGACTACCTCAAATCTGGAAAATGATCCTTTCTCAAGTGCAACCACACTAAATCACCTGCTTCAAGTTTAACTTCTCTTTTACCTTGACTACCAGCAATTCTATACTTTTCAGTCATCTTTTCAATGTTGTGCTTAGTTGTTTCATGCATTTTTTAAAATAAAATCAGCACGTTCTTTAGCATCACTATGAATTCTTTCACTAGTAGGCAAAGGTAGAATATCAATAGGAGCACGGGTATTGAAACCATACACTACCTGAAAAGAATTTACCTTAGCAGTAGAATGTGTTGCACGATTGTATGCGAACTCCACATGTGGCAAACATTCTTCCCACAGCTTCAAATTTTTCTTCAAAACAGCCCTCAACATGGTTCCCAATGTGTGGTTCACGACCTCTGTTTGGCCATCAGTTTGTGGATGACAAGTGGTAGAAAATAACAATTTGGTACCCAACTTGTTCCACAAAGTACGCCAAAAGTGACTCAAAAATTTCGCATCTCGATCTGAAATAATAGTAGCAGGCATACCATGCAAACGTACAATCTCTTTGAAAAAGAGGTCAGCAATATGAACAGCATCATCACTTTTATGACATGGTATAAAATGTGCCATCTTCGAAAAATGATCCACAACAACAAAAATGCTATCCATCCCCCTCTTAGTCCTAGGCAATCCTAAAACAAAGTCCATAGAAATATCTGCCCAAGGAATAGAAGGAACAGGAAGAGGCATGTATAAACCATGTGGATTCAAGCGAGACTTAGCTTTTTGACATGTAGTGCAGCAACCAACGAACCGCTCAACGTCTCTCCTAATCTTTGGCCAAAAAAGTGTGTGGCCAAAACATCCTCCCTCTTCTTAGCTCCAAAATGTCCCATCAATCCTCCTCCATGCGCTTTCTGCATCAACAGAAGACGAACAGAACCAACTGGAATGCATCGGCGGTTAGCTCTAAACACAAATCCGTCATTGATCACAAACTTGTTCCATGTACGTCCCTCTTTACAATTCAGCAACACATCTTTAAAATCAGGATCAAGCGCATATTGTTCTTTAATTGATTCTAGTCCAAAAATCCGACAATCAAGCTGGGACAACAAAGCATATCATCGAGACAAAGCATCGGCAATCACATTATCCTTCCCTTTCTTATGTTTAATGATATAAGGAAAAGATTCAATAAACTTGACCCATTTAGCATGTCTACGGTTCAGATTATTTTGAGAACGAAGATACTTAAGAGATTCATGATCCGAGTGTATCATAAATTCTTTAGGCCACAAATAATGACCCACGTCTCTAAAGAACGTACAAGAGCATACAAATCTTTATCATACGTAGAATAATTTAGAACAGGGCCATTCAATTTTTCGCTAAAGTTTGCAACAGGTTTACCTTCCTGCATCAAAACACCACCAGTGCAAACTCCACTAGCATCACATGCAATCTCGAAAGTCTTACCAAAATTCGGAAGTTGCGGCAACGGTGCGTGCGTAAGCTTGTCCTTCAGAGTGGCAAAGGACTCCTCTTGTGCTTTTCCCCAATGAAACACCACACCTTTTGTTGAGGTTGTACTCAGCAGATATTTGTCCGGCAAGCACCCCGCTTTGTGCGAAGATTGATCACGGTGAACGAACAGAGAGACTCAGGATTTTATACTAGTTCGGGCCCTCGAGATCGAGTAATAACCCTACGTCCAGTTGCTGCTTGTATTATCTCGGTGAGTACAGATTACAATGATGTAACAAATACTCTCGGGTGGATTGGCTAAGATTGGGGATACCCTCTACGTGCAGGACCCCCCACTATTTATATCCAGGGAGACGTGCCTTACAAGATAAGACAGACCTAAACCTAATAGGACTCTAACTATCTTCGGGCTTTTCTTCTGCGATCTGGCCGTCGTGTCTTGTTCGGAGTCTTCTTCATTTGGATTCGGTAGTCGGTAATCCTCGTGGTCGGGCACCCGGGTATTATGGCCGCAACAGTAGCCCCCGAGCTTATCTTGTTCAGAAAACGTTGACCTCCAAGTAGCCTTCGGGTCTTTTTAGCTCTTCGGGTGATTTTAGGATTTGCAGATATCTCGACCATCACTCTAAAGTGAGAGCTGGAAAAAAATCCCGAACTCTTGAATGGAGAAACCTGCATCTGAATGATAAGGTCAGAGAAAATATCAGCCATAATAATAGTAAATAAAGAATGTTCCATCTTGGAAACTGAAACGCCAAGGGTTGATGTAGCCTGCCCCGTGCATTTAAAACCCACTCCGCACGTCTTCCAAAACTCTGACAGCGCACGCGGCATAAATTATGGGATGTTCCGGTTCCTCGATTCTCGCGCGAAGCGTCGCCTCAGGGTCTTTAAATATCGAATCCCTTGGATGGATCTGCACTTGAACCTTCCTTTCCAACCCTTCTCCGTCCCCACACCATGGGAAAAAAGGATTAGCCGCAAGTTCAAGCTGTCTCGCCTCCTCTTTAGAGACTCTCCCCACAGCTCCGCCGAACCACTGTCCGACAAGCCGGAGGACCCGCTGGCGACAACACCACCTCCTGCTCCTCCTCAGGCTCCCCTCCTTGCTCTCCCCTGGCATGGGGATGAAGGAGTCGAGGTCGAGCCGCCTGAGGAAGCCCCGGCAATGGCGTCTCCGGCTCCCGAGGCCGCTGCATCAAGCATCGCCACTGGGAAGCGTCCTGCGCCTCCTTCCCCAGCCCCGGTGTCTCCCATCTCCCTCTCCTCCGATGATGAGCCGGTACAAGGAGAGAGCGTTGCCCAACCGAATCGGGAGTCCTCACGCGCAGGCGCATCTTTGTCTTCTGCTCTGGTCGATTCCAGCGGCGACGAGGAGTTCGCCCGGTGCCTCTTCGTCTCCCTGAACCGCGAACTGATCGGGATCCCGGGAGACGGAGCGCTCGTGGATCTCGTCAGCGACTCTGAAGAAGAGAACGCGGTAGATGATCCATCGGCCGGTGTCGCACCGCCCTGATCCTGGCAGACGACATTATTCAAAACCAGGATCGTTATTTTGAATTTTTAGTTTCAGGATAGTCATCGATCCCCTGTGAAATGTACTCACTTTTGGATTAATGAATAAATATCACTTAAGAGGTATTACAATAGCCCCTTTTTCTGTGTTTAGAAACTTTCGTGTTGATCTGTTTATGAAACTGCTCGCCCAGAAAATAAAATCCCCTGAACATGGCTTCTTTCTAAACAGACCAACTATTTTAGCACGTTCAGGAAATTCGATCCCAATCAAAGATGATCGGGCTATTTCCTCTGAACACACCGAGTGCTCGGTCATTTAACATTGGTAGCTTCCCAAGTAAGCCATCAATCCCAAATGCATTGTATTTGACTTGCATAGTTTTCAAAACGACGCCTGCCGCAGAGAAAGGAAAGAAACTTTTTGACCCAACGGTGACTGCGGATTGCACGGATCGAGGCCAGTTTTCTCGGGGTTCGTGCTCCCTCGCGAAACCATAAAGCCCCCAGGCGCAGCCGCCTGGACTCCATTTGGGCCTTCGTCTTCCTTACTTGCATCTGCAAACGTTCGCCATTCCGCATCTGTACTCTGCCCTTCATCCTCTTGCTCCTCCAACCAAACGAACCAGCCTTTCGCTGCCATGGCGTCTGTTGACAGTCCTTAAATGCCAATTTCGACCGTCAACTCCAGCACAAAATATGTCAATTATAATCACAAAACATAGTGGTAGGTTTTAATACTAACAATTTCCACAAGTGTTGGTGTTTTAGCTTGTATGCAGAAAAAGGCTCAGAATATCATTACACAGTATGGTGAAAGACAAGCTAGAGATGAGATCTGAATACATGATTCTCGTAAACTATCTCAAATATCAAGTTAGACTGCACCATTATAAAGAGCTCGTCGAGATGATTCCAACAGATATATTATTTGTATGATACGAGGCCAGATTTAGAAGATATAAACAAATAAAAAGGACGCTCATATCAGAGTGACGTTAGCGGCACAACAGCAGTATAGGCGGGGCCCACAGCCTGCTGCGTCTGTCCGCCCGAGAGCCAAGCCATGCGGTCAACCCGCCCGCACACAGGCCGGAGGCGGTGGGCTGGCTCTGCTCAGGCGGGGCCCAGCATGCATGTGCTCAGGCGCACCCGCAGGAGGGATGCAGGCCACGGTCAATGCTGTTGTGCACAGCGCCCGTTGGCCAGCGGCCAATGCAGTGGATCGGCCGCCCCAAGTGCCGCACAGGAAAGGGGCCAAGAGCCGACGTGGCAGCTCCCTATTCGCCGGTCAGACTTTTCACGCGGATCGAGGCCAAGGTGGACGTCCGGATTTCTGCCGAGGGAAACACATCCGCGGGAGGAGGAAAAGGTCCTGCGCGCGACTTTCCTTCGCGGCACCGACGTTTCGAACGTCGATTCTCAGACACTTGGCACAAGGGAAAAATAGAGAGGAAAATATTCTCTAAGACCTAGGAAGGATCTCCACTCTCAAGGCACCCTCTACACTATAAATAGAGCCCCTTCTCTCACTCTCTACACACACCAAGAAAAAACTTTGTCTCAAGTAGTAGTCTTAGTTAGTAGTGAAGTAGTCTTAGGAGTTGAACTTCTACGAGCTTCCGAAGGAGTCTAGGTAAGCCTAGAGCTTATTTATCTTGTATCTTTTGTTAACTTATAAGACTCTGAGTTTTAATGGAATTACTATCTTGCTTATGTTATTTGGCTTATTGCCTTATTTGTTCATCATATAAGTTGTATGTCTTGCACCTTAGTATAGCTGATGCATGTTATGGCAATGGCCCAATGCGCCGCAAGGTTGCTCTATTTATCTGGACAATAAATAGAGTAGTTATTTCATATTACAAACGTGGTGTTTGGGGTATGAAATACCATTGGGGATACCCTACCCCACGTATTCAGAGATAGCCCCCGGGTGGTGACAGCCCCACTGGGCCTTTGTAATCCTCGTCGTTCGGGTTTGGGCGTTTGCAGGCCTTAGTGATAAACATCGTAACAGTACCCTTGGATGAGGGGATCCCACGACTCCTCGATTTGCCCTCTAACATGTGTCCCTTGCTGAGCTTGTATAGTGTACACTTATAATGTATGTAACTCATAAGTAAGAAGTACATAGAATCCTTGGTTCTCTCTTAGGATCTTCATATTAACTAGACTTATATAATGAGCTATGAAACCTTCTGTGTGTCACACTACCTCATTGTCAATGTTTACCTATTGTTAGACTTTGGTATATTAATAATGTTATGACTGAATACAATGAATAACTACAAGGATACTGATTACTTGTGATTAAAATTTGGTTCCAAGCATTGCTACATGAGGCATTGCCCTTTTTTGCCTTGAAACCACATGTGGCGAAGGAACAAGGTCAGTTTCAATAACAAGGTTGAAATGAGGGATGCTCTAGAACCGCTCAATGGCACACAAGTACTGAAGCAGTACTAGAGTTTCAAGCAAGTCACTTTTGGAGCGACTACTTCTAGGAAGAGGAAGCAGCGTGATGAAGATTAAGTTTATTTTTCCTAGAATAATATTTATTTTTTATCATGGAAATTGTCAGGTTGATTTACTATAATTTATATTTTCTATGTAACATTAGAGCATCTCCAATAGCTTCCCTTTCCCCTTTCCTTTTTTTCTGTGTATAGGGAAATCCCCTTTCACCAATTGAAGATATTGGGGAGAGGAGCTACCGCAGACCCTCTTTCCGCTTTCCCTTTTCCATCTCATGTGTCATGTTGGTCCCACCTGTCAATGTCTTCTTTCCTCTTTCCCCTTCATCTTCTCCTCTCCACTGCCTCCAAGAAAAGTGGCCATGGATGGCCATCGTCGGGCGCAAGTGACGTGGCCCCGCCACTTGGAGCCGCAGTCGGCGCAAATGCCCAATGGATGCGGGTGGGGCCGACAGTTCCCTGAGGCCTGAGCTGGCAGCTGCCACGGGCAGGTTCAGGCTCCAGAGTCCAGAGATAGGAAAACTTAAAATCACAATCACAAGTTCAATGCAATATGGATGATGGATGTTCTGATGTTCATCAACGCCGACTGCAGCTCCATTCCGATCGATCGACCGCAACTGCCAGGAACATTCCGAAAGCGTATGGGCGTGGCCCCGCGGCGAGCAGCCGCTGCGCCGGCGTATGGGCGTGGCCCCGCGATGACGCCACACCCACGCCGCCAGCCACTGAGCTGTGGCGTCGTGGATGGCCAGCGGCCGAGAGCGGCGCATGCATGGCTGGTTCGGCAGCGACGGGAGAAGATCCAATGGCCAAGAGACGCGCGCGGCAGCGGGACCGTGTGGCAGGAGAAGAAAGGAAAGAAAAGGGAGAGGGATTGAATCCCTTTTCTAAAGGGGAGAGGAGAGGGGATAAAAGGAATTGATAAAAAATAAAAGGAAAAGGGGACTGTGAAAGGAGATCTGTTGAAGAAGAAATTTTGCCCCTCAATCCCCTTTAACCAGAAATAAAGGGAAAGAGGATTGATTTTCTCAATCTGTTGGAGATGCTCTTAGTTTTATAATGTTGCCGCCGGCATTAGCAATCATTCAAATATCATATATATATCCATCAAAACTTGAACTATGTATTCCAAACACTGAAAAGAAAACTGGATAAAGCTCTTCTATGTTTTGCTCCCGTCGGCAGCGTATTATATCCCTTTGCACAGTAACAAGTACAGCAATCAGCTAATCGGGAATCAAAGATTTAAAGCTGAAACAGTACATTAAGTTTCTATCTAAGTAGCCATTAGCCTTCTTGCCAGATGCATGCGAAGCGTAATTTCTACTCCACGCTCTACTAGCAGGAGACTCTCAAACGAAGATATCAGAAAAGTAGTACAGTTCAAAGGAGCGGCAAAGGAATGATTGAATGAATCGCATCAGATGTGTGTGACAACTTAAATAATGTGGTGGCAGGTCAATTAGGAGATATAGTTGACCAAAAATTCAGAAAACAATCTTGTCCAATGCAGCCTTTTAATTTGACAGTACTATTTTAAAAAATGAAAAATACCGTATCCTATGTTTCCATACATCGATATATCACCAAAATAGCCTGCTACATCGACATTCATTCACATATTATAACAGTTCATTAAAATAGCTACAGCAGCCACAAGTCCCAAATAAAAGCAGAAACAGCCCAACAATAGTTAGAGCTATATCAAGCAGTGCAGTTCTGCTAAACAGCCACAAGATTATTGAAAAGAGCCCCATAATTTCAGCAATAGTTTCAACAGCTCACCAAAAGTGCTCCAACAGGCTCATCATAAACTGATCTTCGGAGAGTAGATAAGCATCCAAGTAAATTAGCAGATAAGAAAGAAGATGACACACATCGTTTAATTTCTTACCATGACATAGGCTTGTGCAATGTAGCACAGAGAACCTGTCCGCTGATGAAACCAGAAATTCTCCTGATTTAATTGAGTTTGAGATTAGAGTAATAAAAATGGTACATTTCTTTAAAATTAGTGTAATAAAAATACCAAATTCTCAAAAATACTGCAGCATTATTTCACATTTGCAAGGCTGGGATCAAGTGCCATAAAACTAAAGATGCAAATTAAGAGTAAGAATTCAGAAAGGCCATCGGATTTTATGAACTATAAAATGGAAAAATTCAGCTCTCAGAACCATAGAGTTCTGCACCAGAAAAGGCTGGGATCAAGTGCCATAAAACTAAAGATGCAAATTAAGAGTAAGAATTCAGAAAGGCCATCGGATTTTATGAACTATAAAATGGAAAAATTCAGCTCTCAGAACCATAGAGTTCTGCACCAGAAAAGAAATGTAGCAGGCAGAGAAATACAAATGTGCATCTACACAGAGATGGCTAGTTTGTCTAATATCACATTTACTAGTGAGGAAAATGAGGAAAAAGGAGATAAGAGAATGACAAGAACAAAAAAAAAAGGCTTGGTACATATGTCTAATACACAGAGACATATGCAGAGTAGTTGCGATGTAGTGCATGTACATATAGAGAAAGCTTAAAAGTTGTAGCCTAAACATCTGAATCAATATTTATTACGCTGAACAATGCTCCATTTGTATCCACCCCCAGCTAAATTTGAGCGAGCTAATTTGGTCATCTAAAGTTTAGCTATTTGGATCTTCTAGCTAATTGGTGTTTATTTTATCATAGTGCCCTTACTTTTGTTGAAATCGATAGGGATACGGATAATAAAGGGGCCATTTTGTCTTTAAATATGTTTTAGCTAGGTTAGAATAGTTAAAAGGATTATGTACATTATATTTTGGCCTAAGGCTAAAATTTAGTTGAATTCTAAATGCCCCTGTTGGATCTCTAGCAGCTAAAGTTTAGCTAATGAATCCAATAGTTGCACGTACTATTATGGCTGCTACAGTTGCAGCGCTAAGAAAAAAACTCTCAGCCCTGAAATTCTTAAAACAGGTTCATAGATATATGTATATATAGTTTAAAAAATACTGAGATGTACACATTAAATACAATATAGGTATAGTTAGATGGAGCAAGTTTATATATAATACATGTTCTACATAGTAACACCTGGAAATTTCTAGATACTTCCACCAGTATCATGACAACACGTGTCTACTAAATCAACTGAAGCCAAAGGAGAGCCGTACGATCAAAATCGAATGGACCTTATGATTTTTGCTAACGTGGACAGCCTGGTTGGGCTTGGAGGGCGCCTCGTTTACTGATATCCAAAGAGCACAGAAAGCTAGAGGATATCCCAAAGAGGTAATAAGTCCAAACCAACATGGAATATACATGTGTTCATAGATTCTGATATCCAACATGCTGCATACTGGAAGCATAGTTCACCATGATTTGCAAAGAAAAACAAACATATTTTATTAAGAGGAATGAGGATATGTTTCACCAAAGATGTATGTTAGTGCGGTAGTGCCTCTACAAAAAACATTCAGGTGATTATACAAAAAGGAATGGTATGACTAGTACATTAAAATCTTGACATCCAACCACCCGGAAAGGAACTATCAACAGCAAAGCGGAACATGCAGTGATCACGACTTATCTGTCACCTCCTGCAATAGTTTAAAGAATATTTGCATAGAGCCAAAGAGATACAATAATCTTGCCTTCACCACTAACTTGTTACAATAGTGGTTGCCAATCGACAAACAAATGAAAAGAGCAGAAAGTATTAAACGCACCAAAATGTAGATGGCAGAAACAACAGGCTAAGCAATGGGCTAGACAAGGAACATGAACCCATTACTCGCAGAGTTAGTTTTTTTCATCTATCTGTTCCTTCTCTTTCATTAGTTGTCTTTACTATCTTTGTTCTAAACAATCACATGAACAATCATTCTTTTCTCCACTCTGTACACTGAATAATTAAGAAGGCTACTACAAAATGGAAGGGAGAGCCAAGGCACAGTTTGCAACCTGAACCAAGCAGTAGTAGTTATTCAGCAGCAGGGCGCCACCAATAGACTTTTTCTCTTCTCAGTGCCTGCAAAAATAAAAATTACATGCCCAGCTGACCAGACAATAAACCTCTGTTCTTCTTTCCAAATGTGCGTTTTCCACCAAGATAGAAGACCATATATTACAGCTCTCCTAGACAAGAACCAACAACTAATTCCCGATATTTTGCCTCCAATCATTTCCATTTTCTAAAATAAAAGCCCAAAGAAAAATGAAATCACCTTCAGATCTGACCTTCAGCAAGGGAGGTTGCTGATGGACACGATGTAGAGTATCCTGGACGCTGCTTGCAGTTTCTGGCCACGGCGGCATCGATTTGGATGGTGGTGCTGCTGGAGACGGATGGGTTTTGGGCCCCCAAGGTGCTCGTTGCTTGGGCGCGGCGGCAGCGTGGCTTGACCGGTGGCGCACAGCCGCACAGAGCTAGGGTTACGGCATTTTGGGGGTGGCGGCGGAAGGATCTGGTTTGGGGCCTCTGGTGCCAGCAGCGTGGGTGGAGCCGTGGAGGCGAGGAGCGGACGTAGGGCGGCGGGTGCAGCGTACGGGGGCCGGCGGTGAGGAGCGAACAGGCACAGCAGTGAACAGTGAATGAGATGCGCGAGATCGGCCATGTTTAGTACCTCTGACTTTTCAAACTTTTTTAAATTTTCACTATTCATCAAAGAAAATCATATATACATAGAGTAGTAAACGTGTGTTAATGACAAAACTCATTCCATAATCCCTGGGTAACTTTGCGAGACGAATCTAATGAGCCTAATTAGGCCATGATTAGACAACGTCGTGTTACAGTAAACAATCTATAATGATGGCTTAATTAGGCTTAATAGATTCGTCTCGCGATTTCCCGTCCATCCGTGTAATTAGTATTATAATTAGATCATGTTTAGTCTTCCTAATCTTTGGTTTAAAATTACTACAGTAAAGTTCGCAAACTTTACTATTCCAACTAAATAAACCCTGGTGAAAAAGATTCACGAGAGCAAAAAGTCTCGGAAATGATAGCCCGTTCGGCTGGTTCGGCTGAAACCAGCCAGCAGTACTTTCACCTCACAAAAAATCAGCCCAGCCACCAACCAACCAGTCAGTCAGCAGTACTTTTCTCTCACAGAAAATCAGCCGATCCACCACCCGAATCAGCCAGCCGAACGGGCGGATGCCGCGTCACGCTTCCTTCCTCCGCGCTCTTTTTTGTTCTCTCTCTAGCATGTGGGTCATCCCTCGCATCTCAGCCCGGAAAATATTTTGCCATCGCGCCAACTCCATCAACCGCAGTTTACCTTCTCAGTTCTCACCACGCGGGAAGGCTAAATTTTTGGTTTCTAGGAGCGGGAGACTGAGATGTGTGTGGCATATCTGAAAATCATGCATGTGCCTATTTACCAAATGCTCATTATACTGTCAAAATTAGCTGCACTTAGGATTACCAGTCTAACGAACAACGTTATATGGACCGTACAGAGATGTACATTATATAATATATATACCAAACAACATGGCCGTGCCGGCGTAAACTGGGGCCTCGTGCGGAACTATAAAGTGGAGGCCAACTAGTATAACAAATATAATAATAAAATAATTAATATGATATAATGTGTTTATATAGCAACGAAATACATCAAGAATCATACCTATTTAATCTTAATTGAATATTCTTTACTTGAACAGTTTCATTCTGGTAGTGTTACTTGAAAAATTTTGAAAAATTTTAAATGATAGACTAGTAACCAATCTTCTCCAGCATGTCACTCTCAAGTACTATCATAGCCAAATCATTAAGTCTTTCTCTGATAATTGTAGGACTTCAATAGTTTCAACTTAGACATTGCTTTGGTGCAAAACTACACTAGACCTAACAAAAAATAACAAAATTAACTATAGGATAATTAAGGAAAAAATTAACTAAGGCTAGTATAGAACATAGGCACATGAACCGTCGCTGGTTTCTTTGAGGCTAATTTCTATTGGGCTTTTGCCTTTACGAATTTGAAAGATTAGTTACTAAATTTTAGGCTGCCTAATGGTGGCCGCAAAAAAAATTTGGGGGCCCCGGCGAAGTGGGGCCCTGTGCGACCGCACAGGCTCACTCCCACGTGCACAGCCTGTTTGGTTGGCTGGTGGCTGGTGGCTGGTGCTGATTTGTTGTGAGAGAAAAGTACTGTTGGCTGGCTGGTAGCTGGTGGCTGGTGCTGATTTGTTGTGAGACTGAAGTACTGCTGGCTGGTGGCTGATAAGCCAAGCGAACATGCTTTTACGTATGAATTAAGTCACATATATGTTTGTGTTGTAGTTTAATGATTATTTTTATAATACATATAGTTCAAATCTGGAGTAATCCTAATATAAAAATAGAAACACATTCAAATTGTACAAAACATATATTACTGCCAATGCAAGAAAATTATAAATAATTATTTACATAAAAACATATGAAATAAACATTTCATTAAGTTTCAATGTAAAAAATATTCCCTCCATTCTCTTATGATAGTCCTATTTTACCATGGCACAATGACCAAGGAGAAGAACCTTGCTTATCATCTAATTAATTATATCATAAAAAAATCCTCGCTTTTCCACGAGATCTTCTTGCTATTGATTTTGTCATATACATGCACCAATCTATTTTCTAGAGTAATTACTCTACACAGAGCCGTGAAGCCGTGGAGGCGAGATCATATACGATTCATCTTTCTCTTTTTGATTTGAAATTAAATTTGTAATTGGTATTTCTCCCGCATAAGACGTCCAAATTTGATGGTTTTTATGAATTTTTATAAAATCAAGATCTCTGTTTTAATGGGTTTATTTGTATGTAAATTGCTATTTCTTGGATCTTTTTTATATGGCTTGTTTTCTTTTACAACCAAGTAGAGACTAAAAAACATGTTTTTTGCATAACAATTGGCAATATAACTTTATATTATCATTAATCTTTTTTTGATAGTTTGTCCACTCTTTTTCCTTATTGGAATAGTTTGTTTATACTATATTTTAGTATAAGCTGTTCACCGAAAGACTAACAATATGATCCCTACAATAGCTAGAGACTCATAGTTTGTCCACTCAACCTTGGGTCTCCGACTATTATATAGATCATTTTGACCAAACTCAAACACATAACTCGTTTGTACATAGATTTTGCAAAATTTTAATGTATAATCTGGCACTTTTATTTGATTATTTCATTGAAATCAAATTTCAAAAATAAACGAAGAAAGACTTGGCAAGCAGACGCTTGACAGGCCGGGCCGGCACTTTCAGGCAGCGACACCCACTCCCTCCTCCAGCCCAAACCGGCCTCGTTAGGCGTCGAAGGACGCTAGCCGTCCGATCGGCTCGGCCAGATGAGCTTGCCCCCGCCCGCATTAAGAACCAGGGATGGTTGGCCGCTAAACCCTAGTTCTCCTTTTCCTCATCCCCTTTTCCGTCCACACAACAGCGGCGACGGAACGCACACAGGCTCAGAAGACCACGGGGCGGAGGCTATCGACAAGCCGGGGCAGCGCAAAGGGAAGGCAGTGCGGCAGCATGGAGTACGTCATGGTCACTCGCGGCGCGGCATTGCGATCCGTCACGGTGCATCTGCAAGGAATGGGTGGAGGGCGCTGGGAGCATAGCCCGTCCACGGTTACTCGTGGTGGAGCTGCTGCTATGCGCCTCGACCAGCAGCACGGCGGCGGCGGCAGCGGCAGCGGATTCAATTGCTTCTTACATGTGCGACCTAACGAATCTGATTGAGGACCAATGGAGGTCACCCTTGGATGATGAGTGATTGACAACCGTTGAGTGGATTGATGTGTCTCTTGGCTCGTGATGTGCAGGTGCAGGATGCGACATGGCGGCTGACGGCGCGCGGTAAAGGTCAGGCGCGAAAGGTTCATGCCGATGAACCAAGGGCGGTGAAGGATGAACGAGTAGGCTTGGACCGAGGGACCCGAAGAGTCCGGGCGGAGTCACGTGCGATCCGCATGGTGCATGGAAGAGCAAGAGTACACGGCGTGATGAAGACGGCGTCGGTCGAGTCAAGCGGGACGGAGGCGTCAAAGGCTTGGCGGAGGCCGGACACGCGTCGACATCGAGGAGGTCGCGTGGCGGCCAAGCGGAGATGGACGGTTTGGGTGGTTTGGGCCTCAAAACCACCAGGCAGGCAGGTTTGCCGGTTTGGGCCTCAAAACCGGGGGCGCGTCCGGTGCGGCCGGATGGCGGAATGGAGGGCACGTGGCGCCATAGCGAAGCTTGCGTCGAGACGAAGCGAAGTCGTGAAGGTCCCGTGTCCGTCCGATGAGTCTACGAAAAATTGGACAACTTTGCCCCTGCGGGGTGTGTATCTTATTTTCTGCAGTAGGGGTAGTTTAGACTTTAGCCAACCATTACTTATGGTGGAGATGGCTGGTTGGAGAGGTGGCTCCTCCACCACTTGAAACCCTAATTTCTTTTCTCATGTCTTAGAGAGAGGATGAGAGATTAGAGAGAGACCACTTCATGAACTCTACTTCCCTTGTATAGGTGATGCCCTCGTGAGGTAGTTGAAGATCTTTTGCCTCTCTTGTGCTGAGCTTTTGCTTCTCCTCCATGAATTCACGTTTTTCTTTTTAGCCATTTTCGGGGCTATTTTTGGGCGAATTCGTGATCTTGAGTTTGGCTGCGATTTGGGTCGAATTTCTTGGGGGGATTTGGTGCTGGGACATGTGCAAACATATCTAGGGTGATCCCCTACTGAATCCATGCACGAGTACCACAAATTTTGAGTTTTCCTGGAGTCCTTCCTCTCTGGTGTTCTTGACCAATTTCACGAAATTTGTGGGGATGTCATGATCTTTCTGAGAAGATCTTTTGGGAAAAGACTCACCATGAACTAGTGAAGCTCTGGTCCAATTTTCACTAGGTTTGGACTCCGTTTGATCGGATTTCCCTCTTTTCTTGGATCTTGGCTCGTGCTGCAGAACCAAATCCGGAAGTTTCGGTTTTTAACTCGGAAGTTCCGGTTTTGGGTTCCGAGTTCCAACTAGGAAGTTCCGGTTTTGGGTTCCGGTTTCCAAATCCGGAAGTTCCGGTTTTCAACTAGGAAGATCCGGTTTTTGCTCTGCAAGTGGTGTTTTTCCCCTTGGTGTTTTCCGTGTGTTTTTCCCCTGCATTTCAGAGACACCTAGAGTTGTTTCTAGGTCCAATAGCATCTCAAATTGCTATGTGGGTTTGGCAACTCTAGAAGAGAGGGTCATTGGGGTTTGACGAGGATATAGGCCTTATTCTTGTGAAAGAATTTTAAAGGCTCCCATTCACCCCCCCCTTTGGTCGCCGTTTCGGTCCTTCAATTGGTATCAGAGTTTTGGTTAGGATCACTCCACCTTAACCGGCTCTGTGATCCAAGATGGCGGCCGCTGAACGCTCTTCCTCGACTGCGCCTCCTTACTTTGATGGAACTGATTATCGATATTGGTCGATTCGTATGACAGCCCATCTCAATAGTAAAGGAGCATCAGTCTGGGAGATCACTGTGGATACCACTTATGCTATTCCTGCTGTTCGTGCTTCTCAAGCAGATAAAGACAAATTTCATGACAACAGCAAGGCCGTCGATATCCTGCTTTCAAGTTTGAGTCGTGCTGAGTTTGACCATGTTGATGACCTGGATGTCGCTCACCAAATCTGGACTCGCCTCAAGGAGGCTCATGAGGGGAACAGCCAGGTCAAGGCACGTCTGTTTGAGACCTACCGGCGTGAGTATGAGAATTTCTCTCATCTTCCCGGTGAGTCTACCGACTCTCTCTTCCAGCGTTTTCGAGCTATTGTGAACAATATGAAAGCGAATGTCGCCGTTCTTCCCTATACCGATCATGATAGTGCTTTGAAGCTCTTACATGCTTTGGATCGAGGTGTATGGGGAACGAAGGTTGACGCTATCATTGAGTCCTAGTTGATCGGATTTCCCTCTTTTCTTGGGTCTTGGTTCGTGCTGCAGAACCAAATCCGGAAGTTCCGGTTTTCAACTCGGAAGTTCCGGTTTTGGGTTCCGAGTTCCAACTAGGAAGTTCCGGTTTTGGGTTCCGGTTTCCAAATCCGGAAGTTCCGGTTTTCAACTAGGAAGATCCGGTTTTTGCTCTGCAAGTGGTGTTTTTCCCCTTGGTGTTTTTCGTGTGTTTTTCTCCTGCGTTTCAGAGACACCTAGAGTTGTTTCTAGGTCCAATAGCATCTCAAATTGCTATTTGGGTTTGGCAACTCTAGAAGAGAGGGTCATTGGGGTTTGACGAGGATATAGACCTTATTTTTGTGAAAGAATTTTAAAGGCTCCTATTCACCCCCCTCTGGTCGCCGTTTCGGTCCTTCACTGATGCAGGTGGTTTCCTTTCTTTCTCTTATCTAAAGTTAGTATGCTTATATCTGATGTTATACTACTTAACGATGAAGGAAGCCGAGATTTTGAAAAACGGTGTACTTGACCCGTGAGATGTAGTTCCTCTCATGTCTGACTTAGCCTATGCCCATGCAGGAGTGGGGCCAGGATAAGAAATACTTACATGTTGCATTTCTTTGTGCCATTTTACTGACAACTGGTGAGATGCTAATCAGTGAACTAATCAGACCTGGATGTGCAATGAATGGAGCTCAATTGCAGGAAGTACCACGGAGCTGCTAGGACGACAATGTGAGAAAGGTACCGAGTTCTTTGATGGGATGATGATATTCTAGTAACAGAAAAGGTGAATTGATATTGGCTTTGGCTAGCTATAATTTGGATTACCATTGATACCATTAGGCAAAATGAGATCTAAATAGGCACTGCATGCGGTGCACTGAACCCTGATGCACACCCATTATCTGCTACCCCTTTTGAATAAAGTTATTTTTCCTTAACAAAGGATGCGACATGTTTCATTCTCTGCAGCTGTTCTTAGATATGCTAAAAAATACTATAATATTTGGTATCCTAGTAGAGGTCACATGTATGGTTTCTATCTTCCTAATAAACCAAAGAGATGCCTAAACCAAATCAATCTCTTTTTCTTTATTCTATAATAAGATTTTGATGAGCTTCGAATAGATAACATTATCTCTTTCCAACTATTGTTCATGCCTTCATATTCAATCAATTAGTTTGATTTGTAATAGCATGGGCATGAGAAAAAAAATATAGACGTGCTTTCATTCTGCTTCAGCTTATGGATTCAGTGGGATTTCTGTCTTGCTGTTACATGCTGAAGGTTTCTTGATCCTTTCAAAGTATGGTTACCAGTAAATCATACTCTTATCTCTATTTTTGGATGTTGATATGTTCAATTGGTCAACATGCTGTCCATTTATTTGTTATTATTTTTACCCTAATCATAGCTTTATGACTAGCATGCGTTGGTAGGGTAAAATTACTTGCCTAATGTGTGGTAATATTTCTACGCATTTGTCTGATAAATAATTACGTGCTTGTGTGCAGTTTTTACTGTAATCCTGAAAATCTGGTAATTCTAAAGTATATTAACATTGAAAAGTTACATTTTCATTTGAATTCTTTGGCTGAAATTTATTGCTCTATATTTTTCAATCATTAGGGTCATAATTGGAATATTTAATAGAGTGATTGTAATGTTGTTTGTGATTTTGATTTTAGTGACTTTAGCACTATTATGGGATGACGCTTGGTGTGGTACAGTTAGATACTTATGTGGTGGGGAGTCCAAAAAAATTGAGATGTTGGTGAGCCTCAACTCTATCACAATGTTGGCATTAACTACAGTTAGCGTTGCTTGATGTCAGAGCACTTGATGTGTAACTGTATTTTCACTTTCCTCTTATTTTTTGGGGCTTATAGAACCTTTACATTATTCCTTTTGTTATGATTGACATATATATATATGGTCATTATATCCATTTGCTGATTACATGGATGGTAGGCTGTAATTCAAACTAGACTATTAAAGCCAAACTTGCAGAGCTGCGAATATGCAGATAAAATACATGCTCACATATATGTTTTGGATAGTGCCATATTGCCTGTTAGAACTACATTTGGTTCCTCTCAGGTTTTAAATGTTACGATTGTTTATTTTGTACTTACCACAACATCGCACTTTCCTTGACATTTTCAATCATTATTTTGAATGTGTAGGAACTACCAGATGGTTTGGGAATACAAGAAGGCATTCAACTTTGAGCTGAAACAAAGTTGAACATCATGAATGGTTGGAGTGATCAATATTATAGATGTATACGAATAATATAGGTTTTCTAGATATTTTATTGGGAGTTTTATATGTTGAATATTTTGTTTCATCATTTTTATCTTGAATGGAGGGAGTGAATGATGGATTGATTTCATTAATGATATATATGTGTTGCATTAATTTCTGTTTTGAATGTTTTGTTGCATTAAAGAATCAGCAAGTGATGACGACCTAAATTTTTGTTGTGCGATGACAATATAGTGTTCTTGCCCGCTAACCATATAACGACGACCTAAATTTTGTTGCGCTACCATGGAAGTATATAGCAATGTCATATTTAGTTACGCTATCCTGTATGCATATAGCAACGACTTTTTTTGTTGCGACATCTGTAAGGATATAGCAACGATTATATTTTGTTGCGCTATCATGTAAGCATATAGTGACGACATATTCCGTTGTGATATCCTATGAGCATATAGCGACGACATAATTTCTGTTGCGCTACCCTGTAAGTATATAGCAACAACATATTTTGTTGCGCTACCAAGTAAGCATATAACAACGACTAGAACTTCATTGTGATATCCTATTATCCTATTGCAACGTCATAGGTGTCGTATTGCTACAAAACTATTGTGTTGCAATAACGTATCGTTGTTGCAATAATAACTATAGCAACGACGCTAGATCGTTGCAATTACAACTATTGCAACGTAAATGATCGTTGCTACTTTACGCAATTGCCACGCCACACGTCGTTGCAACAAGTCACAGGTATCGCAATGCCTTACAACATCGATGCACTACCTTATCGCAACGGACTTTTATGCAACGACTCAAGAAATATAGCAACGCCCAGAAAGTGTCGCGATACATCACTATTGCAACGAAAATACCCCTATTGCAACGATTTTGAGGTGTTGCGATAGTGCCAAAACTTTGTAGTGACAACAAGTAAGAAGGTGATAACGATACGAAGAATGATTGGGACCATGGCTTGATGACAAGAAGAGGTTGAAGAAAGTTAAGGCAAGCAAGGTGAAGGAACATAAAGATAATCTCCAGACACATGGCGGAAGGACTTCAAGAATCACATGATGGTTCACTATCTTTTTCCATGCTTAGCATCATACTAAGCATGGGGGAGGACTTGTTGGATGAAAAGGAAAAGGCCATATGGAGTACAATGATTGTGTTCACCACAAGATGCTAAGATTCTTCTTCCATGCTAAGCTCAATGCTTAAGCATGTGGGAAGCCACGCTACACTTCATTGCAAGCATCGAAAAGGATGGTAACTCATCCTCAACCTTCTTTTTGTTCATCTACTTCTTAATGCTTGTATATATGTATGCTATCGACCATAGGTTAGAAACCTTTGTATATCTCTCTTGTTAATAACATGGCTACTAGGAGGACAAGCTAGTTTTATTTTTGTTTTCTATAAATAAATGATCACCATCACTTTGTGCTCACCACGATGACATATTTTGAATGCTTTTGCTTATGGAAAAGTGATGAAAGTTGCCGCTTTGTTCTACCTACATGATGTTGTATATGACTTGACCATTTGCTCTCTATTAAATGATCTTTAATTGATTAAATACCGGCTCTTTTACTTGTGGAGGTTAAATGACTAAATTCTAGACCCACATATTCCTTATGTTGCTCTTTGATTTAAGTTTACCGATGACCTTATGCCTTGTATTGTTTTATTTAAAACTTGATTCTTATGCTATCTACATTCGTGAATCTCTTGCAAAGTTCTACCTACCAAAGCCTTTACATGTACATGATCTTTCATGATGAAACCTTTAGAATTGCAAACTTATATTTTGATGAGTTAGATTAAGATTGATTTCTATGGTTCGAGACTAAGAAGGTGGCCATTCCATTTTGCGTACCCTCTTTTTGCTAGCCTTTCTATCCATGCATCATGAGTTTCTACACCGAAAACTTCACAAACTTCGCTGGATATCCACCCTAAACCCAAATATCTTTTTGTGATTACCTCCTTGACCACAACCCACAATTGAGTATGAATCATTTTCTCGACAAAAATCCACAAGAATCAGGAGCTTAATTTAGAGAACATCAATTTGGGAGGCATCGAAGAAACTCCCTGAAGATTCAAGTGTTTTTCTTGAAGATCAAGATGGACTTTGTGTACTTACTTCAGCAATTATCAACCCTCACTTCTATGCTCGAGGACGAGCAATCATTTAAGCATGGGGGGAGGATGCTGAGTAAGTACTATATTGCCAAAGGTTCTAAGGAGCAAAAAGAAAGAAAAAATGTAGAAAAAGAAAAAAAGAGAAAGAAAAGAAACAAAGATGAAAGAAAAAACAAAAGAAAGAAAGAAAGAAAAAAAGAGAAATAATGCTCCTTAGTTCTTTTAGCTTCATCAAATTCCAAGTGCTTTGAAGACAATTTCATACTCAATTTTCCAATCATGTGCAATCCGATAACGAGGACTTCATTTGTGCCTCGGGATCATCCACTTGCCATTTGCACATGTCCACTTATCTAAATATGTGTGTTCCATCCCTCTCTCTTTCCAACATTTATTCTCCATGGCCTTTTTGACTAGTCTCGGTAATTTCAATAATCTCTCTCTTAGTTTCACAATATTTGAGATATAATATTTTGCTAGGATTGTTTTTACCTACCAAGCTCCACATTAGCCTTCCACTTTCATATATGAGTAGAATAGGTTGAAAATAATCTAGTATAGGCTTGAGCGACTTGATGAGATGAGTGTTTCCATGAGCTTTTGCAAGAGAATCTCACTCATGTTGGATATGCACCTTTTTGAAAACCCTTCATGTTTGAACAAGGTAAAGGTCTAAAGTTCACTTAAGTTCAAGAGCATTGCATTTATTTATTATTGTGGCTTGTTCTTTATTGCTAGTCTATCTTCCATAATGAAAAGTAGCCGGTCACAACTTGAACTTTAAATACTAAACACTTGAGAGCAATGTGTCTTGTTGTGTATAACTAAGTACGGGAAAGACATTATAGGGCAATGTTGACTTTTTAGCTAAGCAAAGATTCTGGACTTACTCGAGGACGAGCAAGGTTTAAGCATGGGGGGATTGTTGACGCTCATTATACGTACACTTTTAGTGCTATTTAGGTGGTGGTTTTGGACTAATTCATATACTAACCCATCACTTGGCACTTGAAATAACCCCGTTTTGGTATATGTGTTGTGTTTTGGAGCATATTGTGTTTTTGCAGGAAAATGGCCTAATTTAGGGTATTTATATTCAAGGCCCAAAACTAACCACGAGCCCAAAGAAATCGAGCCTAGCGGAGGGAGCCCAACCAATGGACCATATCAGCTTTCATAGCCCAACTCATGGTCCTAGTTGTCCACATTCAATGAACCTTGGGTATGAGAGACTTAAGCATGAAGGAATTGAAGATTTGGAAAGTTATCCATGAGATCAAGGCAACCTCAAAGATATTCGCGCAGCCCAGGATAGCATGATTTTTTGGTGCAGATTCAGAGATCTAAATGACCTTTAATGACAAAATGTTGAATACCAAAGTTGTAGCCATCATCGAGATCTTTAATTTGGACATATGGAAAGCATAATTTGGAATATGGAGCTAGGAGATATGGCCCCCAAAATGCATGCTGCGCAGAGAAGTCCGGAATCAGGCAGATTATCTTCCGGTACTATTTTGAGGATATTAACTTCATTTTCAAGGAAACTCATGAATACCAAAGTTGGAGATAATTTCATGTTACACAATTTAGAATCTGAGTTTTCCCTATTTGGAGTACGAACGAGGAAGATATGATGTCGGGAAGGCAGGGCTGCGAATTAGGAAAATCTGGGCGAGTCAAATCTTATGGAAACCAAGTTTGCTTAACTCTCAAGCAAGGATCTCGTGGAAGGGAAGGTGGAGCACGCCCCAAGGCTCCCCTAGGGTATAAATACAACCCCCTAGATACCCTCAAGAAGGAGAGATTCAGATCTATCCACCACAAGTCGATGCGAAGAGGGACACACACCGAAGGAAGCCGACGGCAGCCGCAAGTCCTCGAGGTTGCCTATGAGATGGCTTAGGCCGTGCCCTAGCCGCCATGGTTTGCCCTGCGTGGTGAAGCCATGGCAGAGTTCCGGAGCCATGCCTTGAACTCATCAAGGCATATGTACATTCGATGGTGATATCAATCTACTTGTCTTGTTTACTTTGATCTTCTAAGATGCATGCTCTCTCTCTTATATGTCTAGCTAGCATATGTTCTTAGTAGGAATAGATCTAATTGTGATGATTAGTCTATGCCCTGCGGATACATCTTAGTAGTGCGTAGGAAGTCGGCATGGTTATCCTCGTGTGGTGACAGCATGCGGGAGGAAAAAGGTCGAACGATTGCGTAATGTTGAGTAAGATCGATGGCGAGTACCATGGGAGTTGTTGCACGGCCACCAAGGAGGAGGAGGTTCGAGTAAAGAGCACTTGGTGGGCATTTGAGGTAAAGCTTTGGAAAACCTTAGGCGTTGACGCGCACCTCGCAAGGGCGCCCATGGGAAAGTTCTTAGAGATGACTCTTTATCTTTGTACGAGATTAGATTGATTATCGTTTTGGCCAGAGTTGCAACTAGAAGACGGTAGGCTTGTGCTACCTTTGGTCGTGTTACCTCGTGTCGTGGGGTTATGATGATCCATTCATTACATTCATCAACTTCACACATATGTTTAACCTCGTATGCAATCTATGCTTCATGCTAGGATTAGATCTGTTTGGCTAGATAGAAAACCCTAGGTAGTTCTTTGTCGATCCACGAATTGATAAACCTTGGGGGAATACTCTAAGGGAAAAGCTACCAACGATCCGTGCGCTTGCGGTTCACAATTGGCACGTCTAAGAACCGTCAACATGACCCACCGGAGCCGAGGACCTCCGAACGTGAAGGGATCCCTCTCCAGCCGCACCACCTCCCGCCCGCTAGTAACATCCACCTTCGGAGAGGGAAGACGGACCAAGCTAGACCCCGGGGCTCCACCCGACCCCTCTAGGGGCGCCAGCTCCCCCTCCGGCACAGCGTCTATGGCGGCCGAGAAACGTGCCATCTCCCTGACGTTGCGGCCTGGCGGTGGGATCAAAGACCCCCCGGCTTCCACGCCTCCTGATGACNGATCCACGAATTGATAAACCTTGGGGGAATACTCTAAGTGAAAAGCTACCAATGATCCGTGCGCTTGCGGTTCACAATTGGCACATCTAAGAACCGTCAACACGACCCACCGGAGCCGAGGACCTCCGAACGTGAAGGGATCCCTCTCCAGCCGCACCACCTCCCGCCCGCTAGTAACATCCACCTTCGGAGAGGGAAGACGGACCAAGCTAGACCCCGGGGCTCCACCCGACCCCTCTAGGGGCGCCAGCTCCCCCTCCGGCACAGCGTCTATGGCGGCCGAGAAACGTGCCATCTCCCTGACGTTGCGGCCTGGCGGTGGGATCAAAGACCCCCCGGCTTCCACGCCTCCTGATGACCCGCTCAGGGGCTCAGCGTGTGGACCGACAGCCTCATCCTGTGGAGCGGGAGACGCTCGGTTGACCATGATCTCAGGGTCCGAGGTCGGCAGCTCGGGCTCCACTAGCTACTGGTCTGGGATCTCGGCACTTGGGATCGACTGATCGGGTGTGGCCGTTGAGTCGCCCGTGCCCCCAGCGTTCGGGGCCTGTGGTCCGGACTCCATCGCAGAAACCGACGAAGATGAAGATGTAGCCTCGGTGATGAGCGAGGCGCCGGATTGGCCGCCCGCGTCCCTGGTGCAAAGTGCCTCCCGCACCAAAGGGGTCGGTGAAGCTCATCCCCATGCCCAGCGCGGTGGCCACCACCTGCCGCGTGATCACCTTCCTGGGCGCCAGGACCAGAGGCGTGGTCTGGCTCCCAACCCTGCATCACGAGTAACCTGATAAACCAGGCATAATCGAAGATAGGCAAAACAAGGGAACACGGGGAACGCACCTGGTCGCCACCGGGAGCACCGAGCGTGACTTCTTCTGCGATGGCTCTGCGAGCGTCGACCCTTGAGGTAGGCGGGGACTGACCACACCCCGTCAAACCCCCGGGTCACGGATGCTCACCGCCCGAATCCTGGGATGGAAAAACATCATGGGACACAACTCCTGAGCCTGGCTCGGGAGTGGACCCGGTGTCGATGGCCGCCGCAGCCGGGGGCGGCGACACCCGTGCCCTCCCCGCAGGGTCATCCTCATGCTCCATCTTGTCCCAGCAAATGGAGGACCCATCACCATCATTGCCGGCGTCCCTCCCGGAACCCTCAGCATCGCCCCCTCGGTCTCCATCCTGGAGGACCCGGACGCGTCGAGATAATCATCGTCCTCGTCGACATCGACGGCCTCCTCGTCGATGAATGGGCCCTGGGTCTCGTGCCACCTTCCCTCTATCTTTGCGAGGCTGTGGCTGCGGCGATACTCCTCCTGCTTATTCTCCTCGGCTGCCAATTTGGCCTTCTTCTTCCTCCTGGTAGCGTCCTTTTCCTTCTTCTCAGCCTCGGCAAGCTCGCAGTTTCGCGCCCTCCACTGCACGTCCTCCGGTAACAGCGCGCACGACTCAACATAGTTGAGGATGCCCTGCAAGCCCGAGGGACGAAGGCCTCGTTAGCATCGATCATCCACAGAGGAGAAAAAAGGAAAGAGAAAGGTTGGGAACTCTTACCACGACGACGGAGTGACTGTCGGGTTGCATAAGAGGATGCCCCCGGATCGGATACTCCGCCTCATCGCGGATCACGGCATCGCAAAGACGTCGATGGATCTCGTCGACTGACAACTAGTGGCGAGACATCACGGTCCCGGTCAAGTCCATCCTGGGCTTCATGTCGAAGATCATCACCCGCCGCACCATGAGCGGGAGGATTTGCCGCGCATGATATGCTGTTATCACTCCCGCCCCGGTCACCCTCCCCCCTTCTTCAACCGATCAATCCCCGTCTAGAGGTCGGGAAGCATCTTCTTCAACCCCGCCCTCGGACCCCAAAACCACACGTTCGGGCGCTTGGTGAAGATGTGCCCAGTGCAGGTCGGGAAGGGGGCAGCGGGGTCGCTTCTCAGATAGAACCAAGAGGAATGCCACCCCTTATTGTACGAGGTGGGGTGAAGCTCGAGGTAGCCGGACGCCCACTCCACACGGAGGCAGATGCTGGCGCACCCTATCGGAACCAACTGCTTCTTACTTGTCTGGTACAAGTCGATGGCGAAGAACCACTTCCATAGCGCGAAGTGGAGTGGTATTTCGAGGAACCCCTTGCACATAGCGACGAACGCCGTGAGGTGTTGAACCCCATTGGGGTTGAGATGCTGTAGCTCTAGCCCGTAATGCTGCAAGATCTCCCGGATGAAGCCATGGGGCGGAAACCCCACCCTCCGCTCGTGGAAGGGGAGGAAGGAGACGACGTAGCCCTCTGGCAGATTTGGCATGTCCTCGTCGCCGGGCACAATCCATTCCATCGCCGCCGTGCGCAGGCTCAAGAGCCCATGCTTCACCAAGCGATTCAGGTGAGCCTCCACCACTGACGACCTCATTTAGTACCCCAACGCAGGACGAAGCCTGACCGCGCGGCGAGGTGGGGAGAAGGGTGGCGTGGAAAAGGAACGGCGGTGAACACAGGCAACAAAGCCGGGCGACGGAACGAGTTGTCTTCGGATGCGAACGGTGGAGGGGGGAAGCGAGCGGAGGAGCTGTGTGGAGGCGCACGCGTGGATTAGATGCGAAATGGCAAAGAGAGAATGAGGGCGTGAGAGAGAAAGACCGGCGCCCCCTCCTTTAAGAGGGCAGGACCGGGACGTGCCCAGGAAGCGCGCCGCGCTCCACGCGCACGTTTTCTCCCCCACGACCTCGCGCCTCGCGCCACGCCTCACCACCGCACCGCCCACAATGGCTCGCCGCCAACGGCCTCGAGGGCCCAATAGGTAAGTGACCAAGGGCGTGGGCGCCCCGATAAAGCCCAAGCAGCCCGGGATTTCTTAGGCTGGCCCAAGGACGGGTTTGACGACCGCTCCTAGGCATCTCCCGAGTGAGGGGCGGAGACGGGTGGGCCCGCTAGGGGCCAATACCCAGGTGGACGAACACCAAGGGCACCCCGACCAACGTTCGAGCCCAAGCATGCGCCGACCCCTAGTTTCTTACCACAAAGAGGCATCGAGCCCCTGCGGTCGGTCGAACGACTGTGGGAACCAAGGGAGCCAGGCACCAGGGATTTATTGAGGTCGGTCACAAGCTAATCCGTCGACACCCCCTTGAAGGGGCATTGGAGCCTCACTCAAACTCGCCCGTTCGTAACTGAACGAGAGCCATGCTTCGGCCTACGCGGCAAAGCGCGACGCATCTCTGACCCTCCGCCCTACCGCAAGGAAAGACCGAGGGGAAAATGTAACCAAGCCAAAATGATCACCCGGCCGGGACCGCATCCCAGGACAAAACGCGGGGGTCGGAATCGCAAATAGTGACCAACGGCGCGGTCGCAGGACTCATGAACGATATGACAAAACAACACATACTTGTATAAACAAGAACAAAGTACATACGGCCCGCGACCGTGGAAAGTTACAAACAGGAATCGCCACTCCTAAGTGGCGATGCAGGGCGTCCCAGGAGAGTAGTCCTTCTAAACCAAGCAGAAGGCCACGCAAACCCACGTCGCGGGCCTTCTTCTGGCGTCGGCCTCCACCAGGACGCCCGAGGGACAGCAGGTGCAGGAGCAGCGTGACGGTGGCTGTACACGACCCCCACCACCTCTCAATCCTACTGGGGAAACACCCGCGAAGCGCAGGTACTAGTAGTGATGAGTAAGGGGTCAACGATGATGCCGATGACCCAAGCCGAGCACGACAGCCCACCACACCACCGCCTGCCACTAGCAGTTGCCAGCAAAGGCGGATGAGAAGGAAGTCGGTAGCGCCGAGGGTCCGTGCGACACCGAGCACACGTCGCACCATGCACCTTGACTCCCAGAGTTCGCGGGGATTCTTCTGGCATCAACGAATGGTGCCTCGACCCCAACCTTAGGGGGACGGCCGGGAACGAAGTTGACGCGCGCTATCTCCATTTGGGGAAAAAGGGTGGAGAAACCAACTCAGGCACTTGGGTGGCCAACACGGAGACCCCTATTTATAGCAAAGATCACCCTTCCCCGGCACCACGACACGACTACAGTAACTCGCCGCGTGGCACGATCGAGCGCTCACTCCAAACACGACAACACCCTCACGGGAGTAATAGCGGCGCAGTACCTTGAAAGGGACCGACAAGACCACTCAGGTCAGACCCAAGCGTGGCAGGTACGCTGCGCTGCAGGCACTAACAGGGGATCATGAGTCCTCTGACACGCGAGCGCGACGTGCGCCAGGCCATCAATACGAGCAACCCTCGCTCAGTGGCGACGTGACCGCTTGGGCAGCCGGGCTCAGCCCCTAGGCGAATTAATTATTCACCCAGCAGCTTGGGGGCTACACCCACCGGGTGCGCTCGCACGCTCCCGATGAGAAACGGTGAGACATCCCACGAACTGACCATCTGGGCGAGTCCACGACTCGCCCAAAGGATCGGAGGCTACACCCGGTGGGTGCGCTCGCACGCACCCACGGGCCACGGGATGGCCACCAGCGTAGGGACGATGAGTCCTTGCATAGGTCGGGACGACCTCTGCAGGAACTCGGGGGCTATTGTCGGACACCAATATCCGAGGCGTCTTAACCAGCTGGGTTAGGCATAAACGTAACAAGCCCCACCCCCAGCACGATGGGCCGCAAAGGATAAAACCCATCCACGGTCGAACACGCTGAGCCTTGCCTCGTCCGACTCCCAACCCCCCTGGACGAGAAGGGGAAGCCGTCGGTACATGGCGTGGAGGCATCAGGCGGCTCTGGTCAACACGTCGCAGGGTACCTGTCAAGGTTGTGCTCGGCAGATATTTGTCCGGCAGGCACCTCGTTTCTTGCAAAGATTGATCACAGTAGATGAACAATGAGACTCGGGATTTTATACTATTCGGGCCCTTGAGATCGAGTAATAACCCTACGTCCAGTTGCTTGCTTGTATTATCTCGGTGAGTACAGATTACAATGGTGTAACAAATACTCTCAGGTGGATTGGCTAAGATTGGGGATACCCTCTACGTGTAGGACCCCCCATATTTATATCCAGGGAGATGTGCCTTACAAGTCAAAACAGACCTAAACCTAACAGGACTCTAATTATCATCGGGCTTTCCTTTTGCGATTCGGCTGTCGTGTCTTGTTCGGAGTCTTCTTCGCTCGGAGTCGGTAGTCGGCAATCCACGTGATCGGGCACCTGGGTATTATGGCCTCAATAGTAGCCCCCGAGCTTATCTTGTTCAGAAAAGGTTGTTCCTCAAATAGCCTTTGGGTCTTTTTACTCTTTAGGTGATTTTTAGGATATGCAAATATCTCGACAATCACTTTTATGTGAGAGTTGGAAAAAGATCCCGAACTCCGAATGGAGAAACCTGCATCTGAATGATAAGGTCAGAAAAAAATATTAGCCATAATCATAGTGAATAAAGAATATTCCATCTTGGAAACTGAAACGCCAAGGGTTGATGAAGCCTGCCCCATGCATTTAAAATCCACTACGCAAATCTCCTAAAACTCTAGCAGCGCACGCGACGTAAATCATGGCACTGTTCCAGTTCCTCGATCCATGCGCGAAGCGTCACCCTAGGGTCTTTAACTATAGAATCCCTTGGATAGATCTACACTTGAACCTTCCTTACTAAGCCATCCTCCTCCCCACACCATGGGAAAGAAAAGACTCAGCCGCAAATTCAAGTTGCCGTGCCACCTTTTCGGAGACTCTCCTCGCAGCTTCGCCGAACCGCCGTCCGACACGCCAGAGAAGCCGCCGGCAGCTGCACCACCCCTTGCTCCCCTTCATGCTCCCTTCCTAGCTCTCCCCTAGTACGGGGATGAAGGAATCGAGGCCAAGCCGCAAGGAGAAGCTCCAGTGATGGCATCTCTGGCTCCCGAGGCTGCTTCGTCAAGCATCGCCGCCGGGACTGCGTCACCATCTCTAGCCCCGGCATCCCCCATCTCCATCTCCTTCGATGATGAGCCGGAGCTGGGGGCCAGTGGAGCTCGACTGAGGCCGGAGTTCATGCGCGCAAGCGCATCTTCGTCTTCAGCTTTGGTTGACACCAGCGGCGACGAGGAGCTCGCCCGGCGCCTCTTCGTCTCCCTGAACCGCGAGCTTATCGGGATTCTAGGAGACGGCGCGCTCATGGACCTCGTCAGCGACTCTGGAGAGGAGGACACGGAGGAGGCTCCACCGCCTAGTGCTGCACCGCCCTGATCCTTGCCGATGGAGGACACGGAGGAGGCTCCACCGCCTAGTGCTGCACCGCCCTGATCCTTGCCGATGACATCAAGTAGAGCCAGGATGGTTATTTTGAATTTTTAGTTTCAGGATAGTTATCGATCCCCTGCGAAATGTACTCCTTTTGGATTAATGAAGTAATTTCTCTTAGGAGATGCAATAATAGTCCCTTTCCCGTGTTTGTAACCTATTGTGTTGATCAGTATGTGAGACTATCTGTTCAGAGAATAAAATCCCCCGAACAAGATCTCTCCCTGAACAAACCAACTGTTTTAACATGTTCGGGAAATTTGTTCTCAGTCATATATGATCGGGCTATTTCCTCGGTACACATTAGATATTTGGTCATTTAAAATTGTTAGCTTCCTCAGTAAGCTAGCAATCCCAAATGCACTGAATTTGACCTGCATGATTTTTGAAATGACACCTGCCGCAGAAAAAGGAAAGAATCTTTTGACCTAACAGTGACTGCGGATTACACGGATCGAGGCCAGTTTTCTCGAGGTTTGTGCTTCTTCTCGAAACCATAAAGCCCCCAGGCGCAGCCGCCTGGTCTCCATTTAGGCCTTCATCTTCCTTACTCGCATCTGCAACAGCTCACCATTCTGCATTCGTGTCTTGCTACTCATCCTCTCATTCCTCCAGCCATCCGGCCACTCTTTTGCCGCCATGGTTTCCTCTCACCAATCTTCATCCGGGGATGAATCGTCTGGGGAGCAGTGCAGCGCCGCCGCCTCCGGACGGGAGTTGTGCAGTGGATCTACGATCTGCACCACCGACAAGTGCTGGGACAAATCCACCACCACAGCAAAACAGCTGCAGCAACTGAAGAATCTTGGTCTACTTCCGGATACTACCACCTTCCCTCGCTGTTACGCGAAAGGTCAGCTTTACCCGACGCCCGACACTCTTGAACTGGTGGCATTCCTTGAGTTCTTCCATTGCAGGTTCGGGGTCTATCCGTCAGATTTCTTCCACAGCATTTGCGACTTCTACCAGATAGAGCTCGTGCACCTCAAGCCTGATGCTATAGCAATGCTTAGCGTTTTTGCTCCTATGGAGATATTTTTTTGCCCCTGCATTCTATAAGGAACAGCTCATGATCGGGTCGATTGGGTTTTCCTTGAGAGACCGGGAAATTTATATCCCCTTTCCAGTGAAAGATTCCAGGAAAGGTTATCAACGCCACTGGTTCTACATCACCCTTTCCCAAGCGTTAGTGGCAAAAGGGAAACATTTGATGCCTTATATCAAGGAAGAAACCAAATCCTTGCCAAAAGTCACCCCTGAAATGCAGAAGCATATCGATCGTATCTTGGCGCTCTGTGAAGCAGGTTTGACAGCGATTCATGTAGCGGAGGTTTCATTCGATGGAGATTTATCCCACTCATGACTCATGATCGCTATGCCTGGTCTTTCATGGGCGACAATGACCTGAATAGAATGAAGCCAGACGGTAAGCCTTTTTCTTTCTGTTCGGTAATATTTTTGAGATCGTTCGGTCATTTGAGACGTCATGACTCTTAACCAACAGTTGTCCTAGACCTTGAAGTGGCTGCTCGCTTAAAAAAGATGCTGAATGCCGATATCCCGGATTGGACAGGCGTTCCAGCTCCTTATAGCGCCGACAACCCTGCTCCAGAGGTAAACTTGTTCTCAGAAAATATCCCTTCTTGATTAATGTTCATTTGTCATGATTCCTTTTTCCTGAGCAGGCCCCTCCTGTCGTCGACTCTCCTGTTCAAAGCGGAGCCATCAACATAGAGGATGAAGCTGAACCAGTAGTAGATCAGGGTGCCGGGACCCCAACAGCCGAATGGCCCGAGCAGTCGCCTGCCAAGGAGAAAAAGAACCTGGGCAGCACCAAAGTTGTTATTCCTCGGACCCGCAAACGCTCTCGCGGCGCCAGCGCGAAGAGGATGACTACGGGATCGGGATCTCTTGGTCTGCCTGACGCCACAGAGCTACCTGTCGGTCGTGATCCGCCTCGTCCTAAGGACCAGGTACCAAGTATGATCTTATTCGGGCGTTTATTTGTAGCTTTTGATCATATAACCAAACTTAAGTGTGTTCAGGAGATTTCTCGTCAGGAAATTCGTCCTACCCCACCACCATCAAAGCCTCCCTCGGTTGCTCTGAAGAAGTTTAAGGTCACTCTCCCGATGTCCGAGTAAGGGCTTTGAGTTGTTTGGCTTTTGCTTGCTTACTCCCCCCAGAAGGAAGTTTCTGATTATTCTCTTTGTTCGGGGAATATAGGCCCTTCAAACCTGCAGCTTCCCCTCCGACCAAGCCATTAGACAGAGAGAAAACTCCTGAGCTTGACTCGGTGGCCCAGCCCGATGAGAGAACTGCAGAGGTCATAGGACCTGTCCCGACGTCCTTGGGCCCGATCATTGCTTCACTCTCTGCAGTTGAGGAGCAGTGGCGTTCGCTGGACGCTCGTACCTCTACTGTGGAAGCTTCGATGACCAGACTGGAGGCCTAAGTTGCCATTCTCCAGTTCGAGAAAGAAGGTACTTGACTTGTGTAATCATGTCTGTCTTCAGTCCTTGTCCTACAAACTGTCGTTGACACTTTGCCTTTGATCCTGTAGCTAACTCCAAGAGCATCGAGGTGCTCAAGAAGAAAAGCTCGGATCTGGAAGGCCAGCTTGCTGCCCGGGACAAGGAGGTTGCTGATCCCACCGCGCGCCTTGAAGCTTCAGAGAAACACAGCTCATCCATAGAAAGCAGGCTCATGGAAGGTGCATGCGTTGCTGCAACGCACACCGTTGGAGCCTTGAAGAGCCATGTTCCAGATCTTGACGCTGCATTGCTCTCTCAAGGCTTCAAGTGCTCGGCCGGGGATGCACAGGTATTGTTTGATGATCTTGCCCCATTAGTGGAACCCCTCATTAAGAAACTTGGCCTTCATTTGAGTGACTCTGAAGACTCATCTTGAACTCTGTGATGGCATCCTGTAATAGGGCAAAAACTTGATGGTTTTAGTCTGTGACTTCTATTTTGCGAGACATATGCTTGCATGTTTTTGCGTAAGTCATAGAGCTGATCGGCCCTTTGTGAAACTTTTTAACTGATTGCTTTAACACAGCCAAACGTCCTGTTACCATAAGCTATTTTGGAATTGTTTAGTTGCTGAGATGCGAGCGGTCTTCTGAACTGTGTAATTCCTTGTAGTCATGGTGTTCGGTATTTTAGCGTAGTCTAGCTTTCTTGATTTAAAAAGCCCAATTCTTGCGAGGTATGGTCCTCGGGCTCTTTTGTAGCATGTGAACATACTAGAAAAGAGTCTAGAAGTACTAACCACAAGAATTTCCCGATCATTTGGGCAGCCCCCTAGCATTGCGCTTGGGATGCGTAGGATAGGTCTGAAAAATTTTCAGTGTAGTAGTCCCCGGCTCTTTGTTAGTATATGCAGTATGGTAACAAAGAGTAGAAATAGAATAGAAAAATAACACCCAGCCCCCGAGCGCAATTGCGAGGGTGAGTAAAGTGTATAGAACTTATCTTTTTGTTTTTGTTGGTGCCGGAAGCGATGCAGATGATGACTTTTCCTGCCAAACTGTCGGATAGGCTTGAACTTGCTTGATTACCTTGGTTTAAGCGTAAAATCTGCGTAGTTGATCCATGTTCCACGTGTTTGGCAGTACGTCTCCATCTATCTCCGCGATCCTATAGGCTCCTGGTCATGCGATGTCTTCTATGATGTAAGGCCCTTGGCATGGAGAGGACAACTTAGTCTTGTCCTTGGTGCGTTGGTCAAATTTGAGCACCATGTCACCAATGCAAAGGCTTCTGTTGTGAACATTAGCATCGTAGTATTATCGCAACTTTTGTTGATATTGGGCCACTTTGAAAGTGGCTGCATCGCGAGCCTCCTCTAAGAGGAGTAGCTCATCGGTGCGTCTATCAGGCTCTTTAGTTTCTGAAAACATTGCCACGCGTGGGGCTTGCAATCGGATATCGGATGGTAGAATTGCCTCGGCTCCATACACCAAGAAAAACAGTGTTTCACCTGTTGCACGGTTCATGGTAGTCCTCATTGACCATAGTATTGTAGGGACTTCATGAATCCATCGCTTGTCATAAGCTTGCAATCTGTTAAAGATCCTCTTCTTGATGCCTTGGAGTACGATGTTGTTAGCATGCTCTACTTGCCCATTTGTTTTTGGGTGATTTACCGATGACCGATCATGCTTGATCCCGTGGTCGTAGCAGAAATCAGAGAACTTTTTACTTTGAACTGTGTTCCATTATTGGAGATTATCCTGTTCAGGACGCCGAATCGTACGACAATGCTCCGCAGGAATTTGACAGCTGTCTCTTTTGTGATCTTCTGAATCGGCTCAGCCTCAACCCATTATGTAAATGTGTCGATGCCGACGAACAGAAATCTGTAACCCCCGATGGTCCTTGGAAAAGGACCGAGGATGTCTATTCCCCATGTGGCGAAGGGCTATGACAAGGGAATAGTGTTTAAGGCTTGCGCAGGTTTAGTTTGTTTTCGTGCGAAGAATTGGCATGCCTCGCACTTCTCAACAAACTCGCTTGCGTCTTGAAGAGCTGTAGGCCAGTAGAAGCTCTGTCGGAATGCTTTCCCTACTAGATATCGGGGAGAAGCATGAGATCCACAGATTCCTCCGTGAATATCATGGAGCAAACTGATGCCCTCGGCCTGTGTGATGCATTTGAGGAGCAATCCCCATGCTATTTTGTATAGTCGTGCGTCAACCAATTGATAATTCTTGGCTTTACGATGGATTTTCTCCAGTGTCGCATCATCATCGGGTATAGCTTGGTTTGTGAGGTATGCCCGAATTGGGTCCATCCAGTTCTCCTCGGTTCGAACTTGGCATACCTCGTTCGCCTGACTTGGACACGAATCGACTCAGGGACGCCATCATTCCTGCTAGCTTCTGGACCTCGTGGCGATTGCGTGGAGACTTCATGTCGTCGATTGCCTTGATCTTGCGTGGATTCGCCTCTATACCTCGCTGTGAAACAAGGTAACCGAGGAGCTTACCCGATGACACACCAAAGGTGCATTTGGCAGGGTTGAGCATCATCCTGTTTTTGCGTAAGTTGTCAAATGTTGGTTAAATCGGCGATCAAGTCACCTTTTAACTTACTTTTAACAACGATATCATCTATGTATGCTTCCACATTACGTCCGATTTGGCCCTCGAGAACAATGTGAACACATTTTTGATAAGTGCAACCGAAAGGCATCTTTATATAACAATAAACACCAAATGGAGTTACAAATGCAGTTTTTTCCTCATCTGTTGGGTTAGAAGCCGAAGCTGATGAACCCAAGCAACAGTTGAAACTGAATGACTGGGACAAGCAACGATTTATTACTTATCAACAGTATTCCTGGAATCAACAACCTTTACATGAAGGGGAGGGGTCCCCTTTTATAGGGAGACCAAGGGTCTTTACATTTCCATTGTACCCCTGAGATCAGGCATCATCCTCTAGACTATACAATACAAATAGCCTATGGACACTTTGGTACATTTACTCCTCCCAATGTGAATGCGTAGACTTGTGATTCCGTGTTTGACTTGGCTTGGACTTGGTCTCCTTGGACTCGGTCCACGTTTGCTTCGTCCGCCTCCAAAGGCTCTGTAGCTCCTGGAATTGGCTTCTGTTGAGTCGAGATGACCTTAACCTGCTTTCTAGCGTCCAGGAAGCCGTTGGCTCTTGCAAGAATCCTGCAGTTTAGAGTGAACCGAAGCTTGCCATTAACTTATTCGTAGCTTTTGACATTCAATAATATCAATATTTCACCGAATTGGCTTCTAACTTGATTCCGATAACATCACATTGGCTTCCTGCTGCGCGATTACCGAAGCCGATTGGCTTCCGCATATAGCGAGAAGTGATTACCGAAGCTGATTGGCTTTCGTATACAGCAAGACTTGACGAGCGAAGCCGATTGGCTTTCACATATAGCAAAATATGCTCACCGAAGCCGATTGGCCTTTGTATGCAGCGAGACAAGCCGACCGAAGCTGATTTAGAGATCTGCAGGGCAAGATGAAGCTAAATTGGCTCTATCTCCTTTGTTCATTGCTGCCCTTACGCTGAGATGTAGAAATCTTTTTGGTTTTTGGTTTTTTTCTTTTTTTGGGTTTTTGGTTTTTTTCTTTTTTGGGTTTTTTTCTTTTTTTCAGTTTTTTGTTTTTTGTTTTTTTGTTTTTTTTTGCTGAGGTAATAAGCTAAATTGGCTCTATCTCCTTCGTTCATTGCTGCCCTTACGCGTGAGATGAAGCAAAACAAGTAGAAGGCGTTTGTCGGCGGGCCAAATCCCCAACAGTAGCCCCTCGGGGACGAGGGCTTTCTTCAACAGGCCGAGCTCCACGAAATTAGGATTGCTTGCCAGCCTGAGAAACGCCTCCTCCTTGTTGGAGAAAGCCCCTTAGTGTTTTTGTCGTGTTTGCTCTATTTTTGCTTCGTTTGTCTGTCGTGTCCTGTCGCTTGGCTTCGTTTGTTGGAAACTGGCTGAATTATTTTAACCGTTATTGTAACTTTTGCTTCGGTTTGACCGGATTTGACACGGCGGTTCATTTTTTGAGGTTTTAACGGTAAGATTTTACTGGCCTATAAATAGGACTGAAGGGGGGGGTCAATTTTTCTTGCTTCGTTTTGCTTAGCTTGAGCTTGACGCTTTCTCTGGCTTTTGGAAGCTCTTGATTTCAAGCTTTGGCTTTCTTCTCTCGACACAAGTAAGTTTTGCTTTTTGTGGTCTACTATTTCCTTCGTTCATTCCTTTGTCTTTTTGCTTCTTTGTTTTCTTATTGTTTTTTTCTGTTTGTTGTAGCAGCTCGTACGAAGCAAACCGCTCGTCTGATTGGCTACGTCTCTGACGAAGACAACTCAGACGGCGTGGATATGGATGCTGCCGAAGCTGCGCAATTTGCTCAGGAGATTGAGGGCAACGTGGCCGTGAACCCGGAAGCCGGAGCTGCTATGATTATTGATGACCGAGGCAAGGGACCTGCCGAAGAAGATGCAGGTGACGACACAGAGGACGCTGGATCTACAGCTGAGGATGCTCTTGAGGACATGGAAGCTGATGCCTCAGATCTTGTGGATTATAGGAAAAAGCCAAAGACCACTGTCTTTGGTGAGTCTCGTGTTACCCCTTCATTGATTCGCTTCTATGAGGAAAAGGGGTACTTTGGAGCCGGTCAAGGACGAGCCCCTGGCACAGAGACTACCCCGACGCCTGAGGCAGACGAAGCTGTGGTATTCAAAGAGTTCTTCACTGCCAGGCTTCGGATGCCTGTGGATAACATTATTGCTGATATTCTGGGGAAGTATGGCTTACAGCTTCATCATCCTACCCCCAATGCTATTACTCACTTGCTTCGCTTCTTCTGGGCCGTAAAGACCAACGCTTCAGATGTTAATGCGGACTGCTTCGTCCGTTACTTTGAGGGGCATCAGCAGACAAAAAGCGTCAAGGTTGACGGTTTTGACTATGAGCCGGACTATGGTAGTGTTACCTTTTGCGCGCGGTGGAGGCAGACTGACAAACAAAAGGTGGAGCTTACTTTTTGTCAGAGAAACACATGGGACAAGAGCTGGAAGAACTATTGGCTTTATGTCAGGGTGCCTGCGCTGGAAAATGTGCTGGATGATGGAACGAAGCTGATGGCTTTTCCTCTGCGTAGTTCTATTGGTACTTGTGAATTTGTCGCTTGTCCCTCCTTCGACAGAAATGCCCCCGGCTTTGATCGTTGTGAAAGTGCTTTTTTCAAGGCTAGTCGGGTCTCAAGCAGCCGGGACTTGATTGAGGAAGGGCTTGCTGCTGGAGTAAATTTCTTGTCTGCTTCGTGGAAGCCGTTTGCTGTTGAGACTAGGTTGTACAGAGGTATTCCTCGTGTTTGCTTTCCCAAGTTTGGGGTAAAAAAGCCAGAGAATATGTCTGACTTCGCCTTCGTTCAGTCCATTGAGTTAATGGCTGAAATTATTTGTGGGAAGTATACTACTAAGGAACATGAGAGTTGCTTAACTCTGGTGGATGGGGTCCGGCTTAACAGGGTGTTCGATGAGATGGGCGTTAGCTATCCTCAGCGCTCGGCCCCATCCAAGCCATCGAAGAAGTTTGTGGATCAGGATCATCCCAGCCTGCAACCAGCCCCGAAGCCGAGTCGTGGCCGTGGAAGGAAAGGTCGTGGTGGGGGCCGTGGAAGCGGTCAGTCGGATGAGGGTGGTGACGAGGCTGGGGGCAGCAAAGCCGGAGCCCCCTCCAAGGCGACTGGTTCAAAAAAGCGGGCTGGTTCCTTAGAGACTTCCAAGCGTACTTCTGCCTTGGAGTCCTCCAAGCGTCAAAAGCTTGGAAAAGCTCTTCCCATCACTCCGCTTGCCAGCGCACCTCCTCGTCCCATTGCTTCGGCTGCGGAAGCGCCTCCCGCTATCACTCCTAAGCAAGTTGTTCCTGCAGCTGCCGCTGCGATTGATTTGCCCTCTTCTGGAGGTTTGTCTCTTGTGTAACTTGTCTTTTTACTTTTAGCTTCGGTTTGCATTTAGCTTCGGTTTGCTTACTTGTTTTTGTCATCTTATTGCAGTTAAAACTGCTGTTCCACCTCTTCGTCGCGAGCGTGTACTTGACTGCATCGACGACGAAGATGAGGTGAGCTACAGTCGTCTTTTGAGGGAGGACGAGACAAAGGATTTTACACTTGGTGACGCCGAAGTGACGTCTGTCCCCCTCCAGTCATCCTTGGATTTACTGGCTGGTGCCGCGGCAAGTCCCTTCAGATAGAGGGGCGTGCTGAGCCGGCTTCGGATAATATTGATGAAATTCCGCATACGACTGCGGGTATCACTGAGGAGCCGATGCATTTGGCTTCAACTGATGTTGAAGAACCTGCACAGATGGCTCTTACTCTTGAGACTCTGCAGGGCCCTGTCGATTCGGCTCCACGCACAACTGAGCCAGTTAAGTTGGTTCCTTCAGCAATCGCCGAGCGATCTGCCCCTGGCAGGGACATTGAGCCAGCTCCTGAAAGATCAGCTCCTGAGGAGCCAGCTCCTCAATCAAGAGGTAAGTTTCACGAAGCGGTTATACTTGTGTTTTTAGCTGAAATGATGTTTTTTCTTGATATGTTGATTATTTTGCTTCAGAAACAAGTTATGCTGGGTATGGTCCCCTTGCAGATCGGCTTCGACAGAGCGGCTTTCGTCCGCCCAATGATATTCCTGTTGTTGTTCCAAATGGTTGGTAACTTTTAACTGCTCACCCGAAGCTTTTTGTTTTTAGCTTTTTGCCTAAACATTGGTTTCGCTCTTTCAGAGCTTGAGACTCGTGTCAAATCCTTGGATTTGGACACACTTTCGATTTCCAGCCTTAGTGGCAGCATCCAGGTCTGTTTCTTTTCTATTTTTGGGTTTTTGTCTGGCTTTTTGATACTTATGCTTTTCTTGTTTTAGTCTATAATGTCCATGCAGGAGCTTTTCGCTCACCTTCCGCTTCATCTCAACGATGTTGAGAGTGAGCGGGCTGAACTCAATGCTTTGAGGAAGGAGCGCGAGGGCTTTCTTCAACTTAAAAGATCTTTGGACAACGAGAAAGAGCAGCTTCGGGTTGAGCGTGAGTCTGCCTCGTCAGAAGTTGCTTCGCTTAAACGCCAGATTGCTTCGCTGGAAACTACGCGTGAACTTAACACTCAGACAATCGAGGGGCTTCGGGGCAAGGTAATCGATGCTGCCACTTTGGAGCATGATCTGAAGAATCAAGTCAAGTCTCTCGAGGCTGATAAAGAGAGAGCGACGTCAGATGCTGAAAAGTACAAGAAGGAGCTTTTTAATTGCCGTTGACTTAAAGGACTCCCTTGTTTCCGAAGTCAGTCAGCTTAAGGCTCAAGTGGAGCAGCTTAGGACGGACAAGGAGAATTTAGATTCTGAGTTGCTCAGTCGCAGCTTGGACATTTATGCTGAATACGAAGCTGCTCTGAAACAATACGGAGCCGAGCCGCTGCCCTTCCCCTCTGATGACTTTAATGTTGGGAAGCTTTTTGTCTGGCTTGATGATGAGTTCAAGTCTTTGCCAGACGTTTTGTCCAGGGTTGGTGATTACGCTGCCCGGACATGTATCACTAACGCCTTTAAGATGCTGGCAGATGACGGATGCTCTCATTTCAAGGGCTTTTTAAGGAGAGATTTTCAGTTTCCTTCGGCTCTGAATCCTGATAAAAAAGAGCTTTTCAACGAGGCCATTTTGGCGACTCGTGGCCTCTTTCTAAGGAAGTCTTGGTCTCATACAGGGAGGGAGTGTGCTCGACGCACTGCGTATGATCGTTTGGTTAAGGTTAGCTTCTTTTACCATTTCGTCTATTTATTTTGGCTTCGGACGTATCCTGTTAGCTTTGTTTTCAATATTGATTGTTTTGTTTAATTTCAGTATAAAGAGGAGCTCAGTCTCGAGCAGCGTCAGAAAGCCGAAGCCGAAGCTGCTGCTGCCGCCATGACTGCCGGGGCCTCTACTTCAAGAGCTGGTGCCGAAGCTGGTCATGATGGTGCTGAAGCCGGGGCCTCTGATGCTGATCCGAAGGATTAGCTTCAATAGAGTTGATGACTTCAATTCTTTTGTTGAGGGATGTTAAAACTTTGTAAATTTGTATATACTCAGATCCCTGATGAGGGAGGTGTTCTTGAGCCCATGCCAATCACTATGCGCGATGGTCCCTTGTGTGTGTCTGGCTTCGCGTGGGAACAATATCGGAGGTTATGTCCAAGTCAAAGAATTGACGATTTTTGGGAGTTTTGCCATGAGTTCTTTAGTCATTGCGAATTTGATGTATTTGAGTTTTTTAACTCCTTCATCGTTCGATGCTCTCCTCGTGTCGAGCTCGCTCGTGCTAGAAATGCCGAAGCTGCTCGTCTGCTTCCAGTTAAGGTGGAGCCAGAAGATTTAGATAATGATAGGGATTTTGCTTATGTGTATAATGCTCCTAGATTTAGGAAATCTGGCCAGCTTTTTTATGGCTATGTTTTTGAGATGTTCTGAGTCATCTCTGTGTGAAACACATTGTAATTCGCTTGGTCATTGTTTTGATTCGAAACACTTGAATGAATGTAAGCTCGATTTGGCTTCGTTGCGAAAGAAACGCCTCCTCCCCCCAAAGCGGGGTTTTATTCGTTCAAGTGTTTTGCACTTTCTGGTTCGGAGCCGCCTTAACTCTTTTGAACTTTGTACGGGGATGCCGAAGCCCCTATTATTAAAATACTGATAGCCGAAGCTGATTTTAAATTAAAATATATTTTTTAGCCGAAGCCCCTTTTGGTCTTATTCGTAGTAAGCGCTTTTGGACCGAAGCCCCTTTCGTTCTTGTTTTTAGAGATCTGAATTGGCCTTACTCTTGGTAGGGCTAATTCAGTTCTATTTGAGTTATCGAATATTAGCGACTTGGTCGAAGCCAATCACTTTCGATGCTGTTTTTGTGTGTTCTAACAAGTTGCCGAAGCCCCTATAGGCTTTTTAGGGCGCTGCTAGACGAAGCTGCTTTCATTTTAAAACAATTGTTTGGGTCAGAGCCCCTTTTACTCTGTTTTTAGAGTAAGCGTATCTGGACCGAAGCCCCTTTTACTCCTCTTTGGAGTAAGCTTTTGCTTACATCTGAATTGGCCTTACTCTTGGTAGGGTCCATTCAGTTCTATTTGAGTTGTCGAATATGGGCGACTTGGTCGAAGCCAATTGCTTTGGATGCTGCTTTTTTGGGGAATACCTCGTTCATATATGATTTTGATGAGTTACAATAAGCACCGCCTCGTTAAAAACCTCACCCCTTGGTCAGGGTCCCCTTGTGAGGAAAAGAGTACGGGCTTTTGGAAACAAAGTAAAAAATGCTATTCTACTCAATGACTTCGTTTATAAGATACGAAGCCATTTTACATCTTTTCATAGGTAGTATTTGCGTAAGCTGTCTGCATTCCATGAATGCGGCAGCTCATTGCCTTCGTCATCGCCTAAGCGAAATGAGCCAGGCCTGTTGCTTTTGATGACTAAGAATGGGCCTTCCCATTTCTGTTGTAGTTTTCCAGCGGGCATGCTTGGATTTTTCCTTAGGACCCAGTCCCCTGCCTTGATATCTTTTCTGATTACCTTTTTGTCTCTCCACTTTCTTGTCTCAGCTTGATACTTGGAAATGTTTTTAGCTGCCTGGAGCCTGTATATCTCAACGAGATCCTTGTCAATGGCTTCGCTCTCTTTGGGAGCTTCTTGTTGGGTGCGAAGCCCTTTGTGTAGTATTTCCTCTGGACATACTGCTTCTTCACCATAAAGCAGTTTGAATGGAGTAAACTGTGTTGCCCTCGATGTGGTGGTGTTGTGAGCCCAGATAACCTTCGGCATCTCTTCTACCCACTTGCCTTTTTTCTTACAATTTGCGAGGCACTTTCGGATGGCTGTAAAGATTAAGCCATTGGCTCTTTCAACTGCTCCATTTGTTTGCGGATGATATACCGAAGCGAATTTAGCTTTTGTTCCAATTGACATGCAGTATTGCCTGAATTCGTCACAGTCAAACTGCTTCCCATTATCCACTGTTATTTCTCTTGGTACTCTGAATCGGCACACAATTTGCTGCTAGAAGAATTTGATAACTGTTTTTGCTGTGATGTTGGCCAAAGGTCTGGCTTCGATCCACTTGGTGAAATACTCGACTGCTACTATGGCATATTTGAGATTTCCTTGAGCCGTTGGAAGCGGGCCAACTAGATCAATGCCCCATCTTTGCAAAGGCCATGTTGGAGTTATCAGCTGTGATTGCTCCGAAGGAGATTTTCTGTTCGCTGCACACTTTTGACACTGATCACACGTCTTGACCGTGTTTGTTGCATCCATGATGATTGCAGGCCAGTAAAATCCTTGCCTCATCGCATTGCCCACTAAAGCTCTTGCCCCAAAGTGTGCCCCGCATAAGCCGCTGTGTATCTCTTGGATCAGTTCTTTTCCTTCGTTGTGAGAGATGCAACGAAGCCAAGGAGCTACAACTCCTTTCTTGTACAGGACATCATATATCATCTGATAGCATCTTGCTCTTTGTTGCATAGCTTTCAGGTCATCTTCGTCAATTGGCTCATAGTATCCCCAAAGGAAAGCTATTATTGGGGATCGCCAATCCTCGGAGCTTATTGCATTGATCAGCTTCGGTGGGTCATCTGAATCCTTTATTGATGGTGATGTTAATGTTTGGAAGAACACATCAGGTGGAAGCTTGTCCCCCTTTGCAGCTGCCTTAGCCAGAGCATCTGCCTCGTCATTTTTTGCTCTTGGAATGTACTCCACAGTGAAACCTTTGAATTTTTTCTCTATTGAGCGTACAGTGGACAAATATTTGATGAGTTCTAGTTGCTTCGCTATGCTCTCTTTTTCGATGTGATCTGCTACCACCTTAGAATCTGTTTTGATAGTGAACCTCTGAGCTCCCAAAGCCCTGGCTTTTCTGAGCCCAAGCAACACTGCTTCATACTCAGCAACATTGTTTGTGCTTCTGTCACTGCATTTGCAAAACTCTAAATTTGCTGCATATCTTATTTTCACGCCTGAAGGCGATTGTACAATTGCCGCGATGCCAGCTCCTTTGTCCCCCAAGCACCATCACAGTGTATGAGCCAATTTTCCTCTCTGATAGCTTTTTGTGGCGAAGCCGATGTCCATTCCGCGATGAAGTCAGCTAGGACTTGCGATTTGATTGATGTTCTCCTTTCAAAATCCACAACGTACTCTGAAAGCTCCGCTGCCCACTTACGAATTCTCACCGAAGCTTCCTTGTTGTTCAAAAGCTCCTTGAGTGGCTGATCCGTGAGGACTTTGATGTGATGGCCCTTGAAATAGTGTCTCAGCTTTCTGGAAGCCATTATCACTGCATAGATCATCTTTTCAATCTCTGTATAAAACAGCTTCGACGCATTCAAAGCTTCGGATACATAGTAGACTGGCTGTTGAGTGCTTCTGCCATCTACCAGCTTTTCTGTGATGAGTGCTGCACTAACTGCTGACTGTGATGTCGCAATGTACAGTAGGAGTGGTGTTTTTGGGTCTGGTACTGTTAGCTTCGTGAGTTGCATCAGGTATTGCCTTAGCTCGTGGAATGCTTTTGACAGCTCTGGCCCCCACTGGAACTTTGCTGCATTTCTGAGTGTTGCAAAGAATGGTAAGTTTCGCTCTGCTGCTTCTGCGATGAATCTGTTGAGTGCGGCAATTCTGCCAGACAGCTTCTGCACGTCTTTCATGCACTTTGGCTCTTCCATGTTAAGGATTGCATTTATCTTGTCCGGATTAGCTTCTATCTCATGAGCTGAAACCAGACATACAAGTATTTTGCCTTTTGTCACCCCAAATACACACTTTTCTGGATTTAGCTTGAGACCGGCCTGTCTCATGCGAGCAAAGGCGGTTGCTAGATCTGATACGTGATCTTGCCTTTTGGCACTTTTGACCAAGATGTCATCAACATATGCCAATATAGTTTTGAACAATTCGTCCTTGAACACTGTGCTTGACATTCGGCAGAAACTGCTTCCTGCATTCCGAAGCCCCTCAGGCATCCTGACGAAGCAAAAAGTGCCAACTGGTGTGATAAAGCTGGTTTTCTCCTCATCATCCTTTTTCATCCAGATTTGGTGATAGCCAGAAAAGCAATCTAAGAGGGACATCATTTCACTAGCTGTTGCTTGATCAACAATCTTGTCAATTCTTGGTAGTGGGAAATCATCTTTTGGGCAAGCTTTATTGAGGTCTGTGAAATCAATACACAATCACCACTTTCCATTCTTCTTCTGAACTGGTACAGTGTTTGCTAGCCATGTTGGATATTTGACTTCGCGTATGACATTGGCGTCCAGCAGCCTTTGCACTTCGGCATTTACTGCATCAGCTTTCTCTTCGGACATCTTTCTCAACTTTTGCTTTTTTGGCTTCATATCGGGACTGATTGCCAGCTTATGCTCAACTATGCTTCTGTCAACACCTGGTAGATCTTTGCTTGACCAAGCAAACACATCTTTGTTATTTCTGAGGAATTCGATGAGCCTATCTTCTTCGTCCGGCTCTAGATCTGAGCCAATGATCACTTCTCTGTCAAAGACGTCGGGCTGCAGCTGTACCTGCTTCGTCTCTGCAGCTTTCTGCATCTTTCTGCTATCTTTCTCAATATTTGGCTTTTCTTCTGGGTAATATGGATCTTTCTCTTCAAGCAGATGCACATTTCGCTGACCTGGAGCTCTGGCTTTTTTGATGTTTCTGGCTTCCCTCTGGTCGCCATATACAGTTATAACTCCTTTGTGAGCTGGCATTTTCATACATAGGAATGACTGCCTTATGATGATATCAAAAGTATTTATGACTCCTCTTCCGAAGATGACATTGTAATCAAAGACCATGTCCACTACATCAAAGGTGATGTATTCTGTTCTTGCATTGCATGTGTCACCGAAGGATACTTGCAGTGAAATTTTCCCAAGTGTTTGGGTTCGCTTCCCCCCGAAGCCGACCAACGGAGTGTCTGATGGCTCCAGGTTGTCTGGGTTGATATTGGTCATGTTTCTGAGTGTTTTTGCTAGGATGATGTCAGCAGAGCTTCCTGTGTCCACGAGCACCTTTCCAATCGTCCAGCCAGCAATATTGGCTTCGATCAACATAGCATCGTTGTGTGGGTAGTTGTGGAGCTTGAGATCTTCTTCGGTGAAAGTGATGGGCATATGAGACCATTCCGACCTCTTGTACGGGCCATCAATAGAGATGTTATTGACTTGGCGAAAATAGCTTTTCCTTTGCTTTTTGTTCTCAAAAGCAAGTGATGATCCTCCAGAAATGGGCATGATGTGTCCATAGCTTGGGAGTGGACTTCTTTCTGATTGGCTTTTTGCTGTGAGAGTGGTGGTGGTGGTGGCAGCTCCTCAACCTTTATGTTTTGCGAAGTGGCTTGCTGGGAGGTTTGATATAGGTGAGGATATATGGCTTGTGGGTAATAGTGCTGAAAGGTTTGTGGCGAAGGCAAATATTGGGTTGCCATCGCTGTTGATGGATGCACAGTGTTTGAGTTTAGCGAAGGATATACTGGGCAGTATGGTTGGATGGTTTGAGAAGGGTTTTGTGTATTTGGTTGCGAAGCCGATATTGGCTTCATTTGGGTTGCTTGAATCTTCTCTGCTCTTAGCTTTTCTATTGTTTTCTTGATATCTCTGCACTGTTCTGTGCCATGGGTATGATTTTTGCCGTGGTATTGGCAAAACAGCTTAGGTCCCGTTGGACCTCTTCCTCTTCCTCGGCCTCTGCCGGCTTTTCCACCCCTCTGAGTGGGCTCATTTCTCTGGTTGTGGTATTGGCTTTCTGGGTACGATGGTTTGGTTTCGTAGGAAGGAGGTGGATTGTCCACCTTCATGATTGTTTGGTGGGAGTAGTTTTGGTAGTTGTGGCTGTGGTGATGGGTTTTGGCTTGTAACTCATATTGGTTTCTCATGATGGCTTCTCTTGCCAATCTCATTCGGTTGTCGTTGTCAGAGCGACAGTATTTTTTGAACTCTTCATACAGGTCTGCCAGAGTAGCTGGTGTCTCTCTTGCGATATGCTATGCAAACAATCCTGGGCGAAGCCCTTGTATTGCTGCGAATTTTGCTGCTTCATCAGGGATATGTGGGGCTTGAGCACGTAGAGTGACAAATCTGCGGAAGTAGTCCTCTAGTGGCTCCTTCGGCTGCTGGTGTAGTGTAAGTTCGGCATATGAGAGTGATTGGTCTCCCATAATGCCAAAATTTTTGATAAGCTCCCTCTTCAGATCATACCAGCTGTTGATTGATAAGCCAGGCAGCTTCGTGTACCAATTCATTGCTGTGCCATCGCAGACAATGATGAAGGATTTTTGCTAGCACAACATCATCTCCTCCTGCCGAAGCTATTGCAGCTTCATAGCTCATTAGGAATTGCTTTGGGTCGGTGAGGCCGTTGTATCTTGGTAGAGAGATGGGTTTGTAGGAAGGTGGCCATCTTGCCAGTTGGAGGCTTTCTGAAAGTGGGCACATATGATCGATGGGATGAGTATGGAGTGTTTGGAAGCCAGTTTGGGATGAAGAGTTGTGGTTTGGTGGGTTGATGGTGTTTGGCTCATTAAGCTCTGCTTGGAGCTCAGCGACTTGCTTTTTGGCTTTCTCGAGTTCTTGGCGTAGCTTTTCAGCTCTGGAGCTTGTGTTGTTCAGCCTCCTCTGCTTCGTTTGCCTCAGCTCCTCGAGCTGCTTCTTGATTTGCAGCAATTGATGTTGCTGCTCCTCTTCCTCCTCTTGCATTTGTTGCTCTAGTTCGAGCTGTGCAGCATCCAACTCTCTCTGCTGCTCAAGGCGTCGGAGATGAAGCCTTTCTTCGATTCGTTGCATTCTCTCCTGGGTGGTCAATGCTTCTTCATCGGTCTCTTGATCGTCGAGAACGGCTTCGGTTATTGGTGGTGGGTTTGTTGGTGGATTTGTGGGTCGGGGGGCAGCTTCGATGCTGAGGGTTGCATTTGACACGGTGGGGGTTGGTTTGGTTGGCTTGGTTGGCTTGGTTGGCTTTTTTGGTGGCATGGTGGTTATCGTGGGTTGTGTTCGTGCACTGCACAAACGGTGGGCACCAGTTGTTGGGTTAGAAGCCGAAGCTGATGAACCCAAGCAACAGTTGAAACTGAATGACTGGGACAAGCAACGATTTATTACTTATCAACAGTATTCCTGGAATCAACAACCTTTACATGAAGGGGAGGGGTCCCCTTTTATAGGGAGACCAAGGGTCTTTACATTCCCATTGTACCCCTGAGATCAGGCATCATCCTCTAGACTATACAATACAAATAGCCTATGGACACTTTGGTACATTTACTCCTCCCAATGTGAATGCGTAGACTTGTGATTCCGTGTTTGACTTGGCTTGGACTTGGTCTCCTTGGACTCGGTCCACGTTTGCTTCGTCGGCCTCCAAAGGCTCTGTAGCTCCTGGAATTGGCTTCTGTTGAGTCGAGATGACCTTAAGCTGCTTTCCAGCGTCCAGGAAGCCGTTGGCTCTTGCAAGAATCCTGCAGTTTAGAGTGAACCGAAGCTTGCCATTAACTTATTCGTAGCTTTTGACATTCAATAATATCAATATTTCACCGAATTGGCTTCTAACTTGATTCCGATAACATCACATTGGCTTCCTGCTGCGCGATTACCGAAGCCGATTGGCTTCCGCATATAGCGAGAAGTGATTACCGAAGCTGATTGGCTTTCGTATACAGCAAGACTTGACGAGCGAAGCCGATTGGCTTTCACATATAGCAAAATATGCTCACCGAAGCCGATTGGCCTTTGTATGCAGCGAGACAAGCCGACCGAAGCCGATTTAGAGATCTGCATGGCAAGATGAAGCTAAATTGGCTCTATATCCTTTGTTCATTGCTGCCCTTACGCGTGAGATGAAGCAAAACAAGTAGAAGGCGTTTGTCAGCGGGCCAAATCCCCAACATCATCATCAATGCACATGCTGATTTGGTGATACCCCGAATAGGCATCTAGAAAATAAAGCAGCTCGCATCCTGAGGTTGAGTCTACAATTTGATCTATCCTATGTAATGGATACTCGTCCTTCAGGCACACTTTATTCAGATCGATGTAATCCATGCACATCCACCATGTTCCATTGGACTTCTTCACTATGACTAGGTTTGCCAGCTACTCCAGAAAAGGGACCTCTCGAACGAAGCTGGCTTTGAGTAGTCGGTTGATTTCTTCGTTAATGGCGTCTCGTTTCTCCGGGGTATATCTTCTTTGCTTCTGCTTGACTTGTCGGATGCCAGTTTGTATGCCAAGCTTGTGCTCGATTACCTCCCTGGGGATCCCGGGCATATCATATGGCTCCCAAGCGAACACATATGCATTTGCCCAGAGGAAAGTAATGAGCCCGAGTTCCTATTTGTCACCCAGACCAGTGCCCACTTGGGTGGTCTTGGTCGGGTCCGATTCATCCAGGATCACTGGTTTCGCGCCCGGCTCGACACGCTTCGCTGTTGGCATGATCAGAGAGGTGGCAGCCGGTGACTCGCCTGCTTCCTGAGGTGGCGTCCCTTTGAGCGGGGTCTGGTCCACCAAGAAATGCTTTTCTGTGGCGTCATCATTGATATTAATGTTCTCCACGGGCATCTGCTTTGCCTTGGCCTTTGATCGGGCTTCGGCTGCCCGGGAAGTCTCGGCGACCATTGCTTGTGCGGCAGTGGTCGATAAGTTTTTGGTCTTTTTCTTGGCAGGTTTGGCAGCCTTGACTGGCTCCTGCTCTCCCTCCTTGATCATGTCCAGGGTCTTCATGTCGCATTGAACCATACCCTTGCGGTCTCCGCAAATGGTGAGTTGGCACAACGGCCCTGGGATCTTGATCATCGAGTAGGCAAAGTGGGCGACCGCCATGAATTTCTTCAGGAACGGCCTGCCCAAGATGCAGTTGTAGGCTGATGTGATGTCAGCCACCTCGAAGGTGAGGAACTCTGATTGGATGTTTTTCCCCTCCGTGAGGGTCACCTACAGATCGATTCTCCCCAACGGCAGGGCTTGGATGCCTGGTATAACCCCATAGAAGGGCTTCTCCACTAGGGACAATGACCTCCTTGGGATACCAAGTTCATCGAAGGCATTGATGAACAACAGGTTGAGGGCGCTCCCACTGTCGATCAGGGTTCGTCCGACCTTGCGTGACCCGATCTAGGGCTTGATGCACAGTGGTAGTAGTGGCCCGTCGTACAGCGTGTCGGGGTGGTCCCTTTGATCGAAGGTGATCAGGACTTCAGACCACCTCAACCGCTGCTTGCAGGATTCAGTGCTTGCTATCTGCCTCTCGACCAGCTTCAGCTGGGATTTGGAGGTTCGGGTCGAGCAACCACCAAATATTGTGGCGCTCTCCAAGTCTTCGGGAAGTTGTGGCTCATCATCACAATCCATGTACTTCGCTTGCCGAGGGTTTTGAGCGGCCTGGTCGCGTGCTGGCTCTCCTCTTCCTGCTTCTGCTTCTTGTACACCGTGCAGTTCACAAAGTGATGCTTCGTCGACTGGTGAATAGGGCAGTACATCTGGAGATCTGTAGGTTTCCCCTGGCGCCGGTATGGGGGCTTGTTGTCTATGGCCATGACTTCCTTGACCTTGGTCTTGTGCTTCTTGTTCTTATGCTTGTCTTTCTTCTTGCCTTCCCCTGGTGGCTTACTTTGTTCGGGCTTCCCTTGGACTCAAGCTCGGGCGTCCGCCATCTTGGCAGTCTCCTAGAGGATCCCATAGAGTTCGGCCACCGTCTTCGGGTTCTTCTTGGCAAGTTCCTCCGCCGTCCGCTCGTCCCTGCCGCCCTGATTAAAGGCTACAATCACCCGATCATCCACCATGTCAGGGATGGTGTTACGAGTGTCGCTGAATCGATGATGTATTCTCGGAGGGATTCCCCAGGTTTCTGCACACAGCTGAGCGGATCTCCTTCATGTTCGGGGCGTTTGTAGGTGCCTTGGAAGTTGGCTTCAAACGTATCTCAAAGATGTGCCCACGACTTGATTCTGGCCTCGGGCAGTTTCATGAGCCATGTTTGGGCTGATCCTTGCAGGGCAGTCGGCAAGTAGTTGGCCATGACGTAATCGTCTCCCCTGGTGGCGTCGATGATCGTGGAATAGATCTGGATCCACTCGCGGGGGTTCGTTGTTCCATCATACTTCTCGATGTTAGTAGGACGGAATTTATCTAGCCACCTGACCTTGCACAGGCCGAGGGAGTACGCGAGGCACCTCCAATACCTGTTCGGGAGTCACGTGGCGATGAATCTGGATGGGACCGGTAGTAGCCCTCACATGCTCAGTAATCTCGGTTGTAGTTGAAAGTTTCCCGTGCGTTGCGATTTCTGCGATTGTGTTCGAGCTGTGGCCTCATGTCACGCCCCTCCTGTGGGCGATACCGAGGATGTCCGTTAACAGATCGGGAGCGAACCGGCTGGGGTTCGCCGCGCCTGTTGGACAGAGCTGGTGGTGCGGCAGCGGCGGCCTCTAGTCGTTCCTTGGCCTTGTCCGCTGCTTCCCGAGCCTTCTTGGCAATGGTGGCTATCGGGGTTCCCTCGGCCATCGCTTCCATTGTCTCCAAGAGGGTTCGGATCTGCAGGTAGTCCTGTTCGATTGCCCTGAAGTCATTGTTGAGATTCCGAGGAGCCAACGAGGGTAGAGCTATCAGAGTACGGGACTTAGCCATCTGAAGTGTTGGTGCGTTGCTGAGATGCGTAGGTCCCTGGGGTCTGCGCGAGCTGGACGACTCAGCGGCAGTGCTTGCCTCGTTCCCAGTGAGCATGTTGACATGGCGGTCTTCGGGCTGCTCCAAACCATTGCTTGATCCACTGTAGTCAAGGTCCAACTGTGCAGTGCGATCAGCAATGTCTTTGGGAGTCGGATACGTGAAGGTGGCGAAAACTTCCCGACCGGTGCATGTGAGATCGGGATCATGGATCCTTGTCAGCTTGAGCTCATAGTCGCCTTGGTGCTCGAACATGAGATCCCCAAATTGGATCTCCCGTGCAGGCACTAGATGGCTTGGAGCGTAGAGATCGGAAGCGGAGGCAGAACTCCCGATGGCTTCCGACTTGACGGAACTGGGCATGTAGGGCATCGATGAACTCGACGCATTGGTGAACCGACTCCGTTGACAATCGGCATGATCTTTCTTCACGCAAGGGCCCCTACCTGGCGCGCCTCTGTCGAGGTTGTGCTCGATAGATATTTGTCCGGCAGGCACCCCGCTTCTTGCAAAGATTGATCACAGTAGATGAACAAAGAGACTCGGGATTTTATACTAGTTCGAGCCCTCGAGATCGAGTAATAACCCTACGTCCAGTTGCTTGCTTGTGTTATCTCGGCGAGTACAGATTACAATGGTGTAACAAATACTCTCAGGTGGATTGGCTAAGATTGGGGATACCCTCTACGTGCAGGACCCCCATCTAGGGAGACGTGCCTTACAAGACAAAACAGACCTAAACCTAACAGGACTCTAATTATCATTGGGCTTTCCTTCTGTGATCCGGCTGTCGTGTCTTGTTCAGAGTCTTCTTCGCTCGGAGTCGGTAGTTGGCAATCCACGTGATCGGGCACCCGGGTATTATGGCCTCAACAGTACCGTTCTTGAGCGTCATCCACAGTGCCCCGGAAGCGGGCCCCAGGTGTAGGTGAGGGCAGGAGACCTAGACACTTTCCTTCCAAAAGAAGCCTTTTCCCCCTCCATTCTCTCTCTCTCTCTCTTTCTTTCTCGTGTAACAGCTCGACCCATTTTCCTTAAGCTATAAAAGGGAAGGGGGCCTTCCTTAGCACGGGTTCAAAACCATCTGACTCACACTCCACACACACTCACCCACAGAGACATGGGAGCTCGTTCCCTCTCTCAACCGCTTGTAATCCCCTACTACGAGCAACCTTGAACTGGACGTAGGGCATTCATGCCTGAAGCAGTATAATTCCCGTGTCCTCTCATGAACCATCCAAGCCTAAAGACGCAATCCACTAAATTCACTAGTTGGTGATTTCACGCATCGACAGTTGGCGCGCTAGGTAGGGACCTTTGCGTGTTCGGCAATCTCCCTCAGGTTTGGAATGGCCAGTGACAGTTTGCGCTGGGCTCTCGGGACGCTCGTGCGTTTTGGGAGCTTAGACATCATCTCCACCAACGGCGGAGAGCCAGAGCGAGTCATCGTCGCTATTCCGCCCGTCAACGCAGATGCCGACGTCGCGCTGGCGAACGTTACGACCCAGCTTGCGGGAGGCGCTCCGCTCTCGCCAGAGATGCTGGGCCCTGCTCCGCCCTACATGGCGCCTTTTGGTCTGCTCAATGTGGGCGAAACGGTGTCGCGCCTGATGACGCGTTACATGTGTCAGATTCCCACGGACGATGAGTTCGTAGGGATGATCGATTACGAATCGGAGTCCGTCTTCAACCTCCTCAGCGACGGCTCATCGGAGGCCTCCGAGACAGAGCTCGTCGCGGAAAGTCACCACGCATCCCACGAGTGTTTCATGGCGGACACTCCCGAGGGAGCCATGGAGGAGGCGAGCGAAGAAGGATCCAAGACACCACTGCATGCGAATGCCGCAGCCAACGTCGCCGTGCCTCGGGGCGGGAGAGCTGCAACCCCGCTGCCTCTGCAGCCACGCCTCGACTAGGCACGGGCAGGATGGAAAGAGCTCCGAGAAGCTCACCACCGGTTGGCAGGACCGCGTGCGCATGGAGCAAGAGTGGCTCCGCATGGAGCAAGAATAGGCGCGTGTGGACCAAGAGCAGGCGCGTATCTAGCGTGAGCTTCGGCAGTGCGACGCTGAAGCACCGGCACGCGAACTCGCTCGCGTTATGCAACAGTAGATCATCAACGACAGCACCGGCACGCGAACTCGCTCGCGTTATGCAACAGTAGATCATCAACGACAATGGGGCGCCACCGCGCAACACGCTGAACGCGCGTCGCCGTTGACCTGCTATGACGACGAGGAGGAGGAACGGAGCCTGAGTCCGGACGCGCCGGGGCCACGTGCCCCTCAGCGATTTCACGCCCCGACGAACTTGCCAAAGTACGCCGGGGAGACAAATCCCGAGCTCTGGCTCGAGGATTACCGGCTCGCCTGTCGAGCTGGTGGGGCGGATAATTGATAAGGGGCTGGCCAATCTTCCGAGAGGTAGATGATAAATTCGATTGGTGGAGATCTCAACGTTGGCGATCCGGCTTCAAATCAAACATGATTCAAATCCTGCAACTGTTACACCACTGCTTCGTTGGTTATCAACTAAGTACAACTTGATTGACCTCGCCGAGAAGGCTTTCCCTGCAAGTGAATCAAAGAACACAAGCAAGAAAGTGAAACACGCAATCTAAAATTGCATATCTGTATGAAGCGAAAAATATGATGTTCAAGCTCTAATCAACAAAGGACTAATCGCTATAGGGTTGTAGAACAAGAAGGGGGGGCCTTGGATCATTGTAAACGGACTTGTCGCCACAGTTACAATGAATCTATCACAGTTTCGACTTCAAAAACTTGACTAAACAAAACCCAACCTAAAGTGGCAGCGGCTGCTGAGTATTATACTCTAAAGGGTCGAACTAGGGTTGGGGGCGACCAGGGGGGGCGCGCACAACTTGGGCTTAAGGCCCGACACGATACAAAGGCCCGACATGGCCCAAAAAAGACATGCAGCAAATTGTCGTGGTCACACAGGATGCTCCACGAAGGTTCTGGAGCTGGGACCAGAACTAAAACGACGGTGTCATCGTCCCCTTTCCAACGCATCAAAGATCGCCTCATTTCGATGTCGTATGAAGGAGATATCGCCGAAACCGTGCAGGGGTGTCGTCTGAATCCAAGACGGACGTGGCAGCTGAGTTGGGGACAAATTGCAACTTGGGAAAGACCATGACGCATGTATGTTCAGCATGGCGATGTCCTCATCATCCTCCCCTTCTTGAATTGGAGTCGTCCTCGACTCCTTCCCATCAACAAGCTCCTGCAAAAAGTTCAGGTTTAGCGGACGCAACGCACAAGATATAGTATCATGGTAAACACTAACATCTTGACAAAGCATAGTATAACAAGGTGCATCATGATTATACATATATAACACCCAAAAAAGAGTTGTTCCTCCCTCCCCCTTGAGTATTCTTAGCTGTCAACCAAACTTGTCTGCTATGTTCAATGAAGATGTTGCTGAAGATACCAAGGAAGACACCACTTCAAGCCATCCTTGTTTGAAGAATCTAAAGACTTCAACGAGAGAGCTTCAGGAATTACATCGAAGACCTCCAGATCGCTCAAACTCCAAGCCCTCAATAGTATAGTGTTTTTATGTCATAGGAGTTGAACCCAAGCCTTTCTTTTATCGATAGATCAACAATGCTAAGGTGGTGTTTGTTAGTGTGCTCCTTTAAGGTTGTGTGCCATGCTAGTATGCTATTGTGTGTTGTTGCCTGATCGTTATTGTGCTATGCTATGATTAGGATATTTGCATTGATTGTAAGTATAGCTAGTTGGATGGGTTCCCTTGGCTTCCCTTCTATTTGTCAACAAGTCCTTGCCCAACTTATCTCTTTCACATCCTAATCCTCAAACTAGATAGAGAATGACAAGAGAAGCCCTTAAGAAAGTGTGACCAACGGTGAGATCAACATTTCATCTTTGGGCTCATCATCCCCAGACGACATGGAACAATGGCTGATGAAGATGCTTGGACCTCTAGGGAGTTGCTGCTGTTTCACACAGTATGGTCATCCGTGTCTCCAAAATGACCACAGTAAGAAGATGTTGCAATCATGTCTATCTCAAGGATCATCAACTGGTGGAGATAAGGAACTACCTTCCCCAAAAAAGAACTGCTCCAGAAGGACAAGGAACTGAAGCTCTAGAAGAGTGTTGATGACACATACCTTAGTGGATGGGACATAACCTTTAGTACGTTTCAGCCACGCAGACATAAGCACACTAAGACGAAGCGAGCAAAGCGTGAGGTCAAGAATAGAGGACCTCAATCCACCAAGAAGCTGAAGATGACCACAATGCTCATGAAGCCATACTACATACTAGCATGAGTGGACTATGTAGAAGCCGAACAAGCTAAGCAAGCAAGGAGCATGCTACTCAGGAATGTTTTGCTACAATCCAAGCCAGTGATAGCTTTGTTTGATACAAGAGCCTCACACTACTTCATATCAACAGGGTGCATGAAGGAAAATAACATTGTACCACTTGTCAAGGAACAACCAATATCTGTCCAGCCTGAAGACGAAAAAATATTGCTTAGACAAGAATGTCTAGAGGTACCATTGCAGATAGATGGAATTGGATTCAAAGTGGATACTAATGTCTTGGATATGAAAGGAATGGATATCATCTTAGGGAAGGATTGGTTACATGAGCATAAGTGTATAATGGATTACCGTTCCAAGTGGTCTCCCTAACCAATAAGCAAGGAAGAGAAGTTGTATTCAAAGCAGCTGCGCAGATATGAGAGAGCAGTATCAAGCATGTCACCAAGTGAAGGAATCACCTCCAAGTGAAGTTGGTCCCGAGCAGGAGGCCCATGTTTACATCAAGAAGCACACCAGATAGCTAGATGAATAGAGTTTGTTAGCAAGTTGTATTCAAGAAATGTAAGCAGCAAAACTAAGTTTATGTATACATGTGGATTAAAAGAAGCAATGAGAAGATGGATGCTTTTAACCCGTTTACCCTTTATGCTAGTCCTTCCTCTCATCTCCCTTGTCCTCCATTTATTCTAGCCATGAAGAAGTCACCAGATGTCGGTTTTTTATACCGGCTAGCCTACTATGGGGGGTCCCTAAGTAGTCGAGTTGTTCGTGAGGGCCTCGCCGGAACTAGAAGCACGATGGTGAACACGAGACGATTTAGACATGTTCAGGCCGCCTCGAGTAGAGAGCGTGATACCCTACGTCCTGTATGGTGGATCTTCTCGTATTGATGGTTATGATTTTACAAGGGGTCCCTTCCTCACCTTATATACTCGGGAGACAGGGTCTACAAGGCAAGAAACATAAACTCCTAGTCGGATACAATACACAGAGTCCTAACATGAGTAGGCCGGGTTGTTTCCCAGTACCCGACTAGTCTCCTTAAGCAATACGCCTCTTTCTTGTATCTGTCAGAGTTGTCAGCCCAATTTCCTAACAGGCCTACAGCCCATGAGGACTCCCATGGATCTTGGACCGTCAAGCCCCCGAGCGTCTTCATGTCTTCACGTCCTCCGGGTTGTTTCTCAACAGTTCCTGCATCAGCCGAGTTGTTTCCTCGTCGTTTTGCTTGTTGAAAACCTCCAGTAGTGAACATGATGTGCTCCTTTGCCGACTTCTTTTGCAGCCAGCCCCCGGGCTTTGATTTGTAAACCAAAGATGATGCAAAAACTTCCCCAATTACTATAATGGTGTCCAGCTTTTGAAAAAAGATGGACCCATTATGGGTCTAGCCCCCGAGCCTAGAAATGTTTTCAAGGATTAAAAATAATTCCAGGGTCTTTAATGAAAAAACTTTCCAAAAGAAATATACTATTTCCCCCCAGCCCCCAAGCTTAAAGCAGATGACAATAAGCTTAAAGACTTTTGATGAAATAGGTATAGTCTTTGATGTGGAAATAAATCCCATTAAGCATCAGCCCCCGAGAATGAAAATTCATTGGAAAAATAACCTAGCTCATTAGGAAATAGCCACACAAATATGCATCTGGTTTGTAACCATGAATACACAAGTGTTGGCGTATTTTGGAAAACGGGTTGCGGGAAATACGCTTAGGGTTACCACTTCAATCTTATAAGACAGAGGGTGAACCGTCCGTATTCTCCTCTCCGCCGCCGTCGCTTTCACAATTGAAATCCTCAAATCCTTTTTGCCTCTGCGCGCAATCCCTCAATCCATTCAAGCCCCGTCCGAGAGTCAATCTAAGACGTCGTTCAGCAAGATGGGTCGAAAACCCACTTCATCCAAGCCTGCTGAGAGTAAAGCCGCGGCAAGCAAAAAGAAATCCAAGATCCAAATCACAGATATGCCTGTGTTCAAGAACTCCCCCGCGCCTGCTCTTGTCTGGAAACCTTCCAAAGCGTCAGACGAGATGGTGCAAGGTCTTGTAGATCAAGGCTACCTCTTGGAGAAATCAATCTCCTGTTGGCGCACTGATGCTGGTAAGGCCTGGCCTTTGAAGAGATCCACGAGATTGTGGTTTTTGTTGCATTTTATGAGCGTGGATTTGCCCTCTCCGCACATGATTTTCTCCGAGGTCTTCTCTCCTATTATAAGTTAGAATTGATTCATCTCAATCCCAATTCCATTCTTCAAGTCTCCCGCTTCATCCATCTTTGCAAAACCTTCTTGGGGATCGATCCCCGCTTCAATCTCTTCCGCCTCCTCTTCCGTGTGAAATCCACCCCAGACAAAGTAGTCGGCGGTGCTAGGATTCAACTTCGTCAAGGCATGAAGAATGTGTATTTTGATTTCAAGATGAATGACTCAATCAAAGACTGGAACAATAAGTGGTTCTATGTGAAAAACCAGCCCCCGAGACTCTCAAAACATTCCGGTCATCTGCCTCGTCTGCAAGACTCCTGGAATGAATCTCTTGATAGAGATAAGGTCGAGGGGATCTCCACCCTTCTAAAGATGATCTCTGACTTGAAGGAGCAAGGGCTAACTGCCATTGGGATTGCCAGTTCCTTCCTGCGCGCATACAACCCTACCAGAAGCGGGTGCACACTGGCTATGAATACACCGGCCCAAAGGACCCAACCAGAATCTCCTCCAATGATTTATCATCAGATGAAGTCGCTGTCCGCGTCCAGGTGCTCTTTATGGACGCCCAAGATCTGCCGCGTCGAGTACCCGAGTACTCGGCAAATCGTCCATCGCTATTGGTAAGCTCAAAAACAACCCGAATACCAAATATGGTATTCACCTTTTTGCTTCTTGACAAGTAATCAATTTCTTTGTTATCCAATGGCAGGAATTGCGAACCAGACTTGCATCCTCGCCTCCAAAAATAATAGAGAACCCATCCGGGTTGCCTAGATCTCCTCCACCCCCTCAAATTGCGGAAAGCTCAGGGAAAGGGAAAAAGAAGGCATCACCGGAGGTGGAACAGGTGATTCTGGAGGAAGAATCATCTTCTGATGATGATGCACCCCGACAAGCTCCCAGGAAGATACTTGGGCAAGGAGGATCAGGTCTGAAAAGACCTAATACCGAGGACGCCTCAGGTCAGCCAATCCCGAAGAAGAAACGGGCCCTACGGAAGAAAGTATCTCCTTTGCTGAAGAAGTTGACTGATACTGTTCTTGGAGAAGCGGAGGTACTTGGAGTCGAGACAGAAACAAATGTCGAGATTCCCGTAGGAATTCCACTGCACTCATCTCCCCCCAAGGTACACCAGTTATCTTATTGCAAAATTCTTCATTCCTGTCAGTTGCCGAGTTCTTTCATGACTTGAATTTACGATTGCAGCAACCTCAAGAAGAAGAACCCGTACATCCAGAAGGACCAGAAGAGCCTCAAGACGTTCCGTCTGGAGGATACAACTTTGATGTGGACGAACCCAAATTCAATATGGAGTTCGCCAGGTATTTGATTCATCTTTTGTAGAGCAATTCTCTGAATTGTGAATATTGCTAATCTGCGACTTTTGTACAGTTGTCCACCTTCTCCCACGCCTACAGAGTTGCCGACAACTCCAATCGTAGAGGCAGGAGGAGGAAACGAAAGGCTGAGCCCCTGAGCATCTCCACCGCCTCAACCTCAAGAAACAAGGAGCAACGTCACACCGCCACCCAAAGTTATAGAGCGAGCCACTCCGGGTACTTCTGCCCCTGGGTCATGGCCCAAAGCAACAGAAAGTATCCGGATGGCGAGCCTCCAGACTGAGGGATTGGACGCCGCTACTGGCCTGATGAAGGAAACTGCAATTGAAGAAATCATCCGGGAACAGAAGAAATCCCGTGAGCCTTCACCAGAGCCATTCCAGATCTTCACTGGTACACCAGGCGTCAACGCAAGCGAAGATGAAAACGCCTTTCTATTCAACTCAGAAGTTGACCACGAGGATCTGGAGAAGGCTGCCGAGCTGCACAAACAACTCTCCAAGCTCATAGAGGTTAGTAGAAATAACTTAGTACTGTAAATACTTATCTCTTTTGTACTTTAATCAACCCTGCCTCCCTTATTCTGGATGCAGAGTGTACTTGTACGATCTCAGCAAAAATCTGAGATGCTTCAGAGAGCCAGCACGTCCATCGCCCGCGCCGAAAAAGCCACAACCGATCTGGCCAAGGGGCAGGCAGCCTGGGACCAAGAACACGCCCAATTGCGCCTCGAGCTGGATGAGGCTTACAAGAAGATTAACTTGTACCAAGACCAGTGCGAGGACGTTGTTGAGAAGAATAAGTCTTTACGACAGAAACTCTCAGGTATGTAAGCCAGGTACCTATTCTTTGTTACTGGTACTGATCATATAATGAATATAATATGATCTGTTGATTGCAGAGAGTGAAAAGCGCATTGAAGCTCTGAAGGCCGAGTTCATTGATATGAAGAACCGCTTTTATCGGGAGCAGGAGCGCGCAAACCAGGCGGAGCGGCGGGAGACGGAGTGCATGGCGGATCTTGCTGAAGAGCAGAAGATGCGCCAGCATGCCGATGCCCAACTTATTGAAGACCTTACCAAGATCCGCGATCAAGAAACTGAAATCCAGGTGCTTCGCTTAGAGGTCAATCGCCGTGGCGCGGAAATTGAGTCTTGGAAAGAAGCCGGCCTTCCACTGGTTGATGTGTATGCAAAAGTACCCGCAGGTAGTGTCGCTCCTCCTCTCCTTGATCGCCTTCGAGCAACTCCTGGGCAAGTGAAGGTATATTGCCAACGGATCGCCCGTTCGTGTACTAGGCAAGTACTCGGGGTTGTCCGGCCATGGTTCTCTTCACAGCCACTGGGTGTTACCGAGGGGAGAATCAACCCGGCTTGTACCCGGGCCATGTATGATACCTACATGGAGGAGGAGAAGGACACCGTGGAGAAAATTGTATCTCGTCTTAAGTTTTAGGATTTCTTTGTAAGAAAATCTTTGTAATGAACTTGGATTCAGATGTAAATACTTAGTATTTTATTAACAAAAAGTATCTTTTTATCTGATTGTATGCGCCCGATCTCTTTGTGTGAAACAGAGAGTAGATGGCATTTTTGAATGTAGTCTTTCTAGATTGTTTTTAAACAACCCGACTAGATTCAAAATAGGTGCGCCCGATCCTTCTGTGTGAAACAGAAAGTAGATGGCTTGTTTGAATGCAGCCCCTTTCTGGATTGTTTTTAAACAACCCGGGATGATTCAAAATTGTAGAATTGTATCCGAATTCCAGGCTTGAAGACAGTGGAATGTAGACACTTTATTATTGTTTGGCTAAGAAGCCGACATCAGTACATGGAAAGGACTGACTTTTTATTGACTCTTAATAAACTCTAATAACTTCTTTAAGGGTAAAAACACCGCAAGTACTCAATGTTCCAAGCATTGGGCACCTCTGTTCCGTCTTCCCGTTGTTGCTGATAAGTACCCGAACCGATGACCCTAGATACTATAAATGGACCTTCCCAAGGAGCGGATAGCTTGTGCTGATCTTTTGTACTCTGAATTCTCCGAAGGACCAAATCACCAATGTTGAATGACCGCATTTGGACGTTTTGGTCATGATACCTCCTGAGTTCTTGCTGGTACTTAGTTGTCCTGATCAGCGCGGCTAGCCTCGCCTCTTCTAGCATGTCCACATCTTCTGCCCTACTTTGCTCTGCTGCTTCCTCCGTGTAGTTTTGAATTCTTGGAGCATTGTACTCAATGTCCACCGAGAGTACTGCTTCTGAGCCGTAGATCAGAAAGAAGGGTGATTGCCCCGTCGCGCGGCTGGGTTGGGTTCTGAGCCCCCATACCACGGCTGGCAGTTCTTGCACCCACTTGCCGCCGTACTTTTTGAGTGGTTCATAGAGCCTTGGCTTGAGCCCTTGAAGTATAAGGCCATTAGCTCTCTCAACTTGTCCATTGGTTCGTGGATGTGCCACCGATGCATAGCGAACTTCAATTCCCAAGCTGTCGCAAAAATCAAAGAACTCGCTCCCTGTGAATTCGGAGCCAAGATCAGTGATGATGCGGTTCGGGACACCGAAGCGATGAGCAATGTCTTGGATGAACTCGGCCGCCTTTGCTGCTGTAGCGTTGACTAGCGGCTTGACTTCAATCCACTTGGTAAATTTGTCTATTGCCACATAGAAATATTTGAAACCTCCTAGCGCAGTCTTAAGTGGTCCAACCATATCTAGCCCCCAGGATGAGAAGGGCCAAGAGGGCGGTATGGTGTTGAGGACCGTTGCGGGGACATGAGCTTGTCGGGCAAAGAATTGACAGCCCTGGCAAGTCTTCACTATTTCTTCTGCATCAGCCACAGCAGATGGCCAATAGTACCCGGACCGGAAGGCCTTGCCGACGATCGTGCGGTGGGCAGCATGATTGCCACAGATTCCACCGTGTATTTCTTCAAGGATCTCCCGTCCGACTTCTGGAGTAACACACTTCATCAAGACTCCAGATGATGCACCGTGGCGAAAGAGGGTGGAGCCGACTACAACGTAGTGCTTGCTTCGCCTGATGACTTGCTCTGCTTCCACCTTATCTTCGGGCTCCCTCTGGTGCAGGATGTACTCGATGAAGGGCTTTGTCCACTCAGGTGTAATCACCATGACCTGCTGATGAGGGGGTGTTGTAGTCGGCTGTACTTCCTACTCCTTGATGGATGGTTGTAACAGCTCATGGACGAAAATGCCGCCCGGTACTTGCGCTCGGAGGGAACCCAGCTTTGAGAGTGCATCAGCAGCCATGTTGTTATCTCTGAGAATGTGATGGAATTCGAGCCCATGGAAGTGCTTCTAGAGTTTGCGCACCTCCATGCAGTATGCGTCCATGTTCTCCTTGGTGCAGTCCCAATTTGTTGACCTGATTGATTACTACCGAGGAGTCGCCGTAGACCACCATGTGCTTGATGCCAAGGGAAGCAGCCAGGCGTAGCCCGTGCAGTAAAGCTTCATGCTCGGCTTTGTTGTTTGTGGCTTTCCAGAGGATTTGGAGCACATACTTGAGCTGATCGCCTTTTGGAGATATGAATAGAACTCCTGCGTCGGCCCCTTCAAGCTTCAATGACCCGTCGAAGTACATGATCCAATGCTCGAGTGGCTCTTCTGGCGCCGCATGTTGTATTTCTGTCCACTCAGCAACAAAGTCCACCAGGGCTTGCGATTTGATGGCAGCACGTGGGATGAAGTCGATGGCATGAGAGCCCAGCTCGACCGCCCATTTGGAGATTCGCCCTGTCGCGTCCCGATTGCGGAAGATGTCGCCAATTGGAAAAGAGGTGACTACAACAACCCGGTGAGCGTCGAAGTAGTGGCGCAGCTTGTGAGGTGTGATCAAGACAGCATATAATAGCTTCTCAACCTGGAGGTATCGCACTTTTGATTCTAAAAGCACCTCGCTGATGAAGTAGACTGGCCTCTGTACTTTATATACATGGTCGGGTTCCTCCCGCTCGACTACGATAGCAGTGCTCATGACGTGAGTTGTTGCTGCAATGTAGAGGAGCAGTGGTTCCTGATCAGCTGGTGCAGTCAGTACTGGTGGTGACTGGAGAAATTTCTTGAGATCTTCAAACGCCGCATCAGCTTCTGGAGTCCATACGAACTTGTCTTGCTTCTTGAGGAGCTTGAAGAAAGGTGATCCTCTGTCACCCAGCCTTGAAATGAATCAGTTGAGGGCCGCATGCATCCAGTCAGCTTCTAAACATCCTTGAGGGATTTTGGAGGCGCCATGGATGTAATAGCGGTGACTTTCTCGGGATTGGCTTCAATCCCCCGGTGGCTGACTATGAAGCCCAGCAGTTTTCCCGCGGGCACGCCAAACACACTTGGTCGGATTGAGCTTCCATTGGAATTCCCTGAGATGTGCAAAGGTCTCGGATAGGTCGTCAATGAGGCTATCCGGGTTCTTTGTTTTCACGACGATGTCATCAATGTAGGCTTCCACATTGCGACCAATCTGAGCCTTGAGACAACTCTGAATTGCACGCTGATATGTTGCCCCTGCGTTCTTGAGCCCAAAGGACATTGTGGTGTAGCAGTAGGCGCCGAACGGAGTGATGAATGCCGTCTTGATCTGGTCATCTTTATGCAGGCTTATCTGATGATAGCCCAAGTAGCAATCAAGGAAACAGAGTAGAGAGCAGCCAGCTGTAGAATCCACCACCTGATCAATGCGGGGTAGCCTGAAAGGATCCTTTGGGCAGTGCTTGTTCAGGTCGGTGTAGTCGACACACATCCTCCACTCGTTGTTGTTCTTCTTGCGGACCAGGACAGGATTAGCAAGCCAGTCAGGGTGGAAGACCTCTTTAATGAACCCAGCTGCTAATAGTTTCGCCAGCTCCGAACGGATGGCTTCCTTCTTGTCCTGGGCAAAGCGTCATAGGCGTTGTTTCTTCCGCTTGGCAGCAGGATCGACGTTGAGTTTGTGCTCAGCCAACTCCCTTGGGACTCCCGACATGTCAGATGGCTTTCATGCAAAGATGTCACGGTTGTCCTGTAAGAAGCTGGTGAGCGCGCTTTCCTATTTGGTAGATAGGTCAGCGCCGATCAGCGCCGTCTTGGAGGGGTCGCCCGGCCCTAGGTCGATTGACTTGATTGGAACTTCCTGGGAGGGCTTCATGTTTGGCGCGGCTGGCTTTTTCGTTGGGATGTCCAACTCAGCCTCGCCGAGTTGTTTCGCCATAGCTGCTACGATTGCTGCCTGGCTCGGTTGCTGCATGCTTGCAGCAATCGTCACTGCCTCGGTGTCACAATCGTAGGAGGTCTTCAGGTCGCCCTTTAGGGATAGAATCCCCTTAGGGCCTGGCATCTTCAAGACGAGGTAGATGTAGTGTGGAATCGCCATGAATTTCGCCAGGGCGGGTCTTCCCAGGATCGCGTGGTACGATGATTCGAAGTCGGCGACCTCGAATGTAATGTACTCGGTTCTGTAGTTGGCTTCGGTACCAAATGTAACTAGAAGTGATACCTGGCCGAGGGGCACGGCAGCATTGCCAGGAACGATGCCGTAGAAGGGTGAGTCAGTGGGCTTGAGCAAGTTGGTGATGTCCAAGCCCATATTTTTCAGCGTCTTGGCGAACAGGATGTTGAGTCCACTTCCGCCGTCGATCAATGTCCTTGTGAGTCACGCGCCAGCTACCACAGGGTCCAGTACCAAAGGGTACCGCCCCGGGTTCTTGATGTTAGTCCATTGATCGTCGCAAGAGAAGCTGATCGGGACTTCTGACCACTTCAAGAAGGTGGGGATGATAGGCTCAATGCAGGCAATCTCGCGTTGAATAAGCTTTTGCTTGCGCTTTGATTCTGACTGAGTAATTCCCCCAAAGATGACATTGACCACCCTTGTATCCTTTGTTGTCAGGGTTGTTCAGTTTGGGAGCACCCTCTGCTGTGAACGCTTTCTTGAGCGACCAGCAGTCCCTGCTTGAGTGCTTATCCTTTGGATGGAAGGGGCACTGCTTGTCGAGTAGTTTTTCGAACTTCCTGCGGGAAGAGTTCTTCTCAGCAACATTGACCGTATCCTCAGGCTTGCGCTTCTTGTCGTTGAAGTCGCGTTTGCTGTTGTTCTCAACTTGCTTGCCCTTGTTACGGTCGTTGTTGTTGTTGCGGTCTCCTCCCGACTTATTGCGGTTGAATCTTTCATGCTGTAGGTCTTCAGCGTCTGATCAGCGACCGATAAGGTCTCGCATCTGCTCCAGTGTCTTTGGCCTGTTCCTCCCGAAGTCGAGGTGCAACACAGGGTCTGTAAGGCCACCACGGAAGCAATCGATGACGTCTTGGTCGGATAGGCCTGCACAGGTTGGGCGCTTCTCCCAGAATCGTCGGTTGTAGCTTCGCAGGTACTCGTTCTGGCCTTGTTTGCACTGGGCTAGGTCAAAGCGAGTACCCGGCTTCTGCCATGAACCCTGGAAGTTGTTGATGAAAACCTTGCAGAGCTCATCCCAGGAGTCGATGGAGCCAGGCTTGAGCCCTTCTAACCAGGTCAGAGGGGCCTGGTCAAGGACAACTGGAAGGTAAGTACACATAGTGTCGGTGTTGCCCTTGCCGCCTTGATTGCCGAGTAGTAGATGCGAATCCACTGCTCGGGATCACGCTTCCCATCATATCTATCGATATGGGCTGGTTTGAACTTGTCGGGCCAGGAAGTAGCGCGGATGCGGTCTGAAAAGACTGGGAACCCTTCGTACTTGTTGAGGTTGTGGTAATCCTGACCCGGTGGCCCGTAGACTTTGTCGTACTCCTGGCGTCTGCGGCGTTCATATTCTTCGCGATCGCGCGCCTGTGATGAGATGATGGTGCGCACGTCTCTGGGTGGCAATTGTTCTCATAGATCCCTATTGTTATCGTGGTTGCCGGGGCGTCCGTCCCTGTTTCGGTTGCCGTCACGCCCGCCGACGTGGCTTTGCTGAACATCGCGGTTGCTAGGTCCGGCGCCGTGGTTACGACCTCCGCCGCCGGGTACCATGCCTCCCTCGTTGTCGCGTTGGCGTTGGTCTCTGCTCGGGTGGTGGGACTGGTTGCCGCGGTTGCCAACTTCAGGGAGTCGGCTGCTTGCCTGGCGGCTTGGTGCTCGGGTAATGGTCTTCGCCGGGTTGATTGTGTCATGCTGGACGGCCGCTGTCTCGAGCATTGTCTTCATCCTGAGGATTTCAGGGGTTTGGGCCATCTGTCCCAACTCTGTGACAACAGCCATGATGTTGGCTGCTGCGCTAGAGTAGACATCTTGCCCGGCGACTTGCATGAACTTGGGGTTGAGGTCCTGTGGAGGTAGCCTGTGACCGGCGTGGCGACGACGATCTGCGCGAGCAGCGTTTCGCTCCCTGCGTCGGTTACGGTCAGCTTCAGCTTCGTTCTCCACGGTTCACTCGTCGTTGGAGATTTCTTGTTCTTGGGCGATGATCACCATGGCGTGGCGCCCTGGTGAGTAGCTTCCTGTGCTTGAAGTTACTGGGACTGTTGACCCGCGGCTGCTTGAAGAGTTCAGGGGTTGCCCGTGTTGAAACGGGAGTGGATCAATGCACGCGATGATGCGAGACATGTCCAAGTCCTCCTGTGGTGTCGCTCCAAGCTTTGGCTTGCGTCCCGGCCAGTGAACAAATCGTCCTTCGGGGGTTGAAGTGATGACGAGTCCTACTTGTTTCCCGCTCAGGGGGAGTTCGTCGAATTCGACCAGAGATCGGAGTTGTTTTGAGGATGCCGCCTGGAAAGCGAAGGTGGGGCCCGCGAGTCCAAAGGGATATTGGCTCGGGGTGTTGGCCTTGCGCTTGGTAGTGGCTGGACTCCTTTTCTTCTGGATTTTTGAATTGGCGGATTTTGGCGTGACCGATGGTTCAGAAACCGACTCGGATCGCCTGGTCCGCTTTGGAGTCTTCCCGGCCCGAGTTGGAATCGAGCTAGGAGTAGTGGTTCCTTGAGTCCGAGTTGAGTTCGAACTCGAGGTTCCCCGAGCCTGAGTTGAATTCGGACCCGAGGGCGCGATCTCGTCGAGCTTGTCCGAGTTTCTCCAGAGTCGGCGACTTGAGGACGCGGTTGGGAAGACAAAGGTGGCGCCTTTCTTGAACGCCTTGTCGCCGTCGCAGTTGATGATGACTGGTGCCATCGAGCTTGCTGAACGATTCTCGACTAGAGCCCCTACCTGGCGCGCCATAGTTCAACATGGTTAAGTTCAACTTGAGCTATAGAAGAATCTTGTTAAGTGGGGTAGTACTAAGCCACACTCCAACTGTGACTGTTGACGGTCCTTATAACATAAAATCCAACCGTCCTCAGAAACCAATAAAGATCAAGACATAACTTAGACATTAGTATTCAAATAATAGTATACCATGCATATCTGGAATATATTTGAGTACAGGGACTACGGTGCAAAAGATGGACGAAACTGGGCACAGGCCCAGGTCGGCCGACCTGGCTAGGTCGGGTGACCTGGCCTGAACCCCGATCAAGCCCATTTCCCACACAGGTCAAGAAGCACACTAAGGAAGGATCGTGAACATTGATTCATGGTCGGTGGAAGTTAAGGGTGAAGGATGAGCCACATGTCCATCACATGGATTGAAGGGCCCACAACCAGAGACAAATGTACCCAAACCGACAGAACCCAACTGGAACTGACCTTAGGACCCACATGTAAGCCTCCTAGAGGAAGGGGGGCCCTAATGGCGGTTATGGGGTGTCGGCCGACCCAGCCAGGTCGGCCGATCCGCCTGTGCGCCCGACTCGGCCCTCCTTTGACCTGTAGCTGTAAACCGCCATGGAGATGACATCTGAGCCATGGAGAGTTGAAGACGGTGGATCCAAGGGTCGGCCGACCTAGTGGATTCGGCCGACCCAGACCCACCTCCTAACTGCTTCAACCGTCTCTAGCCGGCTGCAACCGCCTTTGTGATGCTATAAATACCTGCAAGGGGCGCCGTACTCAACACACACCAGAAGAAGAGCTCTCCTTTGCTACAAGCTTAGTCTTAGTCTTAGTAGTCTTAGTCATAGTGTTAGATCTTCTGAAGGGCTTCCGGAGGAGTCTTGGTAAGTTCTAAAGTTCAGTTCTTGTATTCTCTTACTTACTTGTAATACTCTGAGCTTAATGGAAATACCTTCATACTTATGTTGTATGCCTCAGTTATACCTTATCCACTTAGTATATACTACTTATGTCTTACACCTTAATCAAGTGAATGTATGCTATGACATTGGCTCAATGTGCCTTTTGGTTGCTCTATTTATTAACGTGATAGATAGAGTTGTATCTCGTATTGCAAACATGGTGTTTGGGATATGGAATACTATTGAGGGTACCGCTGCCCCACGGATTAGTAGAAGTAGGCGGCAGGTGGTGACAGCCCTGTCCGTCCTTTGTAATCCTCCACGTACGGGAGTGGGTATTAGGCCTTTATGATAAGACGTCCTACTGTCGTCCCTTGATGAGGGAACCACTGGATACCTCGATATGTCCTCTTGCATACGATCTTTGAATGAGCTTGTATAGGGTATTGTAGTATATCCAAGTTCCATAAGTATGATGCCAATGAACCCTTATTAATCTTCACTAGTGTACTATACTAACCAAGACTAACATAATGATGAGCAATGAACGTCTGTGTGTCAACCCACTCATTCACTTCTATATCATTTACCCCTGTTTAGATTATGGTACATTAATATTGTTGTACGTAAAAGCATTGGTTGGCATATCTCTCTTTTAACTAAATGCTTTCCCTGCGGATAAACAAATAACGATACTCTAGAATACTCCCGGGTGAAATGCTACAACGTACTTCTGTGCGCTTGCAGAATATCTGTAACGTCTAGATTTACGATGAAGTATCTCTAGCACCATTACTACTCTAAGTAGTAATGCTAAGAAATACCAACAAACATTTCTGGCGCCATTGCCGGGGAAAGTAGTGGTTAAAGAGATTTGATCATCCATGCATTTCGTGCAACAAAATTAATTGTCAGTAATCTAGCAGGTTTACCCTTTTTGCTCTGTTTCTCTATGATGTGAAACAGGGTAGTGCATGACTGGTTTCCAACTACCATCCAACTACGTCGAGGACCCAAACACCATAGGAAGGAGGGTACGCTCTCGTGTCGTAATCCCTCAGGTGTTCTTGTCGGAAACCGAACCAGTCATCGGAGAATCCTCCAACCGAGGAGAACAACCCGTTCCCGTAGCACCCCAACCGGAAGAAGCCATGGCCGACAGGACCATTCGTGACTACTCCGCTCCATCCGCTGCCCAGATCCCTACGGGTCCAGCAGTGGAAGTGGGGGATCATGCTTTTGAGCTGAAGGCTCCGCTTATCAACATGGTGCAGGCTAGCCCCTTTTGTGGGAAAGCCAATGAGGACGCCAGTGCTCACCTGCAGCACTTCCTGGAGGTGTGCAGTACCATCACCATCCAAGGGGTGGATCGAGAGGCCATCAGGCTCCGTTTATTCCTATTCTCGCTGTTGGGTAGAGCCAAACAATGGTTCTATTCCAACCGTGAGGTTTTGAATACATGGATCAAGTGCTCCAACACCTTTTTGGCGAAGTTCTCCCCATTGGAAAAACCAATGCCCTTCGGGGAAGAATTTCCAGTTTTCAGAAAGAGTCCGGGGAGACGGTCTCGGAAGCGTGGGATCGCTTTCAGGATTACATTCTGGCGTGCCCCCACCATGGCATGCAAGAGTGGCTCCTGCTTCAGAACTTCTACCATGGGCTGTCCCAAACAGCCCGTGAACACATGGATGCTGCTGCTGGAGGGGCATTCCTCTCCTTGATCGTGAACGCCGCCAAGCTTCTCATCGAGAAGATGGTGTCAAACCAATCCTGGAATGACGACCGTCTTCAGGGACGCAAACGCGGTATGCACACCGTAAAAGAGGTGGACATGCTGGCCGCCAAGATGGATCTTATTATGAAGCGCCTTGATGACCGCACCAAGAATGGAGGCGGCGACAACGAAGGGCCACTGGACTCACACATGATGTGTGAAGTCTGTGGAGAAACTGGCCACTCGGGGAACAACTGCCCCGAGACACAAGAGGAGGTACAGTTCGTGAACAGCAACAACAGGTACCGGCCTCAAGGGAACTGGAATCAGCAACGCCCATTTTACCAGGGAGGTAACAATAATAACTCTTTCTCCAATCATCATTCCCTTAAAGATCTTGTCCTTGGTCAGGCCAAGATTAATGAGTCTATTTCCAAGAGGCTTGCTGCTAATGATAAGGCTCTGGAGGGCATAAACTCTAAAATAGAAAGTTTGTCCTCCACCTTCCAAAGCCAGCTGAGTTTCAATAAGATGTTAGAAACCCAATTAGCTCAGTTAGCTGCCGCTGTTCTGTCTGGTGATAAGGGGCGAATTCCCGGACAACCGGATTTGTCCTTTGAAAATGTTAAGGCTGTGTCCACGAGGAGCGGCAAGGCTACTCGGGACCCGGTTCCCCCTAACCATGCAGAGAAAACAGCAGCACCAAGAAAGGAGATTCCCACAGTGGAAGAAGAGCTGGAAGCCGAACTAGAACCAGCTGGACAGACCACGCCGCATGAGTTCTACGACTCCAACGTCTTGCCATTCCCGCAGTGTCAAAAGAAACCATCCGCAAACGAGCAATTCGCCAGGTTCGTAGAAGTTATACAAAAATTGAATATACATGTGCCTTTGCTGGATGCTATGCAGGTACCGACCTATGCAAAGTACTTGAGGGACATTCTCAACAACAAACGTCCACTCCCAAGTACCGAGGTCGTAAAGCTGATTGAGGAGTGCAGCGCAGCGATCCTAAATAAAGTCCCGGAGAAGAAGAAGGATCCAGGATGTCCCACCATCACATGTACAATCGGGACACAACACTTTGAGCATGCACTCTATGATCTAGGGGCAAGTGTCAGTGTAATGCCAAAGGTAGTTTTTGACCGCCTTAACTATACTACCTTGTCTCCTACTCCCATGAGACTGCAGTTGGCCGATTCCACGGTTCGCTACCCGGAGGGGATAGCCGAGGACATTCCGGTGCGCATCCGGGATTGCTTCGTCCTTGTCCCCTACTCCCATGAGACTGCAGCTGGCCGATTCCACGGTCCGCTACCCGGAGGGGATAGCCGAGGACATTCCGGTGCGCATCCGGGATTGCTTCGTTCCTGTCGACTTCGTGGTACTGGACATGGACGTGAGCAACGATTCGTCGCTCATCCTTGGGTGACCTTTCTTGAGCACAGCAGACGCTCATATTAATGTGGGTGCTGGAGAGATCCAGCTCAACATTAATGGAAGGAAGGAGAAGTTTGAGTTCAGGCCAAAGGTGGAGCAATGCTCCATGATCAAGATCAAGTATGAGAGAAACAGTCAGAACGTCAAAGAGGTGGAAGTGACACCTCCAGAGAAAGACAGCCTAATTAAGTTCATGGAGAAGTTCTAGGAGAAGGATTTCCCCATCCGGTATTATGCAAAACACAACAAGAAGTCTACACGAGGTGCAAAAGCATAGACAAAGAAAACATCGGAACAGGCTGTCGACCGCCAGAAAAAGGGAAAACAGGTATGGCGGGTTAAATCATCTGTATCCTCATCTCCAGGGTCAGATGCTGCTTCGTCATGTTGAATCCTACAAAGGAGACGTCTTCGCTCGACGACGTAAATCACGAGTCCTGCGCCGACAGGTACATCGGTGCTAACAGACTAGCTTGGGGGAGGCCCCTCAATAAGGTAAGATCAGGTAAGTATTGTTGAATAAAGTTTTTTTCGTTTAAATAAAGTTAGTAAATAAGAGCGATCCATAATAATCCCATAAATGTTTTAAGTCCATGCTTAAATCTTTTATTTTGGATATGATGAAAAGTTGCTCTTATTTCTCTCTTGTGCCTATGTTTCAACCTGTTATTCTCTTAAGTTTTGAGTTTGCTGGTTGAGCATGATCTTTTCTATTATCTTGTCTATCTGTGGGTAGCATAAGCACGCTCTGGTCTAGGTTGTTGTTAGCTAAGATATGATAAGACCTGAGTGCCCTAAGATCTTACTAAGCTGGACTTGATAACCGGAGTTTTCTCTTTTAAAATAAAACAAAGAGTTCCTTATGGTGACTAATTCCCTACCAAAGCTCATAATGTTTTAAACCCCTACATAAGCAACTTGCTTTGCAATAAGTTTTGTCAAGGTCACTGTGATTCTTAGAGATTTACTTCATGCTTTTAAAACCAAGATCACGTACACACCACCATACACATGTTATACTTCTATTCTGGAAGTAAACATAACACCCATCCATCTACAAAATAAAAGCTCTACATAAGGTTTGGTACTCTTCCCTAACTTTATTGCAAAAAGAGACATGGAGCTGATGAAAAAAAAACAAAAAGAGAAGAGAGATAAAAAAAGAGAGCAAATGAAGGCTCTTGGTTCAAAAATAAAGCCATGTCTCTAAAAGCAACTTTATAAAAAGGGGAAGAGGGACCTGTAAAAAAAAAGAGCTATCATTTACTATGCCATTCACACACGTGCACATCTTGGTTTGAAGATATGATTTATTTCTCCTTGAATCCTAATTTTGACTTTACAATATGTGCATTACAAGTATGCAATATAGCTCTCCTAGCACAAGCTCCACTCCAATGAGTGACATGACAGTTGAGAGAGCAAATTGGTAAGGAAATACGCCATGAGTGACTTGAGAGTACCACCTAAGGAACTCCACCTTTTGAAAATCCCAAAACCTCCGATTTGATTGTCAAGCAAGGTAGAAGGAAAGGTGCTTGGTCTAAGTCATTCTAGCCATCAACCACCTAAGACAATGAGAAGCTACAAGCCCCATGAAAAGCCAAGGTAATAAGGGAAGTTTATTTTACCAGCTTATTCAATCCTTGGTGTAGAATATCTTGCTGAACCATTGGTACTTTTGAGGAGTAATGAGGAAGCAACTCCTGATCCACTGAGCCTAAAAGTTCTAATCTTTGCTCGGGACGAGCAAAGCTTAAGCTTGGGGGAGTTGTTGACGGTCCTTATAACATAAAATCCGACCGTCACTAGGCTCAGAAACCAATAAAGATCAAGGCATAACTTAGACATTAGTATTCAAATAATAGTATACCATGCATATCTGGAATATATTTGAGTACAGGGACTACGGTGCAAAAGATGGACGAAACTGGGCACAGGCCCAGGTCGGCTGACCTGGCTAGGTCGGGCGACCTGGCCTGAACCCCGATCAAGCCCATTTCCCACACAGGTCAAGAAGCACACTAAGGAAGGATCGTGAACATTGATTCATGGTCGGTGGAAGTTAAGGGTGAAGGATGAGCCACATGTCCATCACATGGATTGAAGGGCCCACAACCAGAGACAAATGTACCCAAACCGATAGAACCCAACTGGAACCGACCTTAGGACCCACATGTAAGCCTCCCAGAGGAAGGTGGGCCCTAATGGCGGTTATGGGGGGTCGGCCGATCCAGCCAGGTCGGCCGATCCGCCTGTGCGCCCGACTCGGCCCTCCTTTGACCTGGAGCTGTAAACCGCCATGGAGATGACATCTGAGCCATGGAGAGTTGAAGACGGTGGGTCCAAGGGTCGGCCGACCCAGGCCCACCTTCTAACTGCTTCAACCGCCTCTATCTGGCTGCAACCGCCTTTGTGATGCTATAAATACCTGCAAGGGGCGCCGTACTCAACACACACAAGAAGAAGAGCTCTCCTTTGCTACAAGCTTAGTCTTAGTCTTAGTAGTCTTAGTCATAGTGTTAGATCTTCTGAAGGGCTTCCGGAGGAGTCTTGGTAAGTTCTAGAGTTCAGTTCTTGTATTCTGTTACTTACTTGTAATACTCTGAGCTTAATGGAAATACCTTCATACTTATGTTGTATGCCTCAGTTATACCTTATCCACTTAGCATATACTACTTATGTCTTACACCTTAATCAAGTGAATGTATGCTATGACATTGGCTCAATGTGCCTTTTGGTTGCTCTATTTATTAACGTGATAGATAGAGTTGTATCTCGTATTGCAAACATGGTGTTTGGGATATGGAATACTATTGAGGGTACCGCTGCCCCACGGATTAGTAGAGGTAGGCGGCAGGTGGTGACAGCCCTGTCCGTCCTTTGTAATCCTCCACGTACGGGAGTGGGTATTAGGCCTTTATGATAAGACGTCCTACTGTCGTCCCTTGATGAGGAAACCACTGGATACCTCGATGTGTCCTCTTGCATACGATCATTGAATGAGCTTGTATAGGGTATTGTAGTATATCCAAGTTTCATAAGTATGATGCCAATGAACCCTTATTAATCTTCACTAGTGTACTATACTAACTAAGACTAACATAATGATGAGCAATGAACTTCTGTGTGTCAAAGTTCCATAAGTATGATGCTGATGAACCCTTATATCCAAGTTCCATAAGTATGATGCTAATGAACCCTTAAATCTTCACTAGTGTACTATACTAACTAAGACTAACATAATGATGAGCAATGAACTTCTGTGTGTCAACCCACTCATTCACTTCTATATCATTTACCCCTGTTTAGATTATGGTACATTAATATTGTTGTACGTAAAAGCATTGGTTGGCATATCTCTCTTTTAACTAAATGCTTTCCCTGCGGATAAACAAATAACGATACTCTGGAATACTCCCGGGTGAAATGCTACAACGTACTTCTGTGCGCTTGCAGAATATCTGTAATGTCTAGATTTACGATGAAGTATCTCTAGTACCATTACTACTCTAAGCAGTTATGCTAAGAAATACCAACAGTGACACACAAGAAGCACAAGATATCAAGTGCTGGAGCTAGAAGAAAGTTGGACACAGTTGAGAGGCACACTCAAAATCAAGGGATACTATGAAAAGGAAACACAAGACAAATGTAGAAGATCAGATATGAGTAATCAATATGGAAAAATGGATCAATGAAGGAAGCTTACAACAACATGGAGGATAAGCTAAGAAGATGTTCATATGAAGCAACCAACATTCTTCCTTGCCAACTTTGCACAAATCTCGAGGTGAGATTTATGTTAAGTGGGGTAGGCCTAGAACACCCTGGGTTGCCTGTACAAATCCCCATGACAAGACGATCAATACACAGTGAACTTGAAAGGATAAAAGATGTAATGAAGGCACCCAAGAACTAGTATCATCAGTGAGAACCACCAGTTGGAGAAGGACGCGCTACACAATGGAAATCCCAATACAAGATTACAACATAAAATGGACTTTCCCTGAACATTGAAGATGTGCATCATGGAAGGATACTCACTCCTTCGACACTATGCCACAAGCAAATAAGAAGGTGTGTTCACAGCAAACCGAGAAGGAACCATCATCAAGCAAGCCTAATAGGACAATAGAGCAGCAGATCTAGCTCTATTCAAATCACTTTAATTAAGAGGACTATTGACCACCCAATGCCTACATGGATGGTTCAGGAAAGGAACTATTGGAAAATCAAGAAAAGAGTAGGAAGAGGTGTGATCGAAAAACTTCAGCAGACTTAGAAGATATACCAGATGATCACAAAGAAGTGAGGAGATGAGTCAATGCCTATAATCCTAACCTTTGCCTTGCTAGCTTCCTCTTGAATCTCGGGACGAGATTCCTGTTAAGTGGGGTAGATCTGTCACACCTAGGTTTTTGGCCTTCTTAGGGTTTTCAATAAATACTAAAATGTGATTAGAGTTAAACAAAAAGAGAGTGTTGCATTCATGCCGAGCTGCATAGTGTTATCGTGTGAGTTTGTTTTTAAAACCCGAATAGGTTCCTCTGGGAATTTTCTAGATTTTTTTGGAATTTATTTCTATTTTTAGAGCTAAATCCAATTTTTGGAAGCTACTAGAAACCTTTTCATGAGCTCCAAATATTTTATTTTGGTTCATCGTGTCCAAATCTATCTCTGGGATTTTTCCCATAATTTTTGGAATTTTTTGGATATTTTTCGTGCATTTAAAATGAGTCCAGCATTTTTTGGATTTATTTTTGTGCAGAAAATAATTTAAAAAATTTTGATAATAGAAAAGTCAACTCAAAATTATCATTATCCCGAACCCCATCTATATATATATCGTCGCGTTCGTCTCGTCGCGTGGATTTCATATCTAAAATCGTTTTCATGAGTTGGCTCTTCGAGCTCCGTAGATCTGATAGTCAAACTTCGGTCTACAAACCAAGACCACCACGGAATTCTCCTCGTCGAGCTCTATGCTATGGTGTGGTGGATTGCGCGAATCGGACATCGTCTTCGTCGTCTTCCCAAACTCCGGCGAGAAATTCCGGTCAAATCCGTCGACCCCGAACAGATTGGCCACCACCACGACGACGTCCTCTACGCAAATCAGGAAGCAGCTTCGCGAGATAAAGGACATACACCAGCGCCGCCGCTTTCTTCTCCAACTTCGGCCAATCTGCTCATCGACGTCGTCACCACGGTGAGTCCTGCGTGCCGCCCCGTCCCTCCTCTCTGCCCTCGTGAGTGCGCGCAGCCCCGAGTCCTGTCAGCCCCGCCGTCAGACCCTGCCGCCCCTGACCCGGCCCCGTCCCACTGCCCCACGTGCCTGCGCCCTCTCGCGAACAGCTGCATGACGCAGCAGCGCAGCACGCAGAAGCAGCGCCGCCGCCCTGCTGCTCCCTTGGCCCTGCCCTTCGCTTCATGCCTGGCAAGCCTCGCGCCGAACCCCGAGCAGCGCCGCCCGTGCAGCAGTGCCGCCGAGACCGAGGCCGGCCACCAGGAACAGCGCCGCCGCCGGCCATGTTACGAACAAAGTCACGTAGATTAGTTCTGTTCCTGGGTTCTTTTGCATTCTGGGCACCAAAGAAATCTGTAATTAATTGCTTATTGTATGAGTCTTGGCAAAGTTACAGAAAACTCCCTAGAAAATCCCACCTTTGCACATAAACCCCACTCGAGCCTTTTTGCACATCTAACCCTGGCCTTTTCAGCTTTTGCAAGAACTATTTCTTGAGTCTTGCAAATCTTTCCTGCTAACCCTTCTTGGCTATAGTTAATTACGTTTAGGTCCTCACAACCTTTTGAAGCCCACAGAATGCGCGTTTTAGGTCCAATTCGATCCATTCTCATTGTGTTAGTTTTGTTTTGACGCTAGCTACGCGTTCGCCGCAACATTCACCATAAACCTTATTTTTGGAATTTAATTAGTAATTAATTTGATTAATGGTCAATTTGAACCAGCTTGCTAAATAAAAGATGATTAGGCTTTTAAACCCACCAAGTACCTTGCCTATAGTTTCAGTAGAGCCCCACCTTTCACGGCGATCATGACCTATCCAAATTTCATACCTTTAACCCTTTTGGTTGCCACATAACTTGCCTACACCTTGTACTTCTATCATATTGTATTTATCCTTTGGCTTAATAAATGTTTAGTATATGAACCACTATAATCCCAGTGTATTATTTTAATACTAATTTCATATATTGTGGCCACATATGTGAAATCTAGTTATTAAAATAGTATGTTGAATTATATGTGCATATACTAAAGTTTGTTGATCCATTTATACAAAATTCCATTGAAGCTTTATTCCAATATTCCATGATGACATCATGTTTATGCCTTGATGATGCCACAATCTATTTGTCCTCAACCAAAATAATCCCAGCTTATGTTCTTAGTACCAGTATGCCCTTGAGCCTTTCAATTGCACATACCTTTTCAACCGTAGCTTTGTCTTTAGTGTTTTTTGCGCTCCCGAGTTCGTAGCAGCTAGTGTTTTCTAGTAGCGCTTTTTAAAACTGTTGTATTGATTTGATGTATTGTTTTATTAGATGTATCTTGTGTGCTGGTGTTGATCGTGCCAATCGGTGAGCTGTTCAACGTTGAAGGAGAGCAAGGTTCTGAAGAAGAGAATTACTAGCAATACTTTGAGGAAGGCAAGTATAACACGAGAAATTCCTTGCAACCTATATACTTTTAATGCATGAGTTTAAATGATTTAAGGTTATCCCTAGTATTCTTATACCTTATTTCCTTATTCAACCTGGGTTATGCATCTTTGGGTAACAATGTGCTAGGCTATGCAACTTGATACCGCTGAACCAATGATATTTGATACTTATTAATGACAATTGTTGAAGATGGTTAAAACTTGCTTTTAGCAACATGGTTAGGAAGCTGGAACATGTGCTGTGTGCTTTGTTCTCGGCAACCTTTGTTTTAGAACATGTGCTGTGTGCTTTGTTCTAGGCGGCCCTTAATCTGGAACAGTGCTGTGTGCTTTGTTCTAGGCATCACTTGTTATGGTTTCTATCTTAAAGTGGCAACCCAGGAAAACAGTGCAACCACGGGAATCAATGGGCTCTGGTCTTGACTAAGTAAAATGCACAACTCTAACTAGTTGGGGGTTACCGAAAGGCGCAAGGGGGGGAACCGTGGTTGAAGTATGAGCTTGATCTGCTTGGGGATGGACTCACGTTGCGCCCTGATGTCCGTAGGACTTTTGTTCACGTTGCGCCCTAAACGCCATCAACCCACTCACGTTGCGCCATGGGTGTTTTGTTGATCCTGGGAGTTGGGTTCATGCACCTATGTTGAAACCTTAGCGGCCCTTAGCTTTTTAGAGGGACTTTTGAAAGGTCTCGTAGTGAAACCCAGCCGCACACCTAAGGAAGTGTGAAATAGGCCTTGCAAACCTGGGCATCATGGGAATCACGACCAGTGGGGAAAGTGTACAACCTCTGCAGAGTGAAAACTGATATATCAGCCGTACTCACGGTTACGAGTGGCTTGGATCCTTTTTGAATAGTGACTGTTACCCTGGCGAAGTTTATGATGGAACGATGATGGAATGATGATGAACGTGATGATAATTCTTTATACACTTAATCTGGGTTACAACTGGGTTTTTCCTATTACACTATGGTAATTTGGCTAATGTTAAAATTGAACAACTAAAAGTGCTTACCGCAGTTAAACCGTGTCTAGCCTTTTGAGCCTTCATACCTCGTGTTGTACTTGTTAAGTAAGATGGTTTACTTACACTTGCACTATTCAATAAAATCCCAGATAGGTACTCAGATGAGGCAGCAGTTGGAGACTTTCTAGAAGAGTTCTAGGTTGTGGTTCACCAGCCGACGTCCTTGTGGTTTGGAGGCTTAATCATGAGAGATAGTAAATAGACTTCCGCTGTGGTTTGTTTTAAGACTCTTGTCTTTTGTAATAGTTTTCTTTGTAATTCGAGCACTAGTTTACTTTAATTTACTTTATTCTAGAGCTATATGTGTGTTTTAGATTTCCTAGGTACACATATAGTAGCATTCGGATTTCTTTTGTAAATCCGGGTGTGACAACATAGCTCAGCAGTAGCAGAAGTTGTAGCAAGAAAAGCACCTCCTTGTAATTTAATCCCATTTTTTAGCAAGGTCTAATGGAGATTCATTTTTAATTGCATTAGCATGGTTCCTAATATCCACAGGAGACAAAGGAAGCAAAGTAAATTTCTTGGCCTTATGCATGAAAGTGTATGTATTAGTTCTACCAGGGTGTAAAGCATCAGTATCAAATTCCCATGGATGGCCTAATAAAAGAGAATAAACTTGCATTGGAACAACTGATTTTAATCATGATAGGAACCCATGAAGAAGTTGATGCGTGCTGATCTAGTTACCTTTGTCTTACCACTATTGTTGAACCATTGTAGCATGTATGGATGCGGATGTTGTCATGTGGTCAAGCCAAGCTTGTCTACCAGATCTGAGCTAACCAAATTGTTGCAGCTCTCACTATCAATTATGGTGAGAACACGACAGTCCTTGACGATGAGAAACATGTGGAACAAATTGTGGCATTGGAGCTTCGTCTCTTCCTCATATCCCACACGTGAACTCAACACACGCTGCACAAGAATACTTTTGTACCCCGCAGTTGCAGCAGAATCAATGTGAATGGCCTCTCCTTCACCATCTGTGTCTGCATCAATGTTAGTAGCAAGAGCCAATTCATCTTCAACATCACTAGAACTTACATATCCGCCATCAGCAGTGACAATGTAGGCACGTTTACTGGGGTAATCCTTCATGACATGTCCCATACCCTTGCAGCAGTGGCACATGATGTTGGAAGAGTGGCTTGTAGTAGCACCAGGTGAATCACCTTTCCTCTGCGCCTGAAACTGCAAAGGAGGCAAAGGCGACAAACTGCTCACATCGGAAGCAGTTGTAGTGGCAGTCGGTGTTGCTAGTAGCTTAGCAACAGGGGTCTTGAATTTGTCGCTTGCCGGAAGTTGTGAGAAGGTCCGAGCAGTGTTGGAATTGAAAGAGTGCTGTTGGCTTCGTCCCTGTACTTCCCTTTCAGCTTTAAGAGCAAGATGATACAATTTTCCAAAATGAGTCCATTCATTAGAATCAAGAATATCCTGAATTTCATGATTTAAACCACCAAAGAATCTAGCACAAGTATCCATATCATGTTCACGAATATCATAACGTGCTAAACTAATAATAAGCTCCTAATAGTATTCCTCTACGCTTTTAGTACCTTGAGTCAAAGTTTGCAATTTTAATCTCAAGTCACGCTGATAATAAGGAGGAACAAAGCGAGATTTCATGCGTTGTTTCAAAGCATTCCAATTCTAAGGTATAGCATTTGGTTGATTAGCAGTGTAAAGATCATTCCACCGGAATAAAGCAAAACTAGTAAACTCACTAGTAGCAAGTCTAACTCTATGCTCCTCAGGAACTAAATGAGAATTAAATTTCTGCTCAACAACAAGTTCCCAATCTAAATAAGCTTCAGGATCAGCATTACCAGCAAAAGGGATCATGGTAAATTTAAATTTAGCAAAAGGATCATTATTACCACGATTGTTACCTCCCATGCCGTAACGATTACGATGAAGGCGATCCCTATCACGGTCATCATGATGAAGTACCTCTTCCTCTTCTTCTTCTTCACCCCCAGGAGGAGGAGGAGGACGGCGTTGCTCAGGAGGAGGTCATCGTTCGACATGTTCCATCTGAGTGACCAGATTTGTTATGTTGCGCATCATCTCATCAAACCTTCCAGTCATGTAGGTGCGCCCATCAGCAAGAAGCTTCGTAAGCTTGTCCTTGGCCACACAAACCTTGAAATCAGTTGGAGACTCTATCCCTGACATGGTTAGAAGACAGGAAAAGACAACACAAAAGTATTATCCCTATCAACTAACAGCGACTATGTGGTGGTGGAAAGTGGGAAGCAATATCTCAAGCGGCTTACCACCGTCTTGCAAGTGTTCTTACCAAAGCCAACAGGGCCGCACAATCTGTTGTCAAGCTTGGGTGTAACAGCTGCAAGGAGAAACCTATGCTAACAGAAGTATATGTGGAGCTTTGGGCAGGCACAATATAGTAGCAAGGATTAGCAAATCTCGAATGCAGAATAGCAAAGTTCAATATGTATCCAAAGGACAAGTCTCAATTGCTGGCTAAGATGTGTCCTTAGACATAACACAACAAGTTAGGATGAAGAACGATGGATAAAGCTCAAAGAACAAATACACAACAACCTCTGCAAATCGTTTTTAATCTTTTCCCGATTTCCCTTGAATTTCCCTCCAGACTAGTAGGAATCAAGATTTTTTATTTTTTTCAACTATTTTTTATATTTTTCTCTGGACAGAGATGACAAAAGATGGAACCACAAAAATTGACACCTTAAACAGAGCTAAGATGTGGTCCACAGAAATTCTGGAACGTTCTCTGAAAACCGTGCTGGAGCTTGAAAGCCCAAAAAGTTGGTTTTCCTGATTTTTTAAATTTTTTTGAGAACGGCGAAACTGGCATAGCTGGTGAATCGTATGGGCAACTTTTTGTTGTGAAGCTGTTGTAAAAAATTCAGCAAAAACGAAGCACCGAACGAAAAGTTATGCCTGTTTTATGGAAGGTATCTCAAGTTATGGTTTTTCGCAGGCACACTAAATAGCGGCGGCTAGGGCAAATCTTCCCTATCCTCCCAATGCCAATCATGGCTGAGCAAAGCTTCTCAGCAAGCAATCCAAGGGCAAGTTCCTCCCTGGAAGCAGCTGTAGGTATTCGCCAAATGAATCAAACGAGGGGCTGCGATGCAAGGCGAAAGCAAGTGGCTCGCAACCTATCTAGGGCTGTCGCGGCGAGAGTTCACACAAAGGCGGCTAGCGAGGGCAAGTCGATTAATGTGGATGGATTGACTTGTGATCTGGGTAAAGATGGAGTAGGACAGCGGGGAAAACAAAAACACAGCAATGGGCGATTGAACTATGACGACGGACACAACCTAAACCCGCAACAAGACTCGACCACGGATACAAACTCAACAAAGCGAATCTGAAAATGAAATTGCAAGGCTAAACAGGGTGGTAGGACAGCAGAAAGTAAATATATTTAGGGCTTTTTGTGGAGTATAGGGGATGAACACGAATGAATCTAAAGGGCACATGATAATACCTCACGGGCAACCTGGAATCCTGATACCACTTGATAAGGGGCTGGCCGATCTTTCGAGAGGTAGATGATAAAATCGATTGGTGGAGAACTCGACGTTGGCGATCCAGCTTCAAATCAAACACGATTTGAACCCGAACCGTTACACCACTGCTCCGTTGGTTATCAACCAAGCACAACTTGATTGACCTCGCCGAGAAGGCTTTCCTTGCAAGCGAATCGAAGAACACAAGCAAGAAAGTGAAACACGAAATCTGAAATTGCAGATTTGTATGAGGCAAAAAATATGGCGTTCAAGCTCTCATCAACAAAGGACTAATCGCCACGGGGTTGTAGAACAAGAACGGGGGCCCTGGATCACTGTAAACGGACTTGTTGCCACAGTTACAATGAATCTATCACAGTTTCGACTTCAAAAACTTGACTAAACAAAACCCCAACCTAAAATGGTGGTAGCTGCTTAGTTTTATACCCTAAAGGGGCGAACTAGGGTTGGGGGCGCCCACCACTTGGGCTTAAGGCCCGACACGGTACAAAGGCCCAACATGGCCCAAAAAGGTGACACAGCACATTGTCATGATCACACAGGATGATCTACGAATGTTTTGAACTGGTACCAGAACCTCAACGACGGTGTTGTCGTCCCCTTTCCAACGCATCAAAGATCGCCTCGTTTCGATGTCATATGAAGGAGATATCGCTAAAACCGTGCAGGGGTGTCGGCTGAATCCGAGACGGACGTGGCAGCTGAGTTGGGGACGAATTGCAACTTGGAGAAGACCATGACGCGTGTATGTTCAGCATGGCGATGTCCTCATCAATAATGATGACTTCATCATTCGCCACTTGCCACTGTACTTGGCCGATCCGGCCAGAGCATGGCTCAAACACCTCCCCGCGGGCCAGATCCGGAGCAGGGAGGTCTTCGTCGGAAACTTCCAGGTGACCTACATTCGCCCTGGGAACCCATGGGAACTCAAGAACTGGCGGCAGAAACAAGGGGAAACTCTTCAGGAGTACATCCGACGTTTCTCCCGACAGTGCAACGAGCTACCCAACATAGCCGATGCCGATGTCATCAGAGCGTTCTTGTCAGGAACGACCTGCAAGTCCCTCGTCCACAAGCTTGGGCAAAAGAGTCCTCACACGGCGAAGGATCTCCTCGACATAGCGACGAGCCATGCCTCCGGCGAGGAGGCGGTCGGGGCCATCTTTTACCACCCTTCCGAGGGAAAGGGCAGGCGAGATGAGGAAGCCGACCAGGGCCCCTTCGACCGCCCGAGCAAGAAGAAGAAGAAAAACAAGATGCGGCGCCAGGACAGCGACGCCGCTCTGGTGGCCACGACCGAGCGGAAGGCTGGCGCCAAGCCTCCGGCGGGGGAGGTGTCCGACCACTTCGAGAAGAAGTGGAATGGCCTGTGCCTAAACCACGAATACCCTGTAAAGCACCTTTACAGGGAATGCTCCCTCATGAAGAAATTCATGTCGGGGGAGACTCGCAAGGGAGAGCCGCGGAGGCGAAAACCCGGTCCGACCCCAAAAGGCTCCAAGAAGGTCGAGATATGGAGACCGACCCCTATCCGGAGCTCGATGGATGCCTGATGTTCTTCGGCGGCACCGAGGCTTCGATCAGCAAAGGTCGGGACAAGGTGGAGCACCGCGAGGTGTTCGCCGTCGAGCCGGCGACGCCGGCCTTCCTGCGGTGGTCGGAGGCGGCAATAACCTTTGACCATGGAGATCATCCACAGTTTGTTCCCAGGTCGGGCAAGTACCCGCTTGTGGTCGATCCGATCATCGGTCGGAAACGGCTCACCAAGGTACTGATGGACGGCGGAAGCGGACTCAATATCCTCTACGCCGACACGCTCGACGCAATGGGCATTGACCGGGCGTGCATCCGCCCGACTGGGGCACCTTTCCACGGGGTCGTCTCAGGAAAGCAGGCCGTTCCCGAGCCTGCCCGTCACATTTGGGACCCTGTTCAATTTCAGGACGGAGGTCCTCACGTTTGAGGTGGTCGGGTTCCACGGGTCCTACCACGCCATCCATGGGCTAGCCATGTTACGCGAAGTTCATGGCCGCCCCTAGCTACACCTACCTGAAGCTCAAGATGCCCAGGCCGAAGGGGGTGATCACTGTGGGCACGTCCTTTCAGCGCGCCTATTGTGTGAGGCCGAGAGCTGCGAGCTAGCCTTGGCCACCATCGCTTCTGTGGAAGAACTAGCTCCCATAAGAGCGCAGTTGGTCGAGGAGGCCTCGGACTCCAACCGTAGCGCGACGTCCTTCCAGCCGATGGAGGACACCAAGGAGGTACAGCTCGATCCCAACCACGCCAAGGGAAAGGTGGCGCGGATTGGGACCAAGCTGTCCCCCAAATAGGAAAGGGCCCTCGTCGACTTCCTCCGCGCGAACATCGACTTTTTCGCGTGGAAACCCTCGGACATGCCTGGCATCCCGAGGGAAGTCGCCGAGCACTCTTTGGACATTCGTGTCGGCTCCAGACCGGTGAAGCAATGCCTACTGTTGACACCAGCGGTGGCAAACAGAAAGTCCGCAAGCGCACGGCTGTCGAAGCAGCTTTCACCCGTGAGCAAACTAGGTATCGAATCTACGGGGAATGTAAAGGCACTGTCCAATCACTAAAACTGACCGGATCGATCGAGTTTATATATAGGCTGGGTAGAGAGGATAACTTAGTACTAAGGCTATGAATATATGAAGGGAGTTCTCCTATGCTTGCTTTGGGCACCGGGGTATCCTAGACCTCTAGGAAATTGCCGGCAAATAGCTCCACACCGTACCCGAACGTGGAGGATTACAAAGGACGGACAGGACTGTCACCACCTGCCACCTACCTCTACTAATCCGTGGGGCTACTAGGCAAACGAGGGCAGATATACACCTAAGCACCACGCCTAAGATAACATCAGCTATCCTAACCTTGATCAGAGATTAGAATACTTTACGAATAGAGCAACGAACCCACAAGCACAATAGAGAACTCAGCTTTCTATAACCCAGACTTAAGTACTAGTTAAATCCCGGATACTTACTAAGTAGCTTGCATTCGTCGAGGTACAGGTGGAGGGTCGCCGACACGCCGGAACTCCTCCAGACTCTCCTTCACTCTCTCCCTATTTCTACTCCAGATATGAGGAGGGCTTCGCCTTGGATCTTCACTTCAGCTCGATGATGCTTAGCCCTGCCCCAAGTCCATGTATTTATAGCTTGGAGAGACGGTTGTGAGTCGGTACGAGGAGGTTGAGATGGTTTGGAGGTGGGCCCAGGTCGGTCGACCTAGGGGGGTTGGCCGACCCTAGGATCCACCGTCCTAGGTCGTCCACAGTGTAGATCTTCTCCTGGAGGCGGTTTGCAGTTACGCGTCAAAGGGTGACCGGTTCAGCCACGCGCCCAGGTCGGCCGACCTAGGGGGGTCGGCCGACCTGGATTGCCGCCTCTTGGGCCCGTCTTCCTCTAGGTGGCTGACATGTGGGCCCTGAGGTCGGTTCCAGGTGAGTACGCTTGACATGAGTGCATTTGGTTTCAGGTGTGGGCCCTTCAATCCATGGGTGGTTCATCTCATGCCTTTGATGCAAACCGACGTTGATTCAGCGGTTAAGATGTTCTCCAGGTGTGCTTCTTCTGCATGGGGAAAGCTGGACTCATTTGGGCCTGGGTCCATGTCGGCCGACCTGGTGGGGTCGGGCGACTAGCCCTGGGCCCACTTTGGTTCTTCTTTTGCCACTTTGTCCCTGTAAGCACATATGCACCAAAACTAGTGGAATTCATTAGTAAATAACCCTATGTCTATGTGTTTTATCATTCTTTTGTATCTATGTTGGCGGTAGGATTTTATCATTAAGAGCCACCTACAAGCTCCCCCACACTTATCCTTTACTCATCCTCGAGTAAAGACTAAGATTCTTCACAGAAAAATTATAAACAAACATATAGGTTATTCCCAAACATTTAGGCTTAGTGGATTTATACTGAGTGGCTAACATGTCTTCTTGGGTTATTGCAGAAAGGAACAACCTCTTTATGACATGACACACCTTACCCTCAAGTACTTGGGTTTTCAGAATTTTGCAAAGAAAACCAATGCCTTGCTCCTCAAAGAGTTTCTCTCTGGATATTCATGGTGGTTGGACAACACTCATACTCTCCAAAATGAAACTTTGTATGTGGAGCTCTCAAGATACATACCTTATTTCACTTATGTTGTCATTCCAAGAGTTGGATCCAAGCCAGAGACAAGTCATGAAATCAAGTCAAGAGGTGCAAGTGTATGATATGAAGTGGAAATGTAATGGTACTCCTTTGCCTTGGCTTTCTTCCCTTTTCTTTTCTTCTCTTTTTTTTTTGATATGGGCTATTGCATTTTTTTCACTGCATGCTTTTTTAGCATGAGTCTCTTTTTCTTTTTTATGCATATAGCACATATCTTCTTTTTAGCTTGATTTTGGGAAGAAGGCCATTTTAGAAGTATTTATTCATGAGTATGAAATAAGTGCATGTTTTACTTTACCCTCAGTGTAAGGGTTTGTGGAGTGTACGTGATCTTGACTTTAAAAACATGAAGTATCTCTAACAAGGGTCACAAAACTTGGAACAACTCAAAGCTCAAAAGATATGCCTGACTATGATTATATTTGTAGGTGGTTGTCTCTCAAACCCATGAGGAGCATAGCAAGGTTAAAAAGTTTTAAAACTTTTCATAAGTTCCAAGTACTTGAATAAGTAGGAGCATCTTTCCTGAAAAGGCCATATCTCAAAATGCAATAACTTAGATAACATGGTTCCTAAATATGTGAGGATTTCCACAAGCCAAAAGGTACAGGGAATAAAATATATGTAAGTTAATAACCTTTTCCATGTGATGGGGAGATATGAAGGGTTAATTTTAATTAGGTTTTGAATTCTAGGATCTTATTCTGTAGAGATTCAACTGAAACAGAGTATAGGAGAATCAAACCAGCGTGCAGGGAAAAACCTGGTGGGGTCGGGCGACCTGGGGGCAACCCCTCTGGTCTAGCTCTTTTGCGTGCTGCTCTGTTTCGTTCTGTTCTGTACTATTTCGCGTTGCATCGTTCTGTTTCCCGTCAATCCTCTGGCGAGAGACTCCCCCACACTTGTACCTTTTATTCAAAAACAAGTGGAAACAAGAAACACAACCCTAATACACTAAAAATTTTATTTTATTCATCATAGCATAGGCACATTACAGAATAATCAAATAAAGGAATGAAATAAATGAAGAAATTAAAACTAATGTGCGTATCCTATTCTAAAGCCAGGGTGCCTAAGGTGCATTTAAGGTTTTTATTCCCTACGGCTTTAGCAAAGTGTTTGAGCTTCACGACTGTTGATCTACGCAACATATCAAAGTCGTCTTGAAGGTTCAAATGCTCAAGTCGCTCTTCAGTGAACCTCTTCTCCAACTTGGCATAGTCGCGACTGAGTTGATTAATCAAATCTAGCAACTCTGCATTGGAGGGATCCATGGGGGCCTTTTCTTCATCACTTTCATAGTGACCCCCTGGCCTGCGAATTGGAGGAGGCTTGATATGCCTCTTGATCTTGCCGGCGGGTGAAGACTCCACCGACTCCTCAAACTCCTTCTCCTCAGGTGTGAGGGGAGGGAACAGCCCCTTTCCATAGCCGCCTCCGGGTTTCTTTTCCACGAGGACTTGGAATCGCGGCTCCGGGGTGCTAGCAGGAGAGTAGATGGACAATATAATGATACGCCACGACGTCCTCCCACTTGTTCTTGACGACCTCATTCAGCTTCTCCCCTGGTTGAAGAGTAGGGAGTCCATCCCCCTTGGTGGGAGTGGCCGCCGACGTCTTCTTTGGGGTGAGCTGCCCCATTGTTGGCCTTCTGTATGGGCTTGATGCCCGTGCCTCGTGCTTCTGGGACCTTCTCGGGGAGTGGGATCGTGCCACCGAGCGGGGCACTGAGGGGCCACCAGGGCCGATCGCCTGACCTAAGGGGTCGGCCGATGCCCTGGTGCGGCCTCTCGCGTCCTCCTCCGGCGGGAGGCTGGCCAGTGGTGGTACCACCACGGCCATGGCTAACTCCAGATTAATTGGCACTAATTAGTTTGCTGGAGTGGGTTCTCCCTTAAGATCAAAGGTTGATCGAGAGGTAGGGTGGCTCTTTCTGGCCATTCTTGAGGATTTGGAAGGTTTGGCTCGGAGATTTCAGAATAGGGGCAATGAAGAGCTCAGATGAGAAGGGAGAAGAGGATGGGTGAATTTTTAAAGAAGGAACAGCCCTCTTCTCGGATCAATCAGAGGTTGAAACGCTCATCCACCGCGGAATGGCTTCAGAGACATTGGAGTGGAATGTTTGCAGAGGATAGGGTTGATCGGGCTCGGGGGCCATCGACCGACCTGGTGGGGTCGGCCAACCTGGCCTTGAGCCCGGTCGCCTTTAAATTTTTCGTGCACTACTTGTCATGCCCACTATGCCCCAAAGTGTGTGCAAATTGGTTCTAGGGGCTAAGGGCATTATTGTGAAGGATATTTATCGATTGGAATTGTCCATGACCAAATTGATCACATCAAATTCCTTTTCTATTTTATTAGGTTCAAGGAAAACTTTTAAACACTGACCATTTACCTTGAAGAAGTTACCTTCATCATCTTGGAGTGTGATAGCCCCGTGCGACGAAGTCTCCACCACAATGAATGGTCCTTCCCATTTGCTTTGAAGTTTTCTGTGCCCAAATAGCTTCACCCTGGAATTAAAGAGTAGTACCTTATCCCCGGGGTGGAACTCCTTCACCTTGATCCTCTTGTCGTGCCATCTATTTGTTCTTTCCTTGTAGATTCTGGCACTGTAGTATGCTTTGTCTCTCCACTCTTCTAACTCGAATAGCTGCATTCTCCTCATTTGCTGGGCTGCTGAAAGGTCCATGTTTCATTTTCTTATAGCCCAGTGTGCCCGATGCTCCAGCTCAACCGGTAAATGGCAAGTCTTGCCATAGACCAGTTGACATGGGGACATCCTGATTGGCGTTTTGTAAGCCGTTCGGTAAGCCCATAGAGCATCTGGTAGCTTGATCTTCCATCCTTTTCCCATTTCTGTCACGGTCTTCTGCAGAATGTTCTTGATCTGCATGTTTGATGTTTCTACTTGACCGCTTGTCTGGGGGTGGTATGGTGTAGCTATATTGTGCCTTGCCCCCAGTTCTGCCAGAAACTTCCGGAAGGTCTTGTCGATGAAATGTGACCCTCCATCACTGATTACCATCCTGGGGTTCCAAAACATGGAAAGATGATCTCATGGAACATCTTTCGCGCGTGTTTGGACTCAGCGGCTCGACATGGCATTGCTTCAACCCACTTCGAGACATAGTCCACCGCCACCAGGATGTACTCACTGTCATATGTTTGACAAAGGGTCCCATGAAATCAATACCCCAAACATCAAACAGCTCAACTTGTAAGTTGTTTGTGAGGGGCATTGCATCTCTTGCTGTGATCCCTCCGTGCTTCTGGCATTGCTGGCATCATCGAATGAATTCTTTTGTATCCTCATACATTGTGGGCCATTAGAATCCACTCTGCCAGATCTTGGACCTTGTTCTAAACGTCCCATAGTGACCTCCATATGGGGCTGCATGGCACTACTCGATGATCTTTCTTGCTTCATTTGTTGGTACACATCGCTTGAGCATGCCGTCCGAACATACCCTGTACAGGTATGGTTCATCCCATAAATGGAGTCTACTTTCGTAGATCAGCCTTCTTTTGTTCTCCCCTGGCGGTACATATCCTGCAACCATGAAATTCACAATATTTGCATACCAGGGGTCGGAGGCTGTCACCTTGAGTAGGGTGTCGTCACGTAGGAAGTCATTTATCGGTAAGTCCTGCATGTCAGTGAACTGCATTCACGACAAATGATCTGCTACTGAATTCTCTACTCCCTTTTTATCTTTAATTTCTAAGTCAAATTCTTGGAGTAAGAGAATCCAGCAGATAAGACATGGTTTAGCATCTTTCTTGGTAAACAGATATTTTAAGGCAACATGATCGGTGTAGACAATCACCTTAGCTCCTACCAAATAAGATCTAAACTTGTCTATAGCAAAAACTATGACCGAGATCTTTTTCAGTGGTAGCATAGTTAAGTCGAGCTCCTGTCAAAGTTTTACTAGCATACGAGATAGCATGATGGTTCTTATTTTTGGTTTGTCCAAGGACAGCACCAACAACATAGTCACTAACATCACACATTATCTCAAAAGGTAGCGTCCAGTCAGGGGGTTGAATGACTGGCGCTGAGATGAGAGCATTCTTTAGGATTGTAAAAGCATGTAAACACTCATCATTAAAATCAATGGGTACATCCTTAGCTAAAAGGCTAGTGAGGGGCCTGGCTATCTGAGAAAAGTCTTTAATGAAATGCTGGTAAAACCCCGCATGTCCTAGAAAGCTACAGACCCCCTTGACATTGGTAGGAGGTGGAACCCTTTCTATGACTTCAATTTTTGCTCTATCCACCTCTATCCCTCTTTCGGACACTAGGTGTCCTAACACTATACCCTCTCGGACCATGAAATGGCACTTTTTCCAGTTTAGCACCAGGTCCTTGTCTCGGCATCTTTGTAGTACCCTGTCTAAATTCTGCAGACAATGATCAAAGGTTTTCCCATAGACTGAAAAGTCATCCATGAAAACTTCCATGATCTCCTCTATCATGTTTGAAAAGATAGACATCATGCACCTTTGGAACGATGCTGGTGCATTGCATAACCCAAATGACATTCCACGATATGCATACGTTCCGTAGGGGCATGTGACGTCTTCTCCTGATCGTCAGGGTGGATGGGAATCTGATGATAGCTGGAATACCCATCAACGAAACAGAAAAAGGAATGGTTCGCGAGTCTTTCCAACATCTCATCGATGAAGGGGAGTGAGAAGTGATCCTTCCTCGTCACCTTGTTGAGTCAGTGATAGTCAATGCACATCCGCCACCCGGTAACGATACGCTGAGGAATCAGCTCATTTTTCTTGTTACTTACGATGGTCATGTCTCCCTTCTTGGGTACCACTTGGACAGGGCTGACCCATTCACTGTGAGGGACGGCATAAATGATCCCGACGTGCAGAAGTTTTAAAACCACTTTCTTCACGACTTCCCTCATCGCATTGTTTAGCCTACGCTGAGGCTCCCTTGATGGTATATGTCGAGGTTGTACTCGTCAGATATTTGTCCGGCAGGCACCCCGCTTCGTGCGAAGATTGATCACGGTGACGAACAGAGAAACACGGGATTTTTATACTGGTTCGGGCCCTCGAGATCGAGTAATAACCCTACGTCCAGTTGCTGCTTGTATTATTTCGTCGAGTACAGATTACAATGCGTAACAAGTACCCTCGGGTGGATTGTCTAAGATTGTAGATCAATGGACATACCCTCTACGCACAGGACCCCCGCTATTTATATCCAGGGAGACGTGCCTTACAAGACAAAACAGACCTAAACCTAGTAGGACTCTAACTATCTTCGGGCTTCCCTTCTGCGATCTGGCCATCGTGTCTTGTTCGGAGTCTTGGTAGTTCGGAGTCGGTAGTCGGTAATCCTCGTGATCGGGCACCCTGGTATTATGGCCTCAACAGTAGCCCCCGAGCTTATCTTGTTCAGAAAAGGTTGATTGTTCAATAGCCTTCGGGTCTTTTTGCTCTTCGGGTGATTTTCGGATATGTTAATACCTCGTCAATCACTTGTGCATGAGAGCCAGAAAAGTTCCCGAACTCTTGAATGTAGAAACCTGCATCTGAATGATAAGGTCAAAGAAAAATATCAGCCATAATAATAAAAAAAATTGTTCCGTCTTGGAAAGTGAAACGCCCCAGGATTGATGTAACTGCTGCCCAGTGCATTAAAAACCCACTCCGCACGTCTCCCGGAACTTTAGCAGCGCACGCGATACGGCTCTGCTCGGGCTCCTCGATTTTCACGCGAAGCGTCGCACCTCTGAGTCTTTAAATATCAGATCTCCTGGATTGACGTGTACTTGAAACTTCCATCCTAAACCTTCTTCCTCCACTCGCCATGGGAAAGAAAAGGCTTAGCTGCAGGTTCAAGCTTCCTCGCCTCCTTTTCGGAGACTCTCCTCGTAGCTCCGGCGAACAACCGCCCGACAAGCCGGAGGACCCGCCGGCGATGACATCACCCACCGCTCCTCCTCAGGCCCCGCTCCTAGCTCTCCCCTGGTATGGGGATGATGGAGTCGAGGTCGAGCCACCAGAGGAGGAGGCTCCGGCGGTAGCGCCGCCATCTCCCGAGGCTGCTCCGTCAAGCATTGCCGCCGGGAAATGCCCTGCATCTTCCTCCCCAGCCCCGGCATCTCCTGTCTCCCTCTCCTCCGACGACGAGCCAGAGTAAGGAGGGAGCGGAATCCGGCTGAAGCCAGAGGCGGCGCATGCAGGCGCATCTTCGTCTTCTGCTCCGGTGGACACCAGCGGCGACGAGGAACTCGCCCGGTGCCTCTTCGTCTCCCTGAACCGCGACCTGATCGGGATCCCTGGAGACGGAGCGCTCGTGGATCTCGTCAGTGACTCTGAAGAAGAGAACGCGGTAGATGATGATCCACCGGCGAGCACACCATCGGGGCTTTGAAAAGCCACCTCCCTGATCTGGACGTTTCTCTGCTCTCAAAAGGCTTCAAGTGCTCGGAGTCAGAAGCTGAGGTAATGTTTAATAGCTTTACCCCACTGGTGGAACCGTTTGTCAGAAAACTTGATCTCCATCTGAGTGATTCGGAGGAATCACCCTGAACACTGTGCAAAATTCCTGTAATAGGGCAAAACTTTAACAGTTTAGAATGCGGTTACATTTTGCTAAACATATGCTTGCATGTTTTTGCGTAAATCTTAGAGCTAATCAGTATTTTCATGGATCTTTTTAACTGATAGCTTTGTCATAGCCAAAAAGTCCTGTTACCATAAGCTACTCTGGAATTGTTTAGTTGCTGAGACGCGGGCGGCCTTCTGAACTGTGTAATTCCTTGTAGTCATGGTGTTCGGTAATTTTAGCGTAGCCTAGCTTTCTTGAATTAAAAAGCCCGTTTCTTGCATGGTAGTAGTACCGTAGTAGCCCCTGGGCTCTTTTACAGCCATGCTGGCATGCTGAAAAAGAGTCTAGAAGTACAAACTGCAAGAAACTTCCCGATCAAATGGGGAGCCCCCGAGCATAGAGCTCGGGACGCATAGAATAGGTCTGAAAAGAAAATTTTCAGCATGGTAGTCCTCGGCTCTTTGTTAGTGTATGCAATATGGTAACAAAGAGTAGAAAGAGAATAGAAAATAGAAACCCAGCCCCCGAGCATAAAAGCGAGGGTGAGTAGAGTATATAGAACTTATCTCTTTTTTTTTGTTGGCGCTGTAGGCGACGCAGATGATGGTTTATACCTGCCAAATCTGATGGTCGGTCTAAAACTGTGCACGATCTTCATTGTTTAGGCGTAGAACCTGCGTAGTTGATCCATATTCCACGTGTTTGGCAGTACGTCCCCATCTATCTCTGCAATCCTGTAGGCTCCTGGTCGGGCGATATCTACTACAATGTACGGTCCTTGCCATGGAGAAGACAATTTAGTTTTGTCCTTGGTGCATTGATCCAGTTTGAGCACCATGTCCCCAATGCATAGGCTTCGTTGTCGAACATTAGCATCGTAATACTGTCGCAATTTTTGCTGATACTGGGCTACTCTAAAAGCAGCTGCGTCACGAGCCTCCTCCAGGAGGATTAGCTCATCAGTGCGTCTGTCAGGCTCTTCAGTTTCTGAAAACATTGCCACGCGAGGGGCTTGTAGTCGGATGTCGGATGGTAGAATCGCCTCTGCTCCATATACCAAGAAGAAAGGTGTTTCGCCTGTTGCCCGATTCATAGTGGTCCTCATTGACCAGAGTACTGTAGGGACCTCATGAATCCAGCGCTTGTCGTAAGCTTGCAATCTGTTAAAAATCCTCTTCTTGATGCCCTGGAGCACGATGCCATTGGCACGTTCTACTTGCCCGTTTGTCTTCGGGTGGTTTACCGATGACCGATCATGCCTGATCCCGTGGTCGTAGCAAAAATCATAAAACTTTTTACTTTTAAACCGTGTTCCATTATCAAAGATTATCCTGTTCGGGACACCGAATCGTATGACAATACTCCGTAGGAATTTAACAGCTGCCTCTTTTGTGATTTTCTGAACGGGCTCGGCTTCAACCCATTTTGTAAATGTGTCAATGCCAACGAACAGAAATCTGTATCCCCCGACGGCCCTTGGAAAGGGCCCGAGGATGTCTATACCCCAAGTGGCAAAGGGCCATGACAAGGGTATAGTATTTAAAGCTTGCGCAGGTTTAGTTTGTTTCCGTGCGAAGAATTGACATGCCTCACACTTTTTTACTAAATCGCTTGCGTCTTGAAGAGCCGTAGGCCAGTAGAAGCTCTGTCGGAATGCTTTCCCTGTTAGATATCGGGGAGAAGCATGTGATCCATAGATTCCTCCGTGAATGTCGTGGAGCAAACTAATGCCCTCGGTCCGTGTGATGCATTTGAGGAGCATTCCATTGCGGGTTAGCTTGTATAATCGCCCGTCGACCAATTGATAGTTCTTGGCTTTACGATGGATTTTCTCCAATGTAGCATCATCGTCCGGAATAGCTTGGTTTGTGAGGTACGCCCAGATTGGATCCATCCAGTTCTCCTCGTTTCCAACTAGAGCGACGGCTCGGGCCGTACCGACCAACATAGACTCCTTGACGGATTCGTTGGTTGTAGAAACTGGTCCCTTGACGGGTTCAGTTTTTAGGTTCGGTAATGAAACCGACACAGATGGTTTAGTAAGAACTTCAAGTAACACGTTACCTGGGAGCCGTGTGCGCTCTGCAGCTGCCTTTGCCAGCTTATCTGCGTCGCCATTGAATTCCCTCTTCACGTGCCGTACTTCAAGCCCATCAAATTTGCTCTCCATCCGCCTATATGCTTCCAAGTATTTAGCCATGACCTCGCTCCGCGCACTGTACTCTTTCATGACTTGCTTTGCAGCTAACTCGGAATCCCCTTTCACGAGCAGCCTTCTGACACCGAGAGATGCAGCTATGCGGAGACCTGTCAACAGTCCTTCGTACTCGGCAACATTGTTAGTAGGAGTTGGATCAACAAAATTGATTTGTAAAGCGTACCTAATGATGTCATTGTGTGGTGAAATCAGGACCACCCCAGCCCCGCGCCTGCTCTGCAAAATGCTCCGTCATAGAACATTGTCCAGTGTTCGGGATTTTGGGCAGCTTCTTCAGGTTCGGGGTTAGTCCATTCTGCGATGAAGTCTGCCAGAGCCTGCGATTTGATGGCAGTTCTGGGTATGAATTCAACGTCGTAAGCCCCCAGCTCCACAGACCATTGTGCGATCCTTCCCACGGCATCTCGATTATGTAAAATGTTGCCTAGGGGGTAAGTTGACACAACCTTGATCTTGTGGCTCAGAAAATAATGCTTGAGCTTCCTGGAAGTCATTAGTACATCATATAATAATTTCTGAATCTGAGGGTACCTCGTTTTGGCATCATGTAGCACCTCGCTTACGAAGTAAACGGGATGTTGTGTTGTAGACTTTTCTGTTGGTCTCTCGACCACCAAAACAGTGCTAACAACAGTTGGTGTCGCTGCTACGTATAACAGCATCTCTGCTTGTGGCTTTGGCGGGACCAGTACGGGCATTTTCCGTAGGTACTGTTTGAACGCCTGGAACGCCTCTTCTGCTTCTGCCGACCACTCAAAACGATCAGTTTTACGTAGCAATTTGTAAAATGGCATACCTCATTCGCCTGACTTGGACACGAATCGACTTAGGGACGCCATCATTCCTGCCAACTTCTGGACCTCGTGGCGGCTGCGTGGAGACTTCATGTCATCGAGTGCCTTGATCTTGTGCGGATTTGCCTCTATACCTCGTTGGGAAACAAGGTAACTGAGGAGCTTACCCGATGATACACCAAAGGTGCATTTGGCGGGGTTGAGCATCATCCTGTTTTTACGCAAGTTGTTGAATGTTTCGGTTAAATCAGCGATTAAATCACCCTTTAACTTACTTTTCACAACAATGTCATCTATGTATGCCTCCACATTACGGCCGATTTGGCCTTCAAGAACAATGTGAACACATTTTTTATAAGTGCAACCTGCGTTTTTCAGACCAAAAGGCATCTTTATATAGCAATAAACACCGAAGGGAGTGACAAATGCAGTTTTCTCCTCATCGTCAATGCACATGCTGATTTGGTGATACCCCGAGTAGGCATCTAGAAAACAAAGCAATTCGCATCCAGAGGTTGAATCTACAATTTGATCTATCCTAGGTAATGGGTACTCATCCTTCGGGCAAGCTTTATTCGGGTCTGTGTAGTCCACGCACATCCTCCACGTTTCGTTGGGCTTCTTGACCATGACTGGGTTTGCCAGCCACTCCGGGAAAGGGACCTCTCGAACGAAGCCGGCTTTGAGTAGTCGGTTGATTTCTTCGTTAATGGCGTCTCGCTTTTCCGGGGTATATCTCCTTTGCTTCTGCTTGACTGGTCGGATGCCAGTTCGTATGCCAAGCTTGTGCTCGATTACCTCCCTGGGGATCCTGGGCATGTCAGATGGTTCCCAAGCGAACACATCTGCGTTTGCCCGGAGGAAAGCAATGAGCTCGAGTTCCTATTTGTCACCCAAGCCAAGGCCCACCTGGGTGGTCTTGGTCGGGTCTGCCTCATCAAGGATTACCGCCTTCGTGCCTGGCTCGGTGCGCCTGGCCGGTGGCTCGATTGGTGAGGCGTTGGCCGTCGACTCGCCAGCTGCTTGTGACGGCGTCCCCCTGAGTGGGGTTTGGTCCACCACAGCCTGCCTCTCAGCGGCACGGTCGTCAGCTCCCTGTCTCCCGATGAGCTCCTGTTCCCCGATGAGCTCCTGTTCGGGAATTTCTTTCCCTTTGGCCCTTGGTCGGTTCTCAGCTGCTCGGGAGGTTTCAGCCAATGTACCCTTGGCGGCAGCCTTTGGCTGGCTCTTTGAATTTTTCTTGGCAGGTTCGGCAGCCTTGGCTGGTTCCTGCTCGTCACCCTTGATCATGTCCAGGGTCTTCATGTCGCACTGGACCGCGCCCTTGCGATCGCCACAGACGGTGATCGGACCCAACGGCCCCGGGACCTTGATCATGGAATATGCAAAGTGAGTGACCGCCATGAATTTCTTCAGGAACGGTCGGCCCAAGATGCAGTTATAGGCCGACGTGATGTCAGCCACCTCGAAGGTGAGGAACTCTGATCGGATGTTTTTGCCCTCTACGAGGGTCACCTGCAGATCGATCCTCCCCAAGGGAAAGGCTTGAATGCCTGGTATGACCCCATAGAAAGGCTTCTCCACAGGGGACAAGGACCTTCTTGGGATCCCAAGTTCGTCAAAGGCGTTGACAAACAGGAGGTTGAGGGCGCTCCCACTGTCGATCAGGGTTCGTCCGATCTTGCGGGGCCCGATCCATGGCTTGATGCACAGTGGGAGTAGCGGCCCGTCGTAAAGCGTCTCAGGGTGATCCTTTTGATCGAATGTGATCGGGATTTCTGACCACCTCAAGAGTTGCTTGCAGGGCTCGGCGCTGTTTATCTGCCTCTCGACCATCTTGAGCTGGGACTTGGAGGTTCGGGTTGAACAGCCACCGAAAATTGTGGCGATCTCCAGATCTTCGGGGAGATCTGGCTCATCATCACAATCCATGTAGTTTGCCGTGCGAGGGTTGTGAGCTGCCTGGTCACGTGGAGCCCCCTGCTGCTGGCTCTCCTCCTCCTGCTTCTGCTTTTTGTACACCGTGCAGTCCACGAAGTGATGCTTCGTAGATCGGTGAATCGGGCAGTACATCGGGAGGTTATCCGGTTTGCCTTGACGCCTGTACGGGGGCTTGTTGTCCACGGCCATGACTTCGTCACCCTCGGTCTTGCGCTTCTTGTTTTTGTGTTTATTCTTCTTCTTGCCTTCCCCGGCTGGCTGGCTTTGTTCGGGCTTTCCGTGAACCCGTGCTCGGGCGTCCGCCATCTTGGCGGTTTCTTCCAGGATCCTGTATAGCTCTGCCACCGTCTTCGGGTTTTTCTTGGCAAGTTCCTCCGCCGTTCGCTCGTCTTTGCAACCTTGATTAAAGGCCACAATCACCCGATCATCCACCATGTCAGGGATGGTGTTACGGGTGTCGCTGAACCTGCGGATGTAGTCCCGGAGGGATTCTCCAGGCTTCTGCACGCAGTTGAGCAGATCTCCCTCATGTCCGGGGCGTTTATAGGTGCCTTGGAAATTGGCTTCAAACGTCTCCCGGAGATGAGTCCATGACTTGATGCTGGCCTTGGGCAGGTTCATGAGCCACGTACGGGCTGATCCCTGCAGAGCAGTCGGCAAGTAGTTGGCTTTGACATAGTCGTCACCCCCGGTGGCATCGATGATCGTGGAATAGATCTGAATCCACTCGCGGGGGTTGGTTGTTCCGTCATACTTCTCGATGTTAGTAGGACGAAACTTTTCGGGCCACCTGACCTTGCGCAGGGCTGGGGAGTACGCAAGGCATCCCCCCGTGCCTGGTCGGGAGTCACGTGGCGGCGAATCTGGATGGGACCGATAGTAACCCTCACGTGCTCGGTAATCTCGATTGTAATTGAGAGTTTCCCGAGCGTCGCGAGTGCGACGATTGCGCTCGAGTTGTGGCCTTATGTCGCGCCCCTCGTGTGGGCGATAGTATGGTCGTCCGTTAACAGATCGGGACCGAACCGGCTGCGGTTCACGTGGTCTGTTTGACGGAGCTGGTGGTACGGCAGCGGCGGCTTCGATGCGCTCTTTGGCCTTGTCCGCTGCTTCCCGAGCCTTCTTGGCTATGGTGGCCATCGGAGTCCCTTCGGCCATTGCTTCCATGGTCTCCAAGAGGGTTCGGATCTGCAGATTGTCCTGTTCGATGGCCCGGAAATCGTTGTTGAGATCTCGGGGAGCCAATGAGGATGCAACCTGCTGTGTACGGGTTCTTAGCCGTTTGAAGTGTCGGTGCGTTGCTCAAACGTGGAGGAGGCACGGGTCGACGCGAGCTAGATGACTCGGCAACGGCCTCTGTCCCGTTTGCGTTTAGCACATGGATGCGGCGGTCTTCAGATTGTTCTGACCCATTGCTAGATCCACTGTAGTCGAGATCCAACTGCGCAGTGCGATCTGCAATGTCTTCAAGAGTTGGCTCCGTGAAGGTGGCGAAAACTTCCCGACCGGCGCATGTGAGATCGGGATCATGGATCCCTGTCATCTTGAGCTCGTAGTCGCCTTGGTGCTCGAACACGAGATCTCCGAAGCGGATCTCCCATGCAGGCACTAGATGGCGGCGAGCGTAGAGATCGGAAGCGGAAGCAGAACTCCCGATCGCTTCCGACTTGACAGAACTGGGCATGTAGGGCATCGAGGAACTCGACGCGTCGGCGATCCAGACTCCGTTGACGATCGGCATGATCTTTCTTCACGCAAGGGCCCCTACCTGGCGCGCCTCTGTCGAGGTTGTACTCGTCAGATATTTGTCCGGCAGACACCCCGCTTTGTGCGAAGATTGATCACGGTGACGAACAGAGAGACACGAGATTTTTATACTGGTTCGGGCCCTCGAGATCGAGTAATAACCCTACGTCCAGTTGCTGCTTGTATTATTTCGTCGAGTACAGATTACAATGCGTAACAAGTATCCTCGGGTGGATTGTCTAAGATTGTAGATCAATGGACATACCCTCTACGCACAGGACCCCTGCTATTTATATCCAGGGAGACGTGCCTTACAAGACAAAACAGACCTAAACCTAGTAGGACTCTAACTATCTTCGGGCTTCCCTTCTGCGATCTGGCCATCGTGTCTTGTTCGGAGTCTTGGTAGTTCGGAGTCGGTAGTCGGTAATCCTCGTGATCGGGCACCCTGGTATTATGGCCTCAACTAGTATAGATGAAGGGTCTATGGGAATGCGATGGGTACAGAGCGCGGGGCTTACTCCCTTCAAGTCTTTGAGGGAGTACCCGAACGCCGAGCGGTGTTTCTCGAGCACCTTAACGAGTCTATCACTCTCGTCCTGCGATAGCTTGTCACTAATGAGTACAGGGGTATCCCTGTCCTCATTTAGGAAGACGTAGCGAAGACCAGCGGAGTGGCTCAGATGCGTCATCCTCTTCCTCAATAAAGTCATGGACATGCTCTTCGAGGAATGACTCAAACGGGTCACTATGTTGAAGGGACTTCACTACCTCAACTGGGTCAAGTTCCATCATAGGTTCGACTATAGAATTCTTGACCCTAGCTAAAGGAATGGTGAGGAGATTTCTTCCTACTTTGGCTAGGAGATTTCCTTCCGAGGTTACATCCTGAAGGAGGCCCTCGATAGGATGTCCTATCAGGAGGTCGAAATCTGATGTCTCAAAAACGTAAAAGTCTAGAGCCATCTGAATCCCGTTGTGCTTGAGGGGAAAGTCTCGTACTAAACCGAGACTCTCGAGAATACAGCCCGAGGGTGTTCTAAGGAGCTTTGATGTTGGAGCCAGCTTCTTACGGCATCCTAAGATATGTGCAAAGGAACTGGACATGATATTAGCCCCAACGGTTGGGTTATAGAAGATTTCTATGGCCACCTTGCTTACGAAACCTCGAATGGTCTGTGAGGGTGAGTCAATCCAAATGACTTCAGAAGAAAACTCAGCCTCATTTGACCATTCCGTGTTCAAGATGGAAATAAGCTCCCTCATGGTTTCATTCAGAAATTCTGTCTCCAATTGAATGGAGGGGGTCTCTACCGTAGGCTTTTTCTATGTTTTGTAGTTCGAGGTATTCCCAAAGTCTTCAAAGAAGTCTTCCTCGAAATCAAAAGGTAATCTGAGAGGTTGAGTTTCCTCTTCCTCAACAGATGGGGTCTCAGGAGCTGGAATGGGCAAGTCTATGGGTTCTACTTGGGGATCTTCTTGCTCAGTTTCGTCCGCGTCAGCAGGAGAGTTTTCCCGGATGGCTGCAAGGACTTCTTTTGCTCTAGCCGGGGTTATGTGTAGGAATGAGCCTCCGGCTGCTATGTCTATGTACCGGGCATCTTCACTATTCAACCCAGACCGAAAATGCTGCATGAGCATGTAGTCTGGGTAGCCTAGATCCGTTCCAGTTAGACATGAGTCCTGGAACCGGTCCCATGCTTTCGTGATCGTTTCCTTCTCTCTTTGTTAGAAGTTAATGATCTCCTTCTGAAGTGCACAGATCTGGTGAATGGGGAAGTATTCAAGACAAAACTTGTCCCGTAACTTTTCCCATTCACCGTTCGTTATCCTAACGG